>JAOVVB010000041.1:6589572-6627288 GCA_028570985.1 Heterobranchus longifilis
AAACGTTTGACCTCTGTCATTGCCAACAAAGGGTATATAACAAAGTATTGAGATGAAATTTTGTTATTGACCAAATAATTATTTTCCACCATAATTTGCAAATAACTTCTTAAAAAATCCTACAATGTGATTTTTCTGGATTTTTTTTTTCTTATTGTCTCTTAGTTGAGGTATACCTATGATGAATGTTACAGGCCTCCCTCATCTTTTTAAGTGGGAGAACTTGCACAATTGGTGGCTGACTAAATTAGGGCTGCAACAACGAATCGATTAAATCGATAAAAATAAAGACCCCTCCTAACAGACCCCTCCTACTTTTACCTTCGCAGACACACACACACACACACACACACACATTTGAAAATTTGATTTATTTTTACTTTACAGCACGTGCACGTGTGTACTGTTTACTGTGACGCTCAATCGAGTGTCATTGGAGAGATTTCTTGTTTATTTTTCCGATAGAACAGCGTTTCCGTTGTGCGTGTGTGAAAAGAGTGGAGGAAGGGAAACTGTGTAAGACGGGAAGGGGGAGAGGGGAGCTTACTTTAGCTTCACACACACACACACACACACACAGCGCCTGTGCGCACAAACGGAAACACTTATCTGTCTGGATTTATTTTTACTTTTTTTAAAGGTAAAGTGCCCGCTTATAGAGCCAGCTTCCGGAACAAATTATGCTCGTAATCCAAGGTTCCACTGTATATATTTGGCAGACGTAAAGCAGACATGTGTGTGTTTTTTGTTGGTCCATTTTGATTTTATTTTATTATCATAACAGCTCAAGGAGCAACATGTTTGTGCACTTTCTAAAGATTTTAGTTCTGTTTTTCAATAAAGGGTTGGAAATGAATGCTTTTCTTGTTTTATGTTTTTATCCGATTAATCGGAGAAAAAAATAATCAACACAATAAATCGATTATTAAAATAATCTTTAGTTGCAGCCCTAGACTAAATACTTTTTTGCCCCACTGTATGTCTGAATATTGAATTTTGGAACACATAGTCATAGCAGTTTTCTACAGTTTTCTACACTACATTTCATACATCAATCCTTGTTCTTGCTTCAACAGATCCAGTTTGTTCTGACCATGATCCAGACATCCTGTGCTGTGGTGTGGCCTTGTGGTTTCCCTAAGGGTTGGCTGTATTTCCAGATCAGTTATATGATCACCCTGATTATTTTCTTCTCAAACTTCTACAAACAGGTAAATGTGTACACTTGTTGTTGTGATTCCCCCCCCCCCCCCTTTCTACGTATTGTCGCATCAAAATCGATCTAATCAGCTGAGTGTGGGGCTGAGAATCTAAACACATCAGGGAATAAACCTACTGTGACACAGTAAAGTGTTTTGAACAAGGATTTGGATTTCCTTGTTTGTTTCTACCGTGTTGGTATGTTTTTTGAATAACTGAGGGAGACTTTATTATGGTTTGATTCATAGGCTGAGGGCTGACTGCAAAAAATATATAACTTTTTTATAACCGTTGTAAAACAGTGAACTAAAAAAAAGGAACAAAAGACAACAGGGTGTGTTGTTACAACAGAAAATTGGTAAGAATTTTTAATTTGTTTATGAACACTATACCATTTGTCCTTTAGACTATCAGGTGTGGCATCTACTTGACATTGACACTGGCCCTTTCTGGATAAGATTAAGCACGCCTTTTATGTTAAAGAATATCTGCGAAACAACTTACTGTGGTTTTGTAATCACAGTAGCTATATGTCCAAAGATTTGACTCCTCACCATCACACCTGTGTGAAGTCGGCATCCCCACATAATCAGAAAATGAACACACCCTATTTTACCTCAATTATTATAAATGAACGATTATTTTGCTGGGTTTTTTTTTTTTGCCCTCGTACGGTCATCTATTGAAGCATAGATATTTTTTTTCCAATGAAAGAGTTCTCTTCCATGTTGCTTTAATGTCGTCGACTGAAAAGCGCAGGGTCATGTGACTACATATGCGCTACTATGCTTTTAAGGGACAGTACATAAACATATACACTGAAGAAAGTTAACGAAATAAAAAAAAAAAAAACAGTAAAAGAAGGAAATAATTGACATGTATCAATTAGAGGTTCTGAATGTAGGTTTTTATTAATTAATTTTGTGCATCATTTCTGCATGTTTGTGCACACAAAATGAACATTTGTCTTTGGTCAGGTTTTAAGATATTAATACTTTTTTTTTTTTTAATGCAGACCCCCACCAACTTGCCCTCCATATTGGCCAAATTGCTTCAAATTGGTCTTGTTTATTTGTTCATCATTTGTGCATGCTTATACATGCAAAATAATCATTTGTGTTTATTTATTTTTCAAGATATTGTTAATTTTTATATACAAGAACCCCAATACCAGTTGCAGCTATGTTACAGGCTAGGAGACAGACTGACATCGTGTTGCTCTGGTCACGTAGCCCGCGGCAGAAAGGTTGTAATAACCTGATGTGCAAAATAAACATAGAAAGAAGTGTTGTAGAATTGCATAGACACCATGTTATTGTACAGAATGAAACCCATTACTAAATTGTAAAATGATTGATTATGATTCTAGTAATCAATGAAATTTGTGTCATTAAAAGACACATTTAGCAAATTTTCTTCTTTTGAAAGGTGCCAGTGTTTATGGTGTTCCCAAAATGGATTTCGCTCTGTTTAATCTCGCCATGACATACGTGCCAGATAAGGGTCTTAATTTAGAACGGATAGGAATATGAGACCGAGATTCTATTAGCGATTGCTATTCTATTAGCATTTAATGTAGTTGTGATTGCTACTGGGGACTGTGTTAAAAAATAAAATCTCAAAAACAATGAGCACAAATGCTTACTTTGCATATGCAAAAAATGCACAAACACACTGAACAATTTGAAGTGATTTTGACAATATTGGGGTTGAATGGGGGGATGCGTAAAAAAACGTCTTATGAAATTATTAATTTGAAATAATGCATCAACAAATAAACAGAATTTTATTTATTTATTTTATTTTTTATTTGGAGAATTTAGAGGGCCAGCTTCACCAGGTTGCCAATCACACCCATATACTGTATGTGCTTTTTAAACCTCCTATTCCAGATGTTGGCCCTTTTTTAAAATAATAACCGCCACTCTGTTGGAATGTCTTGTTTTTTTCCCCAAAAAAAGCATTAGTGAGCTCTGACGCTAAGCATGTTGTATTTAGTGTTCCAAATAATTCCAGACGTGTTCAGGGGTGTTATGGGCAAGGCTCTGTTGTAAAATACTTTCAAAATAACTCTCGCTTTCAAATTTGTGGCAACAGATTAGGGAAGGATTACATGTGCACATAATGGTCAGGTGTTCATACACTTTTGAGCATATCAGTGTACATTATAACACCCTTGACAGCTTCCTCAACAGTCTCTCTTTTTATTTTGTGAAGTTAGAAACGGTTTTCAAAAAATGCAGCTGGAAAAGACCCTGGAATATTTTACCATCTCAGAAATCTTATTTACAGTTTTACCCCTGACTGTTCCAAAGCCCTGATGCTAGAAATTCCATGATGCATTCCAAAAACACTAAAATGTAAAAAAAAAAAAAAAAAAGTCTCAACATAACAGTATATTAGCAAAATAGTACCACTTGAGGCATCTTGAAAGATCTTTTGGAATCAATGTGGTATGTATGTATCAGTGTATAAAGTACTAACATTGTGTTTTCTATCCATCAGACTTACAAGAAGCGCGGGGATGCTCTGAAAAGCGATCACCGACACAACGCCGTAAAGTCTGTGAATGGCCACTCGAACGGCGCGACTCATAAAGAAACAGTAAAACAAAGGAAGCCGAGGGGCGACTGAGGACCTGTACATTCGCCCAGTTCCTCTTTAGCTGTGTAACACTTCCACGAATGTGTTGATCGACTTCCCGAGTCTACACACTGCAGAGACAGAAGCAAAATAAAAGTGAAAGGATTTTAATGTTGAAGAGAGTAGTACCATTTTGCACACATTTGTGTCCTGTTATCGTTCATATTGAATTTAATTTAGTAAGAGTAGAAGTACAATGGAGTTGAAGAAAGTTAAAAAAAAATAATAACAGGGTCTGAGGTATGTAGGATATTTTAGAGTATATTAATGTCTTGTATGTGTGACGGATTGGGAAAACTCATCAGATAGTGTGATATAGCTGAAGTCTTTAAGATAACATGCATATACTGTACACCTTGTGAAGGGTTTTCCATGGCTGTCACACATATTTTAATGACTGTTTTAATCGAAGGTACTGTTTTTAACACAAAATTTCGATGCACTTATATATAAAAAGGAAAATCTATAAAAGATAAGATATTTGGATATAGATCGAAAAATGGAATCTAGAAAATGAAGCAATAATGGAAGCAATCTCAGAAATGAGATCAAAAGGTTTTCTCTTTTACGTTCCATCACTGTCTAATTCCATTAGAAAAGAAGAAAATTTTACGACCTAAGTTATTTCGAATTTCATTAGTAAACTGAGTTAGGAACATTTACATGGATTTAATTAGTGTCATTTATGTAACACACATTTAATTTTGTATAGATATTATTTGTATTCTACTAAAGTCATCTGAGGACATTTAACAGAATGTACAAGACTTAAGGAAACTTTAGTTTGCAAAGCAGTTAACATGGTCAATGGCACAAATTTGCTTACATTAAAGTAGGAACCTAGAAATAGTGAAGCAACTTGAATATTACTTTAATTCTAAAAGTTTCTGATGATTTCAATGGGGTCTCGGATTTTCAGACCCCACTGGTTATGCATAAATTTGCAAGGATATTGTGATTTTTAAGCACATAAGATAAGCTGTATGAATATTACAGCCATCGAACTTAATATCAAGTGCAAAATCAGTTCTAAATTTAACAGAACCAATTTTACCTTTTGTTCTGTCAGCAGCTTGCAAAGATTTGTGACCTGTTGTCTACATAAAATTATACATAGAATATTGTTATGAACGAAACAGTGAATCACAAAAAAAGTGACTTTAGCTGGGTTTTTACAGGTTGGGTCACATATCATTTCACAAAAACACCTGGGACAAAACTGCCTAAATAAGCAAGGTGAACTGAATTTGAATGTCACTTGCCCATGGATTACACGGAAACCTCACTGGCTTCCATTTGAATGACAAAATACTCACTATTTTAGCTGGACATTTGCAAAATGCATTAGACTTAAATGTTTATGAACTTTAGATGCTGAGTTTTGTAGTGACGATGCAGGAAAGGTTTTCTAATGACTCTTCCATGAAGGTTTTATTTGTGCAAGTAGCACTGCTCAACAGAACAGTGGTCTCTAGGGTAAATTTCCCTGAAGATTCTAGCAATCCTCTGAGTCTTTTTCTTATAGTCCTTTCTTAGTTTGTGGGCATCAGTTATTTCAATTAGGTTCAGGGGTAGCTCAGTGGTTAAGGCATTGGACTACAGATCATTGGACTAAAGGTCAAATCCCACGACCACCAAGTTGGGCCCATGGGCAAAGCCCTTCACCCTCGGATGAATAATAACCAAATGCGAATTGTAAAATTAATTTAATGTCAATGTTCAGAGTGCTAGACGGCTGCTTAGCTTCTAATTGTGAGACAAGGTCCAAGGAGTAAATTATCCATGTGTCTGTTCCTTCCTTATAATGATTGTGAACAAGCCATAGCCCTAATTAAGCTAATTAAGTCCTGAGGCCTTGGTGAATCTTATTCGAGAGCTCAGATCTCTTGGGGCGGCAAAACTTTTGCATGATGCTCTTCTGCTTTTTTCACTCTTAAATTGTACAAAACAAACAATAGTTATAAACTGAAACAATGTGTTTGTACGATGTCTGTCGTACAAAATAACTCCAGCCATGATGATTTTAAATGGAAAGGCAACAGATTTATTTGAATAAAGTACGAATAGTTGGTTTATAAGTACATGGGCATCAGTACAGCGTCTAGAAACATAATATTGAAGAAAAAAAGAAACCTTAAATGTAAGTACATTTACATGCTTTAACATGGTCGTGATGCCTTAAGCACTGTTTAATTTGTAAGATGAATATAAAATGTTTTATTCCATTTATGTGCATTACACTAACCAAAATCTGGTGATTAGAAGTCTAGGCTTGTGAATCATTTACACTAACTGACCACTGTATTAGGAACACCTGTAGATTGGCTTATGCTTGCAGTTATTAAATCAGTCCATCATGCAGTAAGAGTACAATAGAGGTCATGTGCTTTAGGTAGTTCCTGTTCTTGACCTGGACTTTTGCATAGTGCTGCTGCCACCATTGGCTAACTGCAGTGCATATATGTGTATACACTCATTCAGTGACTGTAATTGTACACTTTAAATCATACCACTACCTGTGGCTATACTGTTTCTCACCATTGCCTTATAAGCATAAAGCAACCTTGCTAACATTTTCCACTTCATTCCACTTCTCTATGTGTGTTCCGTATTAGGAGTTACATGAAACAAGGCTTATTACTGTAACATTATGTACAGTATAGTAAAAACATTCCTTTGGACAATCTAAGCTTTTGTTCATGGCAGTGATCATGTGACGCTGGAAAATGCAGATGCTACAGTAGAAACTAATGTTATTGTGGTTGAAATAAATAAAGGCCTTAATGTTTATTCTGACGTGTGCTTGAAATGTATTTACTTAACTGACAGATTTGTAGAGGTAAATGTGAAAGGGCTGCACTGGTTTAAGGTCATACTATCTATCACCCAAATGAGGACGGGTTCCATGTTGAGTCTAGCTCCCTTCAAGAGTTCCGATTTTCTTCTCGGGGAGTTTTTCCCTGGCACCATTGCCCTCTGCTTGCTCATTAGGAACAAATTGATATATAAAGTTTAAAAAATTTTAAATTTATTTCATATTATGTAAATTGCGAAAATGACCATTGTAAAAGCTCTATAGAAAATAAAAAAAATTGAAATGATTACTGTCAATGTTAACACAGCAATGGATTTTTTCCTTCTCTTACGGCACAGCCGTATTTCAGGATGATTTATCCATCTCAAATCGTGAAAGCGTGGTTCTGAATGCATAAGAAATCAATTTCACACCTAGGTTGTCCGGACACCACATAATTCTGATCTTTTAGTGACACCACTAAAATTCTTTGTGCTGTGATGAGGCTATCGACTTTACTTTTGGTATCAATACAAAGTCTTGGCTAAAAAATTAAACGTGACTAAAACTTTGCACAAGTTTGTCAAAACAATGTCGCGCTGAATTCAAAGGTAAAGGTAGTCTATTAAAATATTAGTATGTACTGTTTTTTTGGCCAGCTAAATGTAAATAAGCAAAGCAAGCAAATAATTAAATCTAAAAATGTAAACATTTTGTATTAAATATGAAATAAGCAAACAAATGAAAAACAGATTTCCTTGCAATAGTTTGCATTTATTGTTATGGATGAAAATGTACTGAACTCGAGGGGGATGGGGGCGGGACAAGAAAACGACCTGTAGCATGTTTATTAGGTTGCTCCAGTCATCAGTAAACACACAAATCCACAAAAAACATCTAAATGAAAAAATTCAGCATTGGTGAAAAGTAAGGAGGAAACAGCTGCTCATATATTTTAAAACTACTACTGTACATCTGCAGTTACAACAGTAAGCCAGTGATCAATTTAAACAGACAAACAGTAAACCTGGAAGGTAATGCTTTTCAATGGTGCTATAAGGATTCTAAGAAATCCTCATGTAACCCATTTTTTAAACATTCTTTAGCCTCATGCTTAAAGCGAGGAGGGTTGGGGGGGGCGACACGTTTGTTGGAAAGTGCATAAACAAGTTTATATTCTTGATGTTCTACATGCAGCGCTACTGTAGCCCTACAGGGGGCGTTCTGAAAATGCAGTGTAGCTCTTCACCCTGGCAAAATACAATGGTGTATACATTTTGTCGAGGTCGAATGCTGTGATGATCGTTTCTCCAGTTGATCTAGGATAACAAATATATTTATATATATAAAAAAAGTCAACACAAAATTTTGTGATGTACAAAAACAGCTATATTGTTGTATTATTCTAAAGTACAACATGGCTGAACCTTGACAAGTTTTAGGTAACAGCTCTACCTGTATGTGATGTGGCAGGAGTGATGGATCCACACAAGCTTGTTGAAGCACTGGCGCCCCCCAGAGGAGAGCTGCAGCCCCACATGGAAAGAACGTTCTGACTCGGGCACAGGGTACCGCCTGCCGAACCGACTCCTTTGGTACTCGGGCACCTTCTACAACCACAAGACATCACTTTTAAAATGCATTTCACAACCAAGATATATGATGGACATTAAATACAAAAACAAACAAATAAATAACAGTTGAATAAATCAGAGTGTTTATGATGTTCACGATTTTTGCCCATCATCTTAAATAAAAATAACATTCAAGAACCAAATTTCAAAATCAGCCAGGATTATATGAAGCATGCTTTGGATTTTGCCATTTTTTCTGGTGATGTCGCACATTTTTTCAGTCCCTACTGTTCAAAGAAAGAAGGTGTTGGCCTCCTTCCATTAAACCATAGTGAATAAAAAAAAAAAAAAAAAAATCATATAGTTAATTGGCATACTTGTTTATTTTGGTAATTAAAAATGGATAATTTTAGAGAAACAAGGTTTATATTAATATATATATGTTAATATAAATTAATCTAACTTTCATCACTATTACCAAGTGTGAGATTTGACACTTTCACATTATTATTCGTATTCAACATAGTCCCCACCCCATTAGACTCAGTTTTCTTTTTTTTTTGAGAACTTGCATTACCATTACTTGTTAGCTGTGAGATGTAACATGATGTTATAGCCCAATTTCATATTTTTGGACTATATTTTTCACATCACATTAGCCGAAGCCAGGGTTAAAATGAGGAGCCAGTTTCCAAAATATGTTGGCACGTCTGCAGGCACTTACCTCATCTTTTCTCTTGGATACAACGACATAAACTTTGGTTTGATTGTCTGTGTCCTGGGATAGCCGGTAGTGGCCGATCATGATGGACTCCATTCTAAGCAAAACAGAAATCCACAAGCTGTTTTGGAAGCTGTTTCATGACATGATTGAGCATTTGGCTGAATAAAATTTGGAATGTATACGCTGAAATGTTATATTCAATAGGAACTTTATTTGTTCCTGTTTAAATTTACGGAGATGAATCTTCAGTTTTTGCTCTTATGAAAGTAAGGTATTAAAATATAAAATAAAACATTTTGCACAATTTTGCAATGCCTTCTGGGTAAGCTCTGTTCTTGAGTTTGGCTATGATTACATTATCTCAAAGACATTTCACCATCTACTGCTGACTTGATTCAACTCAGGCCCATAAATATTTGGACAAGGACACCTTTTCTAACATTGCACCTGTACACCACCATAGTAGATTTAAAATAGAGCAATCAAGACGTGATAGAAGTGTGGATCTCCAGCTTTATCATGAACGGTTTACCAAAAATCGTGCATTAACTGTTTTAGGAGGAGTTACATTTCTTTAAACATTTCTTTAAACAGTCCTTTCATTTTCACAGATTTAAAAGTAATTGGACAATATAAGTATGAATAGAGGGAATACTTGGATGCAAATCCTTCATCCTATCAATGACTGCCTGAAGTCCAGAAATCAGGGGCATCGCCAAACGTGGATTTTCCTTGCTTAAGAGGCTTTGCCAGGCCTTTATTGCAGCTACCATTCAATGCCGCTTTTTTGAGGGTCCTTCTGATTCGGTCTTGTCTTTAGAAAGTAAAAATCATGCTCAGCAAAAAAAAAGCATTTCATTTCTTTCCTTTAAGAATCTCCTTTGTTGCTTTTTGCTGTACATTTTGGGTCATTATCCATCTGCACTATAAAGTGCCATTCTATCGGTTTTTCAACATTTGCCTGAATCTGCGCAGTCAAATGCAGCATAATACACTTCAAAATTTATCCCAGTATTTCCCATCAGCAGTCACATCATCATTGCACATGTTCCACTGGCAGCCATTCCTCTGCTTCCACCATGTTTGACAGATTAGGTGGAAAGCTTTGGATCATGAGCCTTTCCTGTCCTTCTCCATATCCTTTGTCTATCATTCTTTTCCATATGCTTTTCCCATTATTTGGACAAAATCTTGCCTGCTCTGTTCAAATAATCATGTTTTCAAACCGAGAAAGGCTTTTTCTTGTGGCCTTTCTGTTTTTGCGAGTCACCAGTCTTACGGTAAAACTGACTGTATTTACATTTATGAATGCATCTCGTAATTATAGAACTTGACAATTAGATGTTGTGAAGGAGTTTTTCCAAGAAAAGTGGCTGTTTTTTTCCAAGGTGAGGGGGCTTTACCAAGGAAAAATTATGCAATCATCCATTTTAGTAGTTTTCTGTAGCCTTCAAGGCCGTGTGTTGCTGAGCTCTCCAGTGCATCATTTCTTTTTAAGAATTAGATAAATGATTGGACTGGAATAAAGAGGACATAGGCCATAATTGGACATAAAACTGCAGCTCAATTTATTAATTAATCCAAATTAATCCAATTTATGTGAGCATGTGAATGGTTGATGCAATATTTTTGTTAAACGATTTGAATAAAAGATGAAAAGCTACACTTTAATTATATCCTGAATAATTCATTTTAAATCCGTTGTGGTGGTGTACTGACGCACTAATACTAAAACTGTCACCGTCACTGTGTTAGTCATTGAATTGGCTCTAAACTCTTTTTTGTCCATACCTTGCCAATGTTAACAATTTTCTTGTGACTTTCATAAACGTATCCCTATTTGTGAATTTTGTGCAGTTGTCATACTGTGCACACACACCCAAAAAGAAGAGAGATGTACAGAATTTAAAGGAAAAATAAAAATAATATTAGCTGTAAATGTTTTTAAAAGGGTTGAGTATCGGTATTTTTCATTTTGCTTTCCTGTTAATATTTACACTAATAAATTTAGCATCAAAACTGTGTTTTCAACTAAAGTATTAATCGGCAAAACACCTCGTGTTCTTGCTGCGCAGTCGAGGAACTATGGCCAGGGGCTCCTCAGGAGTGGTCAACATCATTACTTGACCATCGGGGAAGAACCGTAGGTACCTGGAACATGGACACACACACACACACACACACAACAAGTTGCATGAGAATTTGAAAGACTTCATGGGTTATTGTGAAATTATAGTTTCCCAGCCGGACTTAATTAATCAGATTTGTATTAGATAAGTTTTGTGTTTTTACATTTGTGAACATTAATGACAGGAAAACACTTCAACTTTCACTGTAGTTAATCTCTACCTGTAATAGTCCACCTGGTGCCATGCTCTGTAGAAGCCATCCAGCGACTCCTCTCCCTGACGGATGTATGATGTTTTACTGATATAAACACCTACAAATAAAGACAAGACAACCCAATCAATTCCTTCATTTAAACCTTGGAGGGGGACTGAAGAATCATTTTTGCACATTCTATGGACACTGTATCCACATTCATGCATATTTGCACACTCGCTGGGCATTTCTATATATATTCTACAGTATGTCAATCTCCACAACAGTTCTATATGCTCTATATTTGTACAGTCAAATGTTCTATATTTTGTACAGATAAGTTTTTTTCATAGCTTTTATATATATATATATATATATATATATAGAGAGAGAGAGAGAGAGAGAGAGAGAGAGAGATTTTTTCTATATTTTATTCCATAATTTATTTCTTATTGATAATCTTGCTGGGTTTTTCCGTTTTTTTTTTTTTTTTTTAAGGTCACGGACGGTCGTATAAGCATTTCACTGCATATCTTACTGTGTATGACTGTGTAATTGACATATAAAATAAAATTTGAAAATGATGCAATGATGTATCACCATACTGGCGAATCCTACAGGTGGCACAAGCTAAATTATTTACACATTGGCAGGAAGCACAACATTCTGTGTGGTAGAAGTAAATTATTTATCTAAAAGAATATCAAATAAAGATCATAAAACTTTAATGGTTATATTTATAAAATTGTGATGCTAACAGAATTACAATATAGTGTCATGATGATATTATATCAGCTGATCCATGATGGTCCTAATATTTAAGGTGGTGATTAATAAAAATGTAAAAAAACAATGAAATGAATATTCAGTTTTCCTGAAGTGTCTGCATCAATGCAGACCTAACTGCTCAAAAATATAAAATAAAGACACACACATACTATTTACCATCATAGCGGACACGTGGCCGCTCTAAGAACATGTCCCTCCAAGAGGTGAACGGCAGCAATTTGGTGCAGCTCCGGCCCCACACTCTCAAACAGGCTGAGCGCCAAATCTCAGGGTCTCTGTGTGGACACATCAACAGCAGATGATGACTATTATTACAAGTTCTGGGATAAAACCAGGTATTACCTTGATGGAACTTGGAATTGAGACATGCAAATTGCCTAGAAGATATATGGGCAAAAGGTTTTTTTTTTGGACACCTGATCATCATACACATACATGGGCCATTCCCTAGAACTTTGCCAAAAAGCTGAAAGTACGATTTTGGTGCAAAATTATGAATTGCCTTTACTGGAACTAAGGAGCCAAGGCTGGAATGGAAGAACTCAAGTGGCTTTCCCTGACCTCAACTCCTCTAAACACCTTTGAAAGAAATTATAATGCGGACTGCACCTCAGGTGTCTTCACCTGAAATCAGTGCTCGATCTTTTCAACTGAATGAGCTTAAATGCTGCCAGCCACATGCCAAAACCCTTTCCAGAAGAGTGGTTATAGCTGAAAAATGGGACTGACTTCATGTAAATGCCCAGGACTTTGGAATGGGATTTTAAAATGCACATGTGAGTGTGATGGTCAGATGTCAATAAACTTATACACAACGTTGTAGTGTAATTATCAAATCCATAATACCTGCAGTATCCATATGAACACCAAGTTCCCAGTTTATTAGTTACCAGAATAGCAAAAGCTTACTCAAGATCAACCTTAGCCCTTAATAAAAATAACAAAGACAGCTAAAGCACAATGCAACAAAAGTTAATACTAAAAAGCTTTTATTTTATTTTTCTTCACACTGACCAGTGTTGTTCCATTCAGTTTTTAATGCCATGCCACAGATGATGGACAAGCTGGCAAGAGCTGTTGGACACACTAATGCAACACTTTTGTGGCAAAAAGAACCTCGAGCTCAAAGAATTTCTTTCAGACATCATTCTCATTAGTGCAACAGAGAAAATATGTCCTTCACCTTGCACAGATATAGAAACCCCTGCAGACGAGGGAAAGCTGCTCTAACGCCCGCATATCCAAATCCGAGCTCACCACCCAGCGGAAGATGTACATCAGCACCTCTAGTGGCAACACTATGGGAACACGCCAGAAAAAAAAAGAAAGGAAAAAAAAAAAAAAGGTCCTCTTTAGCACAAATATCATAATCAATGGCTTTCAAAAACCATCCCTGAGGGGAATTTTTTAATATTACCTGAAATATGCATCTGGGATGTCTCCACTTCGGGCTGACAAATTTTCTGGGAGGAATGCTCTACAGTCAGCTGCTGCTGGAAGTATGCAAGGAGATCATCGATCTCGCCATCATTTTCATTCTCCTCCAGGCTGAACGGAGAAAGAGAGGACGTCAATGTCACACCTTACAATACGGTTCAGCCTCAAACAGTAAAAGCTACACACAACATGCTGCATACTCAACTACTACTATATATAGGTTAAGAGCAAATATTTAGCCTTTACTAGCCCCCACCCACCGGTCTGGATCAGGAGATCTGCTGTAGTTGATCCTAAACTCGATGTCAGGAACAAGCTGCATTGCACTCTTGTAGTATTTGATGGCTGCAATGGAAAAATAAACAGTTGCACCTCCAGGACAAGGCAAGGGTAAGCACAATGGGTTGCAAGAAAGGAAAAAGTATCAAAAACTGGGTGTGTTTTTTTTTTTTTCTTTTCACCAAACACTTCTTAAAAAAAAAAAGAAAAAGAAAAAAAAAAGTACCTTCATAAACAGCTCCATTTTGCTCCTCCTTAACAGCCTTCAGGAACAGCTCTCGAGCCTGAATTCAGTTACATTTGATGAAATGACTGACGATGGTTTTTCTGAGATTTTTATGAATAGATTATTTGGGATTCAAAAATTGGAAAAGGCATGGGAAAGTGTGGAAAATTCATGCCCCAAGATCTTGGTTTTTGGTCCATCTTGTGTAAACCAATCCAAAGAAAAACATGTCTGCCAGATTTACAATATCATTAATAATAATAGACAAGTAATAAATCTACCATGCTGTTTGTAGTCACAGACAACTGATTTTTTTCCCCCCACAATTAAATCATTTATTTTACTCGTCTTCATTTATGGGTTTCTTCTGACTTTTCTTTTTGTTTTTTCAAAATCCATAATTATCTTCCAACTGATGCCAATTATATGTAATTAAACTCTCTCACTTATGGAAGTCTCAAAAGCACTTTCATAAGTCACTCTGAATATAATAAAAATAAAAATATAAAATAAAAATAAGAATAAGCAATTCCCCTTCAACAATATGTTCTGATATAAAAGTCCAATATTTAATTTGAAGAGAATCAAGTAGAACTTTACATTAGTTTGTCTTTAAACTGGTAAGTTTTCACACACTCTGAAGCATGAGTAATATAGGGAAAAAAATTTCCAACCTTCTTATGGATTTACATAAATACCACATTTACTGCATAAACAATCATACAAATGAATTTACACATGAATCTGTTCATATCTAGAGGCATATACATATATAGCCCAATGGTAAAACCAGTTATAAAGGGAACTCATCTGAAAAAAAAAGCCTTTATTACTTTTATATCAGTATTACTCAATTACTGATGAGTTATTGGGTCATAACATATCAATGCTACTTACTTTTTCTTCTCTGACCAACTCCTGTGTCTTTTTTAGATCAGCAGCTTTGGACAATCCAGTCTTAATTCCAGAGCCAGGACGCAGCTCTGACATCCACTGAGCCCTAAAAGCACTAAGTTCCAGCTGAAACAAATGTAAGCAGAGGAATAATACTGGGTCAGAATGAGCAATCCCTTCCTATTAGGACAAAACATAGTTTAGGCATAGGATGAAAGATGATGCTGGTAAGTGCTGTTAGATATGAATATGCAATGCTCTGGGTTCCTTTTATCTTTTGTGCACGTCTGTTTGACTTCATTATGTTTAGCTCATGTTGCACTAAGATACTGTACGTCATGGTAGTTATATAATGTAGTTGAGATATGAAAATACTGTAGTATTTGTTAAGCACAAAAATATGAAACAATATGACACTTCTTGATATGGGGTGGCAATAATGCATACTAAATGTGTAAGTGAAGCTTTTGTGTGGGCAATGGTATTCGAATTATAAATAACCAGTATAGCACTATTGCCAGAACCATCCTGTAACAGAAAAGTGCTTTGTATGTACAGTGTATAGAAATGGTGTGAAAAGGTGCTGTTTTTAATATTTGTATGTTATTAATATGTGTAATATAAATTTTAATGTCACACAATGAAGTAAATACAAAATAAGGTTTTGGAGTGGCCTAGTCAAAGTCCAGACTTAAATCCGAATGAGATCCTTAAAGAGGCTGAATTAAAACTCTGCAAAGAAAAACATTGTCCTTCTAGTAGTCAGCTTTATATTTGTCATATTATGTCTCACATGTAAGTAGCACTGGATTCACATCCGTCAACTGCATGAATGTAAATTTCTGATTCCAAAGAAAAAATGTTGTTGTGCGTTCATTAACCTGCAGATTAGAGTCCTCAGAATTTTCATCTTCCCCCTCTTCGACAGAACCAGCATTGGTATTTTGGTTGTTTTCAGCCTGGACAAAATAATCATATTAAAAATAAGACATGTTAAAGGCTTGGTTTTTTGTGCAACATAATTCGCCTTTACAATGTAGCTGGACAAATACTAAGTTACTGCAAATGACTAACTTTGGCAGTTAAACATTGACAGATTTCAGGATCTCAGAATCTCAGGGAGAATAGTTCATAAAGACAGTACAGTATATGCTAGGAGTATTTTGTACAGCTCCATCACTGGGTCTCTTAAAAGTCTATGAAATGGAAGACAAAAACAAAAATATCAAGGTACAATAAATTAATTTAACAGTTTGGTTCCATCCCACTGAAATGTAATGGCATAAAGACTGCTCATTTAGAGAGGTGCAAATAAATAAATAAATAAATAAATAGATACTCAAATAAATATCACATTTATTTGAACCAAAAACTATTGTGAACGACGTGATTATTATATTTATAGATAGAAAAATATATGCTATCTAAGCATTTCTAAATTGATAAATAAAACTACGATTTAAGTCCATTATTTCTTTATGTAATTATTTACTATATTTTGAGCACTTCGTTTATTCAAACTGTAATGCACAGCTATGCCCAGTAATATGATAAACATATGGACTGACAGAATGTAATAGCCAAGTTAAAATGACACAAATATGGAGGAAGATTAAATTTGTGTATTTTAGGTATTACAACAAAAAAAATCTAGATAAATATAAACAGTCCATATCCGTGTCATTTTCAAAAACAATTAAGAGTTTTAAATCTACCAATTATTACTGTGTAATAGCACAAGACTTGGTTACAAATAGTGTATACAGGTTCATCAAGAGCTCAAAAGAGGCTCTGATTCTTTCATTAAAAAAAAAAAAAAACTGAAAACCTCTTAGGACCTCAGACGATCCCAATTAAACATTCCAAGTCCCTGACAGGAAGCAATCTCCAGGTCAAACATTGTGCTTGCGGTTTTCTCTGCTTGACAGACTACTTATACAGTACTGTCCAAAGGTCTTCAGTCCCTCCTCATGTCTTCATATTAAATTAAATCAATTAATTTGAAGAAATTGGAACAAATGATTTACTGTGCCTAAAGATTTGTTTATGTAATATCGTCAGCAGCGACCTCATTTCCCCTCTCACCTGGTCATCTGTCATTATCTGCACCCAATTCTCACTGGTTCATGTCTTAAGCTGTAAGGTTTTTTTTTTTTCTCAGTACAGCTCTCCTGCTCACAACTCAGCTGAAGGTTAAATCATCTGAGAAAGTAGGTTTGATCAACCAATAACTGAATCCCATTGTTTCCCAACAATCACTGATCACTTGTGCTTGTGAAATCATCAATCAAATCACTAATCATCAATGTTTGTCCCAAATGCATTTTTTATTCATTATAAACGTTTTTTTTTTACAAGCAATAAAATTTATTCCATCTCTTATCTTTTCCTTTGTGTCTATTTATTTTTAATAACAATAATAATAAATATTAAATGTGACAGGAACTATGTTACACAGTTTTATTTACATTTTATTGATTATATGCAAATTACCCCGTGACGTCAGTTAGCGACATCTAGCAACCTTTGTGAGAGTGCGCGTAAGCTTGTTGACTTTGCCATAAATAGCGCCGACAGCACTTCCGGGAAGCTATGACAACACTGCCAAGTCTCTAAGTTAAAGCTATACCGTGTCGAGTTGCTGTTTAACTAATTTAGCTTTTAGTCAGAAATACAGTGTAGAAGTTGACGAGCTGAGGATAAAACTTGTTCTGCATGTAAACAAACTAATCGGCTTAAAGCCACACAAGCAGCATAAACGTAACACCTTCTGCAGGCGTCTGCGTTATTTCTCCCACTCGTATTCCGGCTAAACATGACGACTGGTTACTTATACCCCGCCCCTGTGTTCTAAACGCTGATTGGACAAGCCGGTAGGCGGGACTTGCCGGAAGGCGGGTGGGGGGAAAAGTGACGTTACACGTCATACAAGTTGCATTAGCCGAAGTACAAAGCAAATTAGCTAACTGGACTAATTACGCGTGATCAGACATAATTACCATTTTGGCGCTTCTTTGATGCTTTGTCGTGACGCGTGAAACCGTTCAGTAGCGATGTTGTTTACAGATCACGGTCAGAGAAACGGACGACGCAGCGAGCAAATTTGCGAGCACGCCACACGGCAGCCATCACGCCTAGCGTCGAGCAGAAGTGCAGCAGGAGCAAGGTCGCCCTCGCTTCAGTTGCACACAGCATAGGCATGTGAAGCCAGCCTCGAGGAAGTGTTTCTTATCGCTCAAACACACAAAAAGTCTTTCTAATAATCAACGTTTCACTGAGTCCTACTACCACCACCACTAATAATAATAATAATAATAATAATAATAATAGAAACACAACAATCAAGGGAGCACCTTGTCCTGGTTTTAATAATAACGAATATAAATAAATGTTATATAAATGAATAACAGTTCAAAATATATATGCTGCCTATTTATTAATAAAATGAATCTCAAAGTGGTGTCTGATGATTATGATAATTGAATTGAATGAGGTCTTCAGAATTCACCTACTGTCTTAGAAGTTCGGGAGGAAACCTACAGACACAGGGAGAACACACAAACTCACACATATTTAACCCAAGCTGAGGACTGAACCTGGAACTCTGGGGGCTTTAATTAATCAATAATTATTTAATTATTTACTATTATAAAAACATTTTAAATAAAAAATATAATAATGTCAACAATAATTCAATATATTGTGTGTGTTATACAAAACTTGAGTAATTTTTTTTTAAATCAGTTCATTCTCATATAACCAGAGTACAGAACGTTTTTGACTCACCCTGGTAAATGTACAGCAGCTTCAAGTGCAATGAAAATCTATGATAAACTGGCTCATTATGATCATTATCAGTTACGGAAGACCAAGACTTACCTCTGCTGAGGGATGCCAACTTCAGAAATGACCTCAGAAAGTACTATCACCTCAGATTACTACTGTACATCATGTGGAAATGCTTTTTGATTTTGATCACAATGCAACTTCAACCATTGTTTAACTGATCTCAAAGCATGGTCTGTGATTTTTTTTTTTATTTTATTTTATGACCACACTTCTTTCAAGAAGTTCACCACTTAGTCATGTCGCCATGAACAAATCAACAGACTAATTTTACATACCATGAGACTTACAAGGCAGTGTAAATTGCATTGTATAGTGCTGCCTTTGTTTGTAGCCCAAAATGCTCAGCCACATAAAAAAAAAAATTTTCATTACTGTTGTAGTGTGTTTTTTTATTACCTGATCTTTTCTTTTAGCCTGGACCAGTCTGGCCTTTTCGTCATCAAGGTATTTACACTCATATAACTGCTACTCCCTAGAAGTTTTTTTGCAACATTTTGTGTAAACCAAGGCTGTTCAAATCCAGCCTTGAAGGGCCAGTGTCCATCGCATCTTTTAGGTAGATATTTTTCCACTCAGACACAGCTGATTGAATTAAATTCTTAACTGGCAGTTAGTTGCCAGGTTTAGTAGATGTGTTTAAGTGTTCTTGAATTACAAGCTGTGCTGGAGACTGGCCCTGCAGGACGATTCAAACAGCCCTGAATGTTGTAGGTTAAAAACTCCATTAAATCAGCAGTTTCAGAAATACTCAACAGCCATGTCACAAAGTCGTTGACAATACATTGTTTCCAACTTTGGATGTTTGAAGTGAACATTAACTAATGATATTGTCCTTTATCTGCATAATTTAACACCTTGTGCTGCTGCCAAATTATTGCATAATTAACCGCTTGAATAATTGTGGTCCGATTATAGTGGTGGCTTGATTATCTGAAGCTCTGGCTTGCTGATCAGAGGATCAGGGTTCAAGCCACAAGGTTGCCACTATTGGGTCCTTGGGCAAGACCGTTAAACCTGCGCACCATATAATCCAAGAGTGGCATGCAGTGCCAGTCCAAAGCCCGATGGGAAAAATGGGATGGTTGCAACAGGAAGGTACTGAGCCCCTTTGATGGCATGGGGTAAAAATATTGTGTAGCCATGACTTAATATGGTGTGGGAACAAAATAGTATAAAGCGTGGCTACGAGATGCTATGTTGTGACCATGACTTAAAACCGCGTAATAATGAGATCATGTTTTTGATTGTTGTTTTGGAGTTATGCTATGCATCTGTTAGTAAATAAAGATAATCATACATCTATACTAACAGTTATGAATAAAATTGATTCAAATTTAGGCATAGTTTACAAGAGGCAAAATGCTATGAAGTATACTATGCATTATACTATTTTGTTCCCATGGCTTAGTAAGTCATGGCCACAACATAGGATCTTGTACCCATGCCTTACTAAGTCATGGCCTTAGATAATTTTTGTTCTTCCCCAATGTCACCAGAGGGGCTCTGTAGTATGGGCATCTGTCATAAAACCTCATCCAGCCAAATCTCATTGTCTATAGCACTTTATACTGCATACAGGGTCACGGTGGCATGGATGCTGGAGGCTTTCCCTGGAGACTTAGGGCACGAGGTGGTGCCAATCCATCAAAGGGCACACACACTACTAATCTGGAATGATAAATTAACCTAATCTGTATGTCTTTGGACTGTGGGAGGAAACTGGAGTACCTGGAGGAAACCCACAAAGCATGGGGAGAACTCATGCACAGAACATGCAAACTCCATGCACACAGACCCAAGATGGAAATCGAACGCAGGCCTGGGAGCTGCAAGGTGACAGTGCTAATCACTACGCCGCTGTGCCACCTTTGTGACAGATCTTGCTTATCATATGATCTGATGCGGCAACCCTTCGAATAAAAATAAATAAATAAATAAATAAATAAATAAACTAGTATCAGCCTGGGTTTGTTCTGGATTTAATGTACAAGTGTGAACAGGTAATCAGTACTAAAGACATGTATGACAGCAACAGAAATTTTATGATTAATTGAATGTTAAGCAAAATTTTAACAACATGGATTATTTTTTAAGCACTTATCCCTTCACCCCCTACACAAACACACACACACAAACACACACTAGTAGACAGAGTGTGAGCGCTGCGTGAGCCGCCGTGTTGTGTTTTTGGAATCCGAACGCAGTCAGTTCCCGACTGGAGAAGGAGGCGGCCACATCTCTGGCCGGGGAAACTGTTTACTTACATAAGTGGTATTATTTTTAAAACCTTATTCACAAATACTCGAATACTAGGATATACTGGAACAAAACAAGACGCGCGTTTGAACTGTAACGAACGCAGAAAGCAGCTTTGCTCCGGGTTTAGTGGACTGACGCCTGCTCGTTTGTCTAGCGTGAATCATCCTTAGCCTAGCTAACGTTACAGCACCGGGATGCCTCGCATTAAGCTGCAGGCCTAGAACATTCTGCATTCTTTTCATCTTTTAGTCTCGGGACAACAACATCTCCGTCTCGTAATGGAGGACATTCTCCGAAAGCTTCAAAAAGACGCCTCTGGGAGCAAATACAAGGCGATTCGTGAGGGTTGCGCCGTGGCGTGTGGTGAGTGTTCCACCTGTCAGCAGCCTCCAGCGCTCCGCTGTGCGTCTCTACACCCACCGGTTTACTCGCAGTTATTTACATTACTGCGTGTCACTGTATAACAGCGTGCGTGTTCAGTGTACAGCTACATTTCTTTTATATCCGTGAAAGCTCTTAGTTAATGTATTACAAGCTTGACTGCTGGATGAATCTGTATGTTAGAATAGAATAGAATAGTGAGCTTTTTACTACATGCTACAGTACTGCTTTATCATTTTATACTGTATACAAGTGTGCTATAGAATATAGTAGGATAAAACAGTGTCTGCACAGTCTGTACGGTATAGCACAGGAATCACAAAAATGTACTATATAGTACAGGCTATAGTACTGATTTATCATACTATACTCTATACTGTAGTACAGTAGTATTTATGTGAGTCCTGTACTAAATGGTACAGGCTACAGTACTGATTTATCATAATATCCTATATAGCACAGTAGTATTTATGTGATTCCTGTGCCACATAGGACTATAGGCCATAGTACTGTTTTATCTCCAGGTAGTCAGGTTTCCTCCCTGAATCCAGAGACATGCAAGTCAGACTTATTGACATTCCCATATTGCCCATAGTGTGTGAATGACAATAAGGCGTCGAGCTGGCACCCTGACCCCTTAAGTAACTGCCCTAGAGACGACCGAAATATCTGCAGGGTGGGGAGTATCTGTCCCCTGATGTGCTGGAAGGCATGTGGATGGACCCAATACCATACATACTATAGAGCACAGTAGAATTTATGTGATTCCTGTGTTATATAGAACAGGCTATAGTACTATACTATCATACTATACTATATAGTACATCTGTATTTATGTGAGTCCTGTACTACAGTAAATAGTACAGGCTGTAGAACTATTTTATCATACTATACTATATAGTACAGCTGTATTTATGTGAGTCCTGTACTAAATAGTACAGGCTGTAGAACTATTTTATCATACTATACTATATAGTACAGTTGCATATATGTGATTCCTGTACTACAGTATATAGTACAGGCATTTATGTGATTCCTGTACTACATAGTACAGGCTATAGTACTGTTTTGTCATACTATATAATATAGTACAGTAGTTGTTATGTAATTCCTGTACTGTTTCATACAAAGAAAGACTCTGATTTGCATCTTATTGCTATATCAATACCAGCTGGGTTGCATCTATATTTAATATTAATCTCCATACCTACTCATAAAGTGCACTTTTACAATCCTCATTAGGGAAATAAATAAGCAGAGAACATCATAATAACTGCATAACTAATATACTGTATACAGGAAACAGGTCACCTGCCTTATCGTGCTTTGTTTAAAACTCTCAAGTGAGGATAATAATGCTAAAAAGAAATTCAGACTAGACATGTGTACAAGCTGATTCATGCTCCACACTCATAAAAGCTGAATTATTAGTGTTGGATCTATGATATAGAAAAAATCTTCACAAAGATCATTCTGCAAATAAGAAAAAATGGACTGAACAATATGCATATTGCATATACAAGAATGAGTATTAGAGGTGTTTCTATCTGTAAATCAGTTTCCACTCATCCTAGAAAAAAGGAAAAAGCAAAGCACATTATGAACCCCTAGTGTGAATCTTCTCATATTTCATGTTTCAAGATCTGCTTTTAAAAGTAATATACAAAGGCATGAAACAGTATGATGACCGTAGTATTATTTTGTCACTGTACCTTGTTTTTGTTACTTTATGTACTGTGTGGTTACTGAACAATCTTTCCAGAAATTATGCACCAGTCCCTCATTGATGTGTTAATAACATACTGCGGCATATACAACAAAATGAGACTAATGTGATTAGGCTGGGCTGAAGCTATTTTCTGAACGTTTGCATAATACATTTTTTGGTTATTTGTTTTTCTCTGCTTGTAACAGAAACTCTGGAGGCTCAGAATGGATCAGTTAAGACACCAGCATTTAAGGTCAGGTAAGCAGCGTCTTGGATTTCATTCCTGCTGCCTCAGTGAACGATCAGGCTGAGTATTATGCTGCCGTCTATTTGTTCTCAGCTCGATCCACCGGACATAGCAGCGTCGGCATATACTGTATGTTTGTTCTAAACGTGCACCATGACACCTGACTAATGAGGTTTTTCTCCTTTAAGCTTGTTACTGAAATTAGGTAGTGGCCTTTCAGGCTTGGAATGAATTTCTGTATTAATGCCAGCAGATGACTCTTTTAGATCTTGGATTTAACTAGCATGTTTTGATTTGTTTGCTTTCAGAAATCTGATTGATATGGTTAAAGGCAGACACTTCTGAAATTCTGTAATGGTTTCTATGTTTGAAGTATCCCACAAAATGTATGGATATACATTAATTTATCTTCAGTAACTGCTTCATTCCTGTCACAGACATGGTGGCTGTAGAACCTATCCCATGAAAACTGGGGGTGATGCAGGAATACACACACACACACACACACACACACACACAACATGCTCATTATTTCCTATAGACAATTTGGTGTGAACAAGCCACTGAGTGCAAAGTTGAAGGAAACCCATGAACCCTGGAGCTGTGATGATGTGATCGTGCCACCATTAAAATTGCTTATAGGTTATAATACAGTTTGACTTTTTGGGGGTACGCCTTTCTGGTTCAACAAGGATCCAAGCAGCTCACATTTAAGCAGCTCAAATTAAACCATAACTATTTTATACACCATTGAGGAATGTGGTCTTATTGTTTTCGTACAATAGTAGTTGTTATAAGTTGAGGTCAACCTGCTCTTAGACACCAGCTGTAAGAAAATAGTATGTTGGTCAGGTTTTCTGTCAATGATTTGAAACTACCTGAGGTCTCAATGCTCCACAAAAAAAAAAATGCATATTAATAACAATATTGTTATTATTCACTCAAAATTATTATTTTTTTGCTTTTTGATTTACATGCTTAAAACCAAGTGCTTAGTGAGATGGGATCTGGGTTTGGAAATGCTTTAATAGCAGTGCCTCTATGCTTTTAGGGACAGATGCCTCCTACCACTTAAGCTTGCACTTGAGTCCAAAAACCCAAAGCTGGCACAGACAGCTCTCACGGGAATGCAGGTAAGGTCATTTTTCTTTTCAGAAAAATACAAACCAGGTACAATTTGCAGTAACTATTCTATTTAATGTTGATTAAAAAAGTTTCAAAGTTGAATTGAAAATAAGAGCCAAAAAAGTTCTTCAGTAAGCATTACAGTATTCCTCGAGACTACATTAAAAATTGCAAAAAGGTCTGGCTGTTTGGAAGCAAAATCTGAAGAAATTTGGGGTGACTCAAGACTCTTGCACAGTACTGTATGTTGTATTTTATAAATGAATATAGGGTTGAGGTTTTCCACAAGTCCTTCTCTGACAGCTTTATAATTAAATAATTCATACATTTATGTATTGCGTTGCATAAAATTATACTTTGGATTGTGCAATATTCATAATATTCTAGATATAATAGGATAGATGTGATGTGCTTATTTATTTGTTAGTACTATATTTTTAGCTTGTAAGAGGTTGCAGAACATTTAGGACAAAAGTCTAATTTAGAGTAAAGCATGTCTAGAGAACATTCTTTAACGTTTGAAAACCTCACTATCCCAACATGATGCTGTGACAGAAGATCCTGTGCGAGGATCGCTTTGTCACTGTGGAACCAGAAGTGCCAGACAAGCAGCTGTTAAATCAAATGCTGGATGCCGTCAGCGTGACTCCCATGCTTCATGAAGATCTTCAGGTGGAGGTTATGAAGGTCAGTTCATATATTTACAGTAGGTCTGCTGTAGTGTCTGAATGTTGAGCCTTTATGTGCTTTATTACATTCTAGCGTACACAAATGTACAAAAATTGTAAAAAAGAAGTTTTTTCTGCATCTCATGTCTAATGGAACACAAGACATTGGAATGCATCTTATTTTGGTTCTGTAGGAACTGCAAGGCAAAAGTTAGACAAAGCAAAGAAAATGTCAACAGATTATGACTATTTGTTGCCTGGTTTTATCTGAAGGATAAGTCATTCGGGCACTTTTGACATTTTAGCTATCTCTAAGATAGCATTTATAGTTCAAGGTTACTACAATACTACAGTATGCAGGATCACATTATCAGGCAATGAGAAAGTGAATATTTGGGGGATATTTTCCCCATTTTCTCCATAAATTGGTCATCCTCTGTGTAACATGGCACTAAGATGGAAACGCTATCGACCCTCTTCTGAATACATAATCTCACAGATGCCCAGTGAGGGAGAGAGTATATATCTTTTTCACACAGACAACACGGCCAATTTTGTACTTTGACTTTGCTAAGGGAGCTCAGAAAGTGAACTTTTGAATAGCATCCAAACACAGATAGAATCTTGTTGTTATTTAAACTGAAGTTACATTTCTTTTATTAGGTTTTATCTGGCCCTTTCCCAGTAAGCAATTTAATAATATGAGTAACTAATCCCACATGTTAATCATAACTTTAGTATTATACTTTTAAAAATGTGTAGTTTTATACAGAAACATACGTGGGTGAGTCAAAATGATCTGCACTGCGGTTGTATTAAAACTTCTGTTGGCCACTATGTAAACTTTGTATTAAACTTGGTGTTAAAGAATCCTCACTGTGGGCCTAATGTTGCTTCATCTGACTTTCACCTGTTTGGTCCCCTGAAAATAGACCTACGAAAATGACGGTGCATTTGTGGCTCGCAACTCAGCCTAAAACATTTTTAGAGTGCTGATTGGCCGAGCTCTCTCAGAGGGGAGGGATGAGAGCGGATAGCGCTGTTCTCAGAGTGTGTTACGCCAGTAAGTACAGTGCGTGAGTGAGCAGTTCGAAAAGATGCAGTCGGCTGGCATCACGTGCTTCGGAGGAAATACGCGATAGTCTTCGGCCATTCCGACTGAGTGGTAGTAGAAGCCTTAATGTGGGCGCCCCCTAGACAGGGGAGGAATTGGATACGACCCCCCCCCCAAAAAAAAAGCTAGGATATTGTATCAAGAGATAATGTCTTTAATAAAAATTTATTCAATACGTTTACATGTGCAACCTCACACATGCACTGCTCCATCTTGGTATACTGAGGCATCAAATCTTTCTGGTGTCAGTATATTAATAAATTGTGAATATTGATCTTGATGGTTTATATTTATCCTTGAAGGTGATTGACCAGCAGATGGATCTTATAAGGCAAAGTGCATCTGTGACCTTGTATTAGAACTGTAATTTATATTAAATACTACACCAAAAACATCACAATAAAATCAGTTACAGTATTTCTTAATGATTGAGAGTGTAAGGTCAGTAAATGTACCAAAATTAAAAATTCATGCAGTATGTTTCTAAATTGTTATTATAAACCTATTGCTCAGTAGAAGCAGATTCTCTTTTATTTTGAATTCTGTTGGTACAAACAAAAGCACGTTAATTGGAATTACGGTACAGATTTAGGCATAGTCTACTGCAGACTAATTTATGCAGCACCATGTGAGGTGTTAACGTCAGAATGTGCTGTTTTCCATCTAGCATGCATAATCAATTGAGTGTCTCGGTGCAGTCTCTGCTCTGTTACTGGGTGCTATTCTCTGTCTCAATGTGACACTGTAGAACTTGTGGGATGATGAAACCTGGCCATGTTTTTATTTCTGTTTCACTTTAAATTTATCTCATGTGTGTTTTGCTGTTACAGGTCTTGCTCTGTATCACATACTCCTCCAGCTTCGAGTTCAGTGGAAAAAACATCTTGAGGATTGCCGAGGTCAGAATCAAATTGTATCTCAGTTTACTTTTTTTCATATAATCTGATCAGGAAAAGGACAGCTAGAGCATTAGCTGGTAAAGTCATGCATAATACGTACACAGATATGCATTGAATCTACAGCATCCTCCCGTAATTCCCTGTCTTTTGATAGACCTGTGCTTGAAACATCCATTCATATCTTTCTCACACAGCGAAAAGGACGCTGGCATCAGCAGGACTCAAATAAGCGTCCTCTCACTGTCTTTCTCAGTTGCTCTCTCCCATCTGTCCCTCTTTCTGTCCCTGACGTGTCACGTCACGTTCCCTGACGTGTTCATATGACTCAGTGTCTAGCCAGACGAGAACCCATGAAGTACGCAGCCTTGACTAACATCTCCTCCCCTCTCTTTTTTGTATTTTCCATGACCACAGTCACCCTGAATTATTTTTTTTCCAGTCCTTAACATTTTTGGCATTCTGTCACCACGGTAACCGAACATCCTGCTCTGAGACAAGATGTAAAACAGCGTACACAGGGGATGTCTGTAGTTCATTAATGTCCTTTTCCTTTCAGCGTGTCATATGTCTTTCTTATGATGTAAGTGATGCAAACAGAACCATGAGAAATTTTCCATTTTAGATTTTCTGTGCTGCTGTAGCAGATGGTATGCATCCATTACACCTTGTTTAGTCAATTAATGGTGAGCCTGAAAGTCAAATGACTCACCTTCACAAATGTTTAGTGTTAATAATTTAATGAGGATCGAGGAACTTAACATTTTAGAACTGGTTGGGTTCAAATCCCCTAAAAGGCTGTTGGTGCATTAAACACAATTTAATGCTGATATGGTTGTTTATTTGGAGTTACTGTTTAAAGATCCAGTGTGGCACTGTGATGATTGATTAGCTTGGTCAGTACATTTCAGATGCCATTTTATATTACCTCAATTAGTGTTTAAATGGCCATAGCATGTTGCTTATGTTTTTTTTATGTGCAAACAGGAAAGAGATGTTTTATATTGTGTGTGACTAAATTTGAAGAAAATGCACTAACATCTGGAAACCTACATGATCTAGCTTATGGGGTAGCTTATGATATTATTATTATTATTATTATTATTATTATTATTTTCATTTTGCGTGTGACATACTCAAGTGCAACAGTGTTTAGAACTGTGTCCCACAATAAAATATTACCCCTTCCCCAAATACCAATTTATGCTTCTCCCACCCATTATTTGGGGCATGGTTGGCTTGGTGGTTAAGGTGTTGGACTACTGGTCAAGAGGTCCCTGGTTTAACCCTGATCCCACCGGGCTGCCACTGTTGGACCCTTTAGCAGGTCCTTCACCCCAAGTGCTCAGATATAATCAGGTGCTGAGCTGGCAAACAAACCCCCGTAAGTAACTGCCACAGAAACGATAGATCTCCAGGGTGGGTAGCATCCATCATCCCCTTTTGAGTTTCAGCACCCATTAGTCACATAGTCAATGCCTGGATTTGGTTGTGGTTTATAATTAATAGTGTGTGTTTGTGTTTGCGCTTGTGTGTGGTCTGCAGGTGTGTATCCTGACATATATATCAAGTTGTCATCAACGCAGCATCAACACAGCAGTAAGGGCCACACTTAGTCAAATACTCGGAGATCTTGCACTTCAACTAGACCACAGACAGGACAGCTCGGTAAGTTAAGTCATCTATGAACACAGATACAACCATGCACATACAAACACACAGCCCAGTTAGGAAAGGATGAACATTGTCAAAATTTGATTGACAAATTCCGCGTATTTGTAGAAAAAGTTTCATTTGTCAATTTTGGGAAGGTGATATATTCTTAAATTTCTGTTTGTCAACATGCAAAATGTACCATGAATGAATCGCTGTGCAAATTGAATTGGCACCTAGGTATCGTGGAAATCTCACCCTGGTGATTCCAATCATTAAAATTAAGTATTTATTGAGAAGGTTTTTCACAACCTTACTGTGTTGAAAGCCATGACCTATGATGAACCACATCCAGATTAAGCATGGTTTAATCGTTTCTGAAAAAAAAAGGTTATGATTTTCTTTGCTTTGTTTTTCCAGTTAACTAATCAGAATACTGTTATAGAAGTGAATAATAATAATATTAAAAATAAACTAGCTGTTTTTTGACATTCTCTGTTCTGTATTTGTTTATAGGGTGCAGATGAACAGGAGCGTACAGTACCTACAAGCAAACGCAAAGGTACATTTTATTTATGATTGACTACCTTACCAGTAAATTATCCAGTTATCCAGTAAATTAGAATTCTGTAAGGTGCAATGACCCTGATTTATCAGTGAGTTATTTATGGAATAATCATTTGCATCTTGGTTTCATCATTGAAATAAATATTAGTATCATGAATAATTTATTCATTCAGTTAAATTTTATTTGTATAGGGCTTTTAACAATGGTCATTGTCGCAAAGCAGCTTTATAGAATCAAAAGAAAATTATGGAAATGTGTATGAAATTATTAGATTGTCTCCGATTGTTCCTTTTATTAAAGCTTAATCTTAAAAAATGATTAAAATATAGTATAAGGTTGAGCGACATAATTGAGCAGTGAGATCTGTTTTTTTATTTGGGCAGTAATGCAGGATGTGTTTGTGTGTCTGTTAGACTTTTCTCCCACAACAGCAGCTCTGTATGAAGATGTGGTGACTGTTCTAACTATATTCTGTGAAAAACTGGAGTCTGTTTCAAGGTAAGTGTCTGGCCCTGCTGTCAAAACTGAAAAATGTTTAATCTAATCTACATTAGTTTTTTTTTTCTAGCAATACTGTTACCCTGCCCAAGTGTAATGATTGTTAATGAAATGCGATTGGTGTTAACTGCGACTCTCTGACAGCTGTTTGCCTGTAGGCATTGTTATCATCCTCTCTGTCTCTGTTTCTCCTGTGTGTAATCTGTTATGGTGCTGCCATTTTGTTTTTCCTTTAACAGTGAGAACCAACTGTTGCAACTGCTGTATCTGGAGTGCATTTTAGCCATGCTCAGTAGCTGCCCTAATACAATGCACCTGAATCGCAGCTTCACCGATCTTGTCTGGTAACATTTCTAGTATATAATAAGCTCCATAAATGGTATTCGTGTGATTGCGTGTACCATAATGTAGAAAATTGCTTGTTTGTTCTCACAAAACAACAAAAACAAAACTAATTGCTTTATTTAACTGTAGCCAGTAATTACCTTTAGTCAATCATTTTATACCAACATGCTTATGGTGGGTGTGTGGTATGTGGTAGGTATGTAGGTATATTTGATAACATGGCCTCTTAATATGTTCCACCATACAGGAAGCAGCTGTGTCCAGTTCTAGTGGTGATCACAGGCAACCCTGTGAATGACAAGACCATCACCTCTGCTCATGGAGCTTCATCACAGGAAGTGGATGCTGCACTAGGGTCAGGGGTTAGTGATCAGGGCCGGGGTTCTGGATGTTCCTCCAGTGCCCCTGCCATGATCGGACCAGTGATCCGTACTATTTGCTACATCGCAGCTGAGCTTGTGCGATTGGTGAACTGTGTGGAATCCATGAAACCTGTGCTGCAGTCTCTCTACCACCGCATCCTGCTTTACCCACCTCCACAGCACAGACTGGAGGCCATTAAGATCATGAAAGAGGTGGGTTTTAAATTTACCTTTATTAACTTTGCTGTTATATTAATAAGACATTAGTGTTTTTTATTAACGATACAAAACATGAGTTCTTCTCTCATGGTTAGTAAATCTTGTTTTGTGCAGTTGAAATGCATCCGGTTAATAAAGCTTATTTACTTTTTTTTGTGGTCTGCTGCTAGATCCTCGGTAGCCCACAGCGCTTGTTTGACCTGGCAGGCCCATGCGTGATTGAGCCTGAGACCAGAAAGAGGTCTTTCTCAAAGAGGAAATCATATCTTGACCTTCTTAAGTTGTAAGTGTCAGGGTCATATCAAAACATAAAGGAGCGTGAGCATTAGACATTGTGGCGTGTTAGACATGATTGTGTTTTGCTTTTGCAGGGTGATGGATGGCATGACAGAAGCTTGCGTGAAAGGTGGCATTGAGGCTTGCTATTCCTCTGTTTCATGTGCTTGTGCGCTACTGGCGGCCCTTGATGAGCTTAGCCAGGGACGTGGCCTGCATATGGACCAGGCACAACTTTTGCTGCGGCGGTTGGACGACTTAAAAGAAGGGGCAGAATTGTTGAGGGAATCAGTGGAACTCAATGAAGCTGACTTCCGTTGGCAGCGCCACGTGCTGTCCTCTGAAAACCCCACCTGGGAGACTCCCATTCCTGAACGCAGCCCTGACATCAGCATCAGTGTCACCACTGACACAGGCCAGGTTACTCTGGGGGGGGATCTGGCTCAAACCACCCCAGAGGAGTGTGCTAATAATGCTCGATTATCTTCGCCTTCCTCCTGTGGAGGTGCTGCAGGGGAAAGTGGTGCCCCGCCAGATGTGGTGCAGCGCAGCCATGCCCTGGCCTATCCAGACCTTACCAACTTTCTGTCAGTGGAGTCTCGCATGCGCTCACATGGCTCACGCTATAGTGAGAGCAATTTCAGTATGGATGAGCAAGAGCTTTCTCGCACAGAGTTCGACTCATGCGATCAGTTCTCCACGGCTGCCGAGAAGGACTCGGGGCGCTCAGATGTTTCAGATGTCGGTTCAGATAATGGCTCATTGGCTGATGATGAACAGACATTGCGCCATGCCCCTGCCCATCGTCCGCTGCGCACTGGTGAACTTTCGCTGAAACTGCTGAAGAACCAGGAAGCAGACCAGAAGAGTGCCCGCCATTTTGTTCAGTCTCTGGTGAGGTTGTTGCCACGCCTTCTGGCTCATCACACCCCTACTGATGTGGATGTTGAACTACAAAACTTCTCCTCAACCTTCTGCTCAGGTCTGCAAGTAGGTACGTTAACAAAAGCATTTTGATGAATTCTTTTTTTTTTTTCAAAGACAGGTTTGGTTAAGAAGAGGCAATCTTTTCCAAAACATTAATGCTTTGAATGTATTTGTGATGGGTTCATGGTTTAAGGTCATTCACTGTGTACAGCCCCCCCTTGAGTAGTTAAGGTTAGTTCAAGGGTGCTTGCTCCATGCCTCAACAGTGGCAAGCTTGCATTATCGTCTGAGATTTCAACTCCTAGACTTCTGGTCATGGATCAATAATCACTTAAATTCAGAATTTATGGCATTAGATTTATTTAGCTTAAAGCATATTCTTTACTAAGTGAACCTAACAGAATCAAATGTGCATTTATAAGAGGGAGAAATGGAATTCTGGGCCCAACAATGTACCTTGCATTTCTGTTCCCCTTTAGGTGGGATCCACTCTGCTGGCTTTGAGGGCAATGAGAATCTGAGCTGCCAGGCTCTAATGAATGCAGATGGATTGTATTTGGTATCCTACTACGCCTTACATCTTAACCTCAAACTGAGTAACTGTGGTTACTACCAGAGGAAACCCTCTTCTCCCATTGTCACTCTGGTATGAACAAACATCTCTTCTTCGATTATGGTGGCTTCTAAGTATCTACAAATCTGACCTATCTACATTTGTGCTCAAACATTTGCATACCTTGAGGAAATTGCCATTTATTTGGAAAATATGACTGATAATGCATTTTTTTTTCTTGTTTAAGGAGAGTGGTCACGTGAAGTAATTGATTAAGTCAAATCCTAAAGATCCTAATTATAACTGAAATCACACAAGCAACCATGATCAAAAGTTTATATATCCTTGAATGTTTGGCCACACTATAAACATGCCAGTCAGTACAGTCCAATCTCTGATAAAGAGGTGGAAAATAAGAGATTCTGTTGATACTATGCCATAGTCGGGTAGACCAAGCAAGATTTCACCCACTACTATCAGAAGAATTGTTCAGGGTGCAAAGAAAATTTCACGAACAACTTCAAGAGAAATACAAGCTGCTCTGGAAAATGTGGTGGTGTTGTTTCATGGAGCACAATAAGAAGGTACTTAAACACTAATGGCCGAGTTGCCAGTTGTAAGCCGTTCCAGTGCCCATGCCACAAAAAGGCTCGCTTGCCTATAGTCCTATAAGAAATAAAAGAATGATGAAATTAATACAAATAATGACATAAATTTACACATCTTGTAAATTCTCCCAAAGGTATGCAAACATTCGCGCAAACTATCTATCTATCCATCCATCCATCTATCCATCCATCCATCCATCCATCCATCCATCCAGGCATTCGCATATCCACAGCTTTCTTCAGGTATCCCCTATAGCATTTGAATTGGGTTGAGGTCTGAACTTTGACTAGGCCATTCCAAAACCGTGATTTTTTTCTTTTTTAGCCATTCTAATGTAGATTTATTGGTTGGCTTCAGATCATTACCCTGTTGCATAACCGAATTTTAACCAAGCTATAATTGTCAGACAAATGGTCTCAAATTTGCCTCTAGAATACTGTGGTATACAGAAGTGTTCATGGTCACAACTCATTGACTGCAAGGTGCCCAGATCCTGATGTCAGGAGATTCTTTCACCTCCCAACCCTTTCAAACAAACCATACTTGTTCAGTCTTCTTCTAATTGTGCTGTCATGGACTTTAGCATTTAACATGCTCAGTGAGCCCTGAAGGGTCTGAGATGTAGCTCTTGTTCCTTGGGTTTATTTATTTATTTGTATTGCAAATCTTATGGTTTATAACCCTTTCTAGATTGAGGTATAGGAACAATTGCTTCTCTAAGACTGTTGCTTACTTTCAGCAAACTTTCAGAACCACTGCTTTTATAGAGTTCTGCACAGCTGTTAATAATCAATAATAATAAAACTTTTTACAATAATAATAGTTATTATAATAATAATAATGCTAGTAGTACAGTAGTAGTTAATCAAGGGCTAATGATTAGCAGCACCTGGCAGCAATACTGTAGTAGAGGTTTACCTTCTTAGATCATGTGCAAGTTTTTTTTTTTTTTTTTGGTTTTGTTTTTGGTAAATAAATAATGGCATGGTGAAAAAAGTTCTATGTTGTTCGTCTAAGGTTCTATTTGCCTAATACTAAGACCCACTATGATCAGATGATTTTTATTATGCTTTTATGTATGTTGATTGCGTCAAATCCACTGCAACGATGTACAGATGCAAAAATACAAAAATGGCATCACTGTGCAAATATTTATGGACCTGAGCTTTCGCTGTGTAAAAACTTTTGTTTGTTGCAACTGCTGCTTAAGCCTAGTAAATGTATTATTTGCTGCATTCTGTTAAATGTGCTGGGTTTGTCTCAACAGAAAGAGTTTGTTCACCAGATCCAGAGCAGTGGTGTTCTAGTGGTCCTCTCTCAGGCCTGGATAGAGGAACTGTACAGCCAAGTGTTAGAGATAAACCTTCTGGGGGAGGCTGGATACTGGGAGTCCCCTGAGGAGCACTCCTTCGCTCTCATCACCATGCTCACAGGTAACAAACAAACTGCATGGGTGGAGATAGGGTTTGTCAATATGGTCATGTATATTAAATTCTACTTTACTTTGAGGTTGCCTGAAACATGAATTTACTTGCAAAAAAAACATTTATTTTATACTTGTATGTATTGTACTGCATTTTTATAATAAAATGCACTGAGATAACTGGAGAAGCCGGTCATGGAGAAGCAGGTTCATTGTTAAAACATTTTTTTGGTTGTCACTTGTGGCCAATTAGGTACCGCTGCAACCAAATACAGCTGTTGTAAATGTTCTGGCTGTGTCAGAAATATTTAAATAAAATCCCAGTATGACCACAGACAGCATACTTGTCTTAAAAGCGCCATTAGCAGGTTGGTGTAGGATGACTCGAAACACAGAGGGTAGGTACAAATACTGTACTGTAAGATAGAAGCACAAACGAAACATACTGTACTAGTGGACAAAAAAAATCCTATACCCTCAAACCATTGTGGAACAGTGGTTCTGCTGGTGATACCTGTTTTTGTTTTTTGTTCTTTGTTTTCATGATGAAGCTTCGATCATGCAGAATGTAGAGGTTTGTTGTTACAGGATTGTCGCATTATTATCTCTTAAAGAACTGATTGGGGTCACCTCATACATGTGATGCATGTAATGCTTGCAATGTTGCTGCAAACACACTGTTCAAAACCTGCGTAAAACACACAGATGTGTTTACATTCACGCATTTCCTGTTCATTCTTCATGCCCCCACCCCTAGCTTTTTATATTTGCAAATATGATGGATGTTTACTGAAATTGAATTATAGTCTTTACAAGGTAGGCATGTCTAAAACCTTCCCAAGGGTAGACTGTGTTTAAAAACTCGACAAAGCCGCTACACTCCTCCCAGTATGTCAACTGTAGCGTTTTTTGGAAATTAGGACCTACAACTGAGAGTTGATAAAAATCTAAATATTTTTAAAAACTTTCAAATTAAATATTATAGGAATAATCAAGTGAACCTAATAAACTGGCAACAATTTGTATAATTCCACATGCATATCTGATAGAACATCCTTTGTCAGCTTTTTTATTAGAACTAGATGTGCTGATGTGCTACTCCTGAACTAAAAGAATTACAAGCTTGCTTTTTGAAAATATAATTTTACAATATGGACACTAACAAATATCAGCACACATTTCTGTCGTCTCTCTCCCTCTCTCTCCTCCTTCGCTCTCTCTGTATTGTTTTCCAGTCTACTCATTTTATGGTTTTTGTCTCATTTCTTTTCAGATATCGATGGACTTGGCAGCAGTGCTATAGGAGGTCAGCTGATCAGAAGAGCCTCTTCACAGTCGTCCTTCACAAGTGATAAAAAAGACAATAACACTGTGTTGGCAGGTACGGTGTATGTTTTCCAGCACCTCCCTGTGTATTTGTGCACGCAGTTTGAGTGTGTGTACACACAGAGGCGGGCGGGGGAGGCTTTCATCACAGTACAAGCACTTAGGCAGCGCTGTTTCTATGACGACATCTGTCAACCAAGATAAAGCCAAAGTGTTAGTCAAACAAAGAATGTTCCTGTTTTAGAGAGCGGGTGATGTATACCACATGGTGTGGCTGTTCATTACCTTGGCTTTTCTAAATCATATCTTTGCAAAATACATAGACAAACGCAAATAGCGATTCTCTTTTACTGTACTGTGGAGTTTGCATGATGTTTTTGTATTATGGGAACTGGTCCCAGTCTTAATTTACACTATAGTTATCACAAACCACACACATCTTTTTTTCATAATCATACAGTTTACATTACAGAGTATAGGGTTCGATGGAGGCAGATGATTCGCTGTTGTGACCCCTGAAAGGGAACAGCCGAAAGACAAAGAAGAAGATACAGTTTACAAATTAATATAATTTCACACATATAAATTTTTTGTTTTCAGCAGATCCTGACAGAAATACACTTTCTCGTTGCTTTAGGTATAGTGTTTGCCCGATACATCCTGATCGGCTGCTGGAAGAACCTGATTGACACTCTTTCTACTCCACTAACGGGCCGCATGGCAGGCAGCTCAAGAGCTCTGGCCTTCATCCTGGGTGCAGAAGGTCTTAAAGTACAGAACCAGAGGGAGAGAGAAGCCATCTGCCTTAGTCTCGATGGTCTGCGCAAGGCTGCTGCGCTCAGCTGTGCTCTGGGTAAAGAACACATACCATCGTAGCTGATGGTAAAATGGAATCAAAGTATTAAATGATGATTGTAAATCATGTACACCCTTGAAGATACTGGAAACTTTTAGACGATTAGACTAATCTAAGACTTCTTTTAGATTGTAGATGTCAGTGTAGGAAAGTTTAAATGATCCTGACACAACTTTTTTCTTTTGACCTAAGTGATGTGTTTATTTTAGGATCATCTAACAGAATCTGCTAAGCGTTCTTGCTTGTGTAATTCTGTGTGAGCTCTTATTAAATGTGTGAATATGTGTGCGTGGGTGTGTGTGCATGCCTGAATGTAGGTGTGGCTGCCAACTGTGCCTCAGCTGTAGCTCAGATGGCAGCAGCTTCCTGTGTTCCAGAGGAAAAAGAAGAGAAGGATCAGGCTGAAGCTGGAGATGCTATTGCTCAAGGTATACTTGTGTAATTAATATACTGTATTAGCATATTTTTAAAATATATTTTAATTTCATTTATTCACCTATCCTGTATCGTTCTGTTCTGTATTTTTGATATTGGATACACACAAAGTTACATTGGTTATAAATAATTATTAAATTTAAGTGATCTGTTAGAGTACATAACAAAGGTTCAAAATCTGCTTGTATATTGCAAATATGTGGAACAACAACTATAATTACCTTGAACACTGGTGTTTTACATAAACTTCTATGTAAAAAATTGCTATTTTAATTTATGATTGGTCACCACCTGATTCATAAAGACATGCATTCATAAGATACAGATCTTTTCACCGCATCCAGAAATGAGTACAGTGGAACCTCGGATTGCGAGTAACACGGTTTGCGAGTGTTCTGCAAAAGTTTTGTTTTGTTTTTTTTTCCCGATTTTCTCCCTAATTTAGTCGTTTCCAATTTCCTCCCCGTCACTAGGGGGCTCCCACATTAAGGCTGCTACTACTACCACTCAGTCGGGAGGGCCGAAGACTATCACGTG
>JAOVVB010000041.1:6627388-6641280 GCA_028570985.1 Heterobranchus longifilis
CCCAACAGTGGCAACTTGGTGGTTGTGGGGTTTGAACCTGGGATCTTCTGAACCGTAGTCCAATGCCTTAACCACTGGGCTACCCCTGGCCCTTCACGTACGTAGTGTTGCATTCCTCCCTTTCACTGTACGCCACCATCTCCGCACAAGAACAATGGAACTCCACACTTCATAGCACTTTATAGCACGCTGCGCTCCTGAACAGTCAAGCAGTCGGCCATCTTTTATTACGTTGCATGTGCAGCCTCTCGCGGCCGATGCCTGTACTGTTGATGCAGGAAATATGAAATCCTATTAATTTAGAGACCGTTTTTATCATGACTTCAGTGATTCCAAAAGTTCTATAGCTATTTAATATTGCTTAGTTAATTTTCACCCTTTATGCCCGTGAATTCATTAAATCCTTTACATATTTTGAAACACAGGATTTGCAAACAGGTGAGGATGTGAGCAGGCTGTATGTATGCATCAAGTAAGCTGATATGCAATAAACTTCATTTAATTATGCACCAAAACTCTTCAGTGGTATGAAAACCTCACCTGGGGCCCTGTGCATGTCTTTTGTTTGGTGTCTCTGGTTCCATGCAACCTAATATTAACAGATGATCGTCAGAGGGACGTGTGGCATCTCTCTTTTGCATTTTTTTTTCTTTTTTTTCTTTTTGCTCAGCTAGGTTACAATAAGTGTTTTGTTTTAAACGAGACTAGGGCTGAAACGATGAAATAACTCGAGTAATTTGATTACAAAAAATGATGCAGGCAAAACCTTCTGCCTCGAAGCTTCTTTTAATTCATTTTAAAAGCTTGCGTTATGTTTTTGCGCAATTATTTGTTTGGCACGACACAGCGTGACACTTCCGGATCCAAGCCGCCAGTAAACATCGACAATGAAGAAGCGACTACGTCACACACAAATCAAAAGGAGATGCAAACAGTTAGCTGTGTATTGATTTAATGGAGCGTTCTGTTGCGGGCTGCAAAATGGTAAGGAGAGATAAAATTATCAGCGAGCCAAGAGAAGAAGAAAGCAGCAAGAGAAAGCGACAGAAATTGTCAGTAAAGGCTTATGTTATGGCTGAGCTGTAGATTTTGAAACTTTTAGTTCTGAAAGTTAAGTTGCACAACTTAGTGTTTTTGCATAATTATTTATTTTAATGTGCCTTAGTTTTTTTGATAAAGTCATTTGAAATTGTTTTTTAGTTTTTTTTTAGTTGTTGCATCTGAGAAAAGGCTTTAAAATAAGAATGTATGGCACTGTAATGCACTTAATTCATCTCAGTCAACTTTATTCAAAATACAAGGAATAGCTTAATGATGATGTTTATTTTTGATAAAATGCTGGATGCATTTCTAAAAAGAAAACCCAATTAATCTTTGTTTCTCTTATATATTTTACATTCCTGTTTAATTAAGCAAAAGTACATTTTATCTAATAAAATTTTTGGTAGAATACTACGGCCCAAAACTTGGCATTTTTGTTCTTTCCAAATATTTATGCCAATATACTCACTGGTGTGGTTATCGGAAAATGGTCATTTAATTAAATCTGACAGTGGGTTATTGGCTCATTTTTAACAAGCAACAAAAACATCTAACTTTGATCTAACTTTAAAATAACAAAAATACTTTACATTTTTTTTTTATAAACATTTAAAACAGTTAAATGGATGAGTTATGGTGTCTAGCATAGTGTATACAATATAATAGCTATATAATAATTCTTACAAAGATTTAACTCGGATTTATCATTTAACTAAGTTAAAAAATGAAAAGATTTCAATCGATTTAATAAAGCTATCTCTGTTGCAAAGATGCTTGGATATCATTGTATGTTTTGAAGATTATAGTACAATTTCAGATCAATAAAAAGAAATGGTTCGCATGAAAGCACAGCAGAAGATGACTCAGCAAACATGATGAACATGATGGAGCAAATGCGCCTCAATGCTGCTCCAGGACGTCAGGGCACAGGTCTGATCTCATTTGTTCTAGATAACGGAGATGTCAAGATCTGTAATGGCAGATCGGGGAACTAAACGGGGCAGCTGTGCCATGAAGAATAAATAAATATGCTGTAACATGGTCATTACTTCCACTTTACAGTCATGCTTTACATAAGATTCCCTTAACGGACACCATTTAACATGAACAACGAATGTACTTCAACATTAATACATTCATTCACAAAGTAAGTAAAAGTTCTATGTTGCTGACATTTTTCTTTTGAATATTAATCAAATAATCAGTAGGTACATTAACCAGTGTTCTTACTTATCAGTGAGTAAATCTAATCCCACATGGCTTGTGGCTAAATGATGCGCTCCAACATTTACACTTGGAAACCAGAGTTCATTTATAAAAACTTTGGAACAGGTTGTAATTATGTTTTTACCCTAATGAGAAAATGATACCTGGTCTTTTTTTTTTTTTTTTTTTTTAAACGCACAACTGTCTCCACTGTAGCTAATGGAGTTAAACCCAACGTCATATTGTGCTGTTATAGCTTATCCAACTCACGGCTTGATATTCTGCGATGCATTTTTGCTCAGTACATGGAAAAAAGAAGCCAAAAGATTCTCCATGTTTTTTTTTGTTTGTTTCTTTTTTTTTTAAAGGCATTCTTTTCAAACTTTATAGAAAATTTGTTGTGCTGCATAAAAGTCTTGAATGATCAATTTCTGAAAGAGTCGAGCCGCCCTGTCTGCCACGAACAATCCCATGGTCGAAGCCACTTAAATTGAATTTTCTTTTCCATATTATATTTGCTGTGAATATTATAAGTGACATCTGCATGATTTTACCATTTTTTTCTTCTTTGTGACCAGATACAGTGCTGTACAAAAGTCTTAAGCCAACCCTCATTTCTTCATATTTTGCTTCCAAAGAGTCAGACCTTCTTGTATTTTTAGTATAGTCTTAAGGAACAGTTAAGCTAATTTTCAGTCCAGTCTCCGTACCTTAGCAGTTTCAGAAGATTTTTTTTTTTTGGTTTATGAAGCCACACAGTAACCTGTAACGACGTGGGTCTCACGAGGGGCAAAAAAACTCTGCATGGTTCAGAACAGGCAGAACCGCAGGTTGCTACCCCGCGGAGTTCTGAACAGGCAGAGGCGCGGTCATTTATACATGTGGTTGCCAGGCAATCAGCCTGGATACGCCGCACCTGGCGGCGTGTCTATTTAAGGGTGTGCTCTCAGGTTAAGTATAAAAGTGTCCACAATGAACACAAAACTCTCGTATAAATCCTCAGGAAAGGCGAACGCCCCGAGAGGACATAACTGTGCTTTCAGTTTTTTTTCTTTTCTTTGGAGTTAATTAATTAATAATGGAAACGGAAAGGTCTTCCCTATCATAAGCACAAACTCACAAACTCCTATTTCATTGACTCCCTCTGAAGCCCTGCGTTACGGCTCTTATAAACATTATTACATCTCGTGGTGCGGCTCTCCATACCGCCCCCAGTAACAATCATTCATCTAATTCTGCATCTAACTTTATGTATGAACCAGTGAGAAACAGGAGCAGGTGATGACAGATGATCAGGTCAGTGATTAGTACAGTGTATTGGTGATGCTGAATGCTGATTGGAATGGACAAGAGGGGAAATGAGGTTGTTACATAACCAACCAATTTTTACATTGTATCTTAAGGCACTTTTCAGTCTGTAGAAGTAAAACCGTATATTGTGCACTGTATGTTGGTGCAGGTGACACACTGGGAAATCCCTTAAGCTACAACTACCCGTTGTCCTGTAGGACTTCAGGTATGAAAAATTCATAGCAGGCCATAAACATCCTTTTGTTTCTCGTCAAAGACATAGCACTCAGTTGTGACATTAGCGTGTTAGACACGCACTACACCATCATCATCAAAACACAAATTTGTTTTGCAATGTTTTTTGGAGAAATGGTATCCATCCATTTGTACAATCTGGGCCAAGGTTAAAAAAAGCTGATCTAGTAGCTGAACGATTAATGAATGATCTCGTATATTAAAATTTTTTTCTACTTTCTTAATTTTATCACCAAATTTTTTTTTTAATCTTTAAACTACTCATGAAAATGAACAAAAAAGGAGCAGTACATGCTTCAGAAATATAAATATGTGTGTATTATTATTATTTTTTAATGATAAACAATTACTTGGATGAGTTATGGGGTTATAACTTCATTTAGTTGTAGCAATTACTAACTGACAAAAACATTTAAATTTGATAACAGGCTCTCGAACCCGGACGCTGGAGGTGCAAGGCGACAGCGCTAACCACTAAGCCAGCACAATGTTTGCTAAACAAACATTTACAAAAATAAATATACTTAGACAGGTAATGGTGACTATAGAAATGTACCATCTCTGTGTAGTGTCTTAGGCAGGCACATGGCAAGACAATGCCAAGATGATTGCAAATTATTGTATGTTTTTGAGTTTATTGTATAATTTCTAATTCAAAAAGACGTTGCATTTGTTTAATTAATTTCTAACTGTTCCGGTTACATGAAATAAACAAACGATTTATTTGTTCAAAACGGGAACTTATGGCAATCTCATATGTTTAGAAATTAAGCTTGGACGGAACCTGAGTTCAGTGTAATCTGACCGATTTAAATACTTAAAGTTCCAACAAGTCATTCCACAAGTGGAGGTGATAAAAAGTAACAGCACTGGGACGTTTATATGAGTCACTCCTCAGCAGTGGAAAGAGGGGAGAGCAGCTGCCTGCCAAAATCCACATTCAAAACCAACCGCAGAAGCATTTCAGCAAGAAAACATATCTGATAACATGTTGCCACTTTGTGTCCTCAGTTATTTCTTCTTAATTACCCTCTGAAACATCTTTTCTTTTATTTACTGTTACAAAGTCACCTAGCTTCTAACCCAAGGCTGAATCCCAAATCTCTCTCCAACCCCTGATCAAGGGTACTACATGGTTTCTAGAACAATAATATGGGGTAAGGTAGCCGTCAAAAAAGATGTGCATGTATAGTACTAATAAACATTCCTACAAAAAGCAGAAGATGGCAGACAAGGAGAGTGCACCAGAGACGGGATGAAATAAGGTAAATAAGCTTGTATACTGTATCTCACATTGCGTTGTAATATAATTTTCTTACTTGAGCATGAGCAGTTTGTGAAATCAGTCTTCTGATCAATCTTCTGCTTGATACATAAAGCCTGCGAGCCTGTGACGTATTTTTGACAGTAGAGTCAGGGTTATCAATTCGTATTCATATTGTAGAAACCCCAAGCGTAAAATCGTGCTTCGTATTATTAGAGTGAAACCTCAGATTGCGAGTAACGCGACTTGCGAAATTCTGACATAAAAAAAGAACAAGTCTTGGTTTACGAGCACCGAGTATCATGTATCACGCAGCCGCTTCTTGTTTTGATGCCGAGCGTCACGTGATCACAACTGAGCCAATGGTTTTTCTCTCTCTTGCGCTGCGGAATTGTGGGTAATCATCTCCTCTGCTCGGTCTTGGTGCGCGTCTCTCACTGGTATAATCAACATAATCTCCACAGAAACACTGCTCTGTCGCAATTCTTTTCAAAGGTAAAGTGCAGGTTAATTTGTTTTTTATTTTTACTTTAAAGCAGTGATTCCGTTAGCATGCGCTCACGCAAGAGTTGTTAGCAATGTTCCTTGCTAATTTTTCTGATAAAACAGTCTTTCCGTTAGTGTGCGTGTGAAACTCAAATAAAAGAGAGGAGGAAGTGTTACTGTGTAAGACGAGAAGAGGGGAGGGGCTGATTCCTCCTCTCCTCTTACTTTAGCTTCACACACACACGCGCACACACACACACACACACACACACATACATGCACCTGCGCGCATTTTTATATATTTATTTTTTTGGGCTGTGGAACAAATAATTTCTATTATTTCTCATGGGGAAATTCGCTTTGATTTACGCGTGTTTTGAAATACGAGCCTGCTTCTGGAACGAATTATGCTGGTAATCCAAGGTTCCACTGTATTTGGTTTCCCACATTTCGCATCATAGAGTTTGGTATTGCAAAATTGCTAGGAACGTTACAGTGTAGCCCAAATAATGCCACAATTGAGCTTTTAAAAACCTACTGTTATTTCCACATGGGCATTAACAGAGTGCTTGTGTATGCTTATGATAGTTAAGCATAGAGTGGAGCAGAAGTTGGAGCAGATGGGTCGGGTTCAGGGAGTGAAGCTGCACACAGCTCATATGCTCTGTATGGACGCCATTCTCAACGTGGGTCTAGAGATGGGCAGCCATAATCATGATTGCTGGCCACATGTTTTCAGGTATGTCTTTTTGTTTTTCTCGCTTTATGTTCTACTTATATTTCTTTCAATAATATTACTTTGTTTATTAAGTTGTTGATGCCTTAAATAAAACTTAAGCCCAACATAGTTGGAAACACCAGTCAGATATCACCCCTTCTTCTAAGTACCTTCTGCACCGTTTCAGAGTGGTGGAGTATGTGAGCTCGCTGGAGCACAGCCACTTCAGTGACGGGACCTCTCAGGCTCCCGTGACCATCACTCAGACTCAGCAAGCGTCATCGATAATGGGAAATCCAGAGTTTTGCTTGGAGTCCGTCTCTGAGCTGGAGCTGACCCTGAGCCACCCGGTCATTCAGCCCACTTCCATCCAGGAACTGTTGCGTGAGAACAGCTACACAAAAGGTTTTGATGTGCACGGTGGCAGTCTCCTGACAGGCAACAGTGCTGCTAAAGTTGTCTGCGCACTCTCCACACAGGCAGATAGGTATCCAACCTAGTGAGATCTGTCTCCTATTTTTCCACTCCTCTTTGAGGCTTATTAATTATAAACATGCATTAATGACTGACAGAAAAACACAGCATGCAGAGGACTATAGTTTGGGGGAAAAAAAACCTTTTGCCAAGCACTTTATTTAATTTAACGATGATCACAGCCCTGACAGATGTTAAATTATTAAGCAAAAATTGTCACAAGATAGTTGAGTCTCTTTTACACATCCATAAAAAGTAGACACTGGCTTTTAATGTTGAAGAATGTGAATATAAACATGATGAATTCTGAAGTCAGTACCAGTTCCTGCCGTGAAAAAATCACCAAAAGGTTTTTAATTCTCAGCTGTCTTGATGGTTTAACTTTCATTTTCTTTAATACTTCATTAAAGCACATTCATCATCGACTCTGCATTGGATTACCATTTCAGTTTTAGGCAACATTTATATTTAATAGAGTTTATAATGTATGACTCTTTCCTACTTCTTGAAGACTGTTTGAAGATGCAGTGTGTAAACTTAACCTGGTGGGTCTAGTGGGATTCCTACACCAGCTGAGGAAAGCCTCACAATCTCAACTTTTCAACTCGGTCACAGAAACTGGAGACTATTCCTTAGCCATGCCAGGTGTGTCATTATTATATTTTTCTTCACCCAGACCTCAGTTGTACATTAAACACGTTAAGTTTCCTTGTTCTGTTCTTAAAGGGGAGGCTAAGTCAACACAGGACAAGCGCAGTGCCCTTCACCTCTTCAGGCTGGGTGAGGCCATGCTGCATATCGTAAGAAACAAATGCCGACCTCTTCTGCACATGATGAGAGCCTGGAGTGTGGTGGCTCCTCATCTGGTGGAGGTATAAAAAATATTAAATGTTAATAGTAATAGAGACTCATTAAGGCTTTTATGTGTACCAGATAGGTTACCATGGAGACAGAGTAATTACTCAGTTATTTAGGTCCATGCTTATTGTAGGTTATGACATGCACCTTATTAAAAGCGTTAAACATTCAAACCCTTCTCAAAAACAAAACAGTAACCCGAGTGATTGTGTGATAGTTGATTGTTGTTTTTTCTTTTCAGGCTGCTTGTCATAAAGAACGGCACGTATCCCAGAAGGCAGTGTCATTCATCCATGATGTTCTGATGGAGGTGCTGAGCAGCTGGGCTGAACTTCCACATTTTCATTTCAACGAGGCGCTTTTCCGGCCCTTTGAGCACATCATGCAGCTGGAGCTCTGTGATGAGGATGTGCAGGACCAGGTGAAAAGCACACTGATGTCTGTGTAGTTCGTCATGCGTGACCATAACACAGTTCATTTATGCTTATGAATATATATATATTTTTTAACCACTAGAAATTTGTCATACATTTAGAGATTTTATTGTTTGTATGTGCGGTCACAATCATTCATACATTCTGTTCTTTCTTCATCATGGCTACAAGGTGATTACATCCATTGGGGAGCTGGTGGAGCTGTGCTCTCCTCAGATTCAGTCAGGCTGGAGGCCGCTTTTCAGTGCTTTGCGCACCGTGCATGGAAGCAAGAACGACATGAAGGACTATCTGATAGGAGAATACTCTGTGGGTCAGTGAGCATACTCTGTAGGTCAATACAATGCGAATAAGTGAGAATACACGCTGGGTCAGTGAGAATAGACTAGGGATCATTGAGAATACTATGTGAGTAAGTATGTTTTGGGTCACTAAGAATACTTCATTTGGGAATGCACGCTATACTTATCGATACGGGGTAACTGAGAATAGTTTGTGGGTTAGTAAAAAGAATGTATCGGTCAGTGAAATTACTCTTTGGGGGTCAGTGAGAATGCTCTCTGGATCACTGATAATACACTAAGGTTTAATATACTGTGATGTACTGTTCATAATTGGTTTTTTTTATTACTGTAATGCAGATGCAGTGCCTTTTAATAATTCAACTGGTTTTATTTTAGGCAAATCCCATGCACCAGTTTTTGACGTCTTTGAGGCCTTTATAAACACGGACAACATTCAGGTCTTTGCCAATGCAGCAACTGACTACATCATGTGCCTTATGAAGTTTGTGAAGGGTTTAGGTATGTTGCCTTTGCTATAGTAGTCTGGTTTCCATTCACATGTTTTTATGCACATTTTAAAATTTTTGTTTCAGACAACCCTGCAAAAAAAGATTAAATATAATAAAAGGCAAACCTCAGATAAGGTACAAGATTGACCTTACTGTAAAAAGAAGATATGAATGATGTAGTCTAAGTCTGCACATAGTTAAGCAAGTACTATAGAAAATAGTCCCTGATGCTCTCACTGGTGGCACTATTTTGTGCATGTACACAGTTGTTGTGTAGAGTTTTTTGAATAACAGTAGTAGCTGAAACATTAACAATGAAAACAAATGAAACAAATGCTCAATCTACATCCGTTTGTGTAATGTTATGAGCGAATTCATTTGCAGGAGAAGTGGATTATAAGGAGATAGGAGATTGTGTTCATGCGAATGAATACAGCTCTACAGACCTGTGCCTTCCTGCTCTGGACTATCTGAGGAAATGCTCACAGGTAATCATCTGATTTAATAGCTACACACAGTCACCATCTGGGCCTGTGACTAACAGTCAGCAGAAGCTTTTAAGCTGGTAAAACATTTATGTAAGTGGAATACTGAGTTAGCCATCACTGTATATGATTCATTTGGTCTTTAATATCTGAAGGTTAGAACCCATTTGAAGAGTTTCTGCCTAACATTTAATCTAAACAACGTAGCTCTAAATGCCTATTTATTGAGTTTTAGAGATATATTTTACTATACTATATATACAGTGTTATATTTTCATAACACTGATGTTTATGTGTGACAGCTGCTGGCGAAAATCTACAAAATGCCTTCAAAGCCAGTGTTCCTGGGTGCACGGCTGGCCAGTCTGCCAATGAGAGCCCAGGAGCGCTCGGTTAACAGCGAGGACGGTATGGACTGTGTTCTAGCAGAGTTCGATGATGGCACAGGTGATTCCTTCAACTGGCTACTTATTAGTTACACTATGTGCTTTGGTCTGTGAAAAACTTTCATTTTTTTTACTTCTCTGATGTTACAGTGGCAGTAAATTGTGAAAAATGAAAAATCAGATTTTTAACCGAATTCAGTTTTTCTGCCAATAATATACGTACGTTCATACGCAAATTTTTAAAAAACATGAATATACTGTATTTTACCTTTTTGCAAGTTTTATATAAGCTGCTTTCTAACCTTTCCTTTTAAATGTGTAAGCAGAGCTGTATTTTGTATTTTGGTAAGTCAGATTCTGAATGGAAAATTTCAAAATGGAAAATTTCTCTGTGGCTTTAAAATGGGATTTTTTTTTTTAACACAGTATAGTCATTCCAAATATATAGTCAAATCTTCTCAGTCCATCACACATTTGACTCATATGAAAAATCATCACTGGGATAGGAATGTTTCAAAATTAAATTATATACATACAGCTCTGAAAAAAAAAAGAGATTTTTATATATCATATATAGTTTTATTATATCAGCCATAACATTAACACAGCAAAATATTAACACATTTCAATTAATTATCAATAATCCCTCAGTAAACTAAGGTAACTAAGGTACATCAGGGATGTCTTGAAATTTAATGCAATAACTAGGTTTATTTATTTATTTTTAGAAATAGCATAAACAATAATGTGTTGTGTATAGAGTGATTAAAAAACAATACATGGCATGTTATGATAAGGAAAATATTTGCTTCTTTCATTCCAGGGATAAAAAAAATAAGATCAAAGTCAATTTTAGAATCGTATTCACGCACAACCTCTTGTGGTCAAGCCTTTTTTAAATACGTTTTTAAAAGTTTTTGTGGGTGGGCTAAAAAAAACGCATCCGGTTTATTAATCCGCACGCACGGTTTGTTCTGTTTGTTAAATTCTTTACTACATGAGCTCTAGAGGGTTCTGTAAATTTTTGTACAATATTTTTTACAATATTTTTTTGTACAATATTTTTGATATTGAAATGTAAAAATAGTAAAAATGCAACACAAAATATATACAGTGCAACAACAACAACAAAAAAAATAACAACCTGATATGAAATGTGTTTTATACAGGTTTAATCCAGGTGTGGATTTTGCTGTTAGAGCAGCTCACTGCAGCAGTGTCTAACTGCCCTCGACAGCACCAGCCTCCCACACTTGAACTGTTGTTCGAGTTGCTCCGAGAAGTCACTAAAACACCAGGTAAACTATCAAATGCACAAGAAACAACAGCTTACAGTGTCAACTAGATCAGTACCTGGGTTGCTGACAGATCATCCACTTGTCTTGTGTATTGTTGTCTTGCAGGGCCGGGCTTTGCCATTTTCTCAGTCGTCCAGCTCCTCCTTCCTGTCATGTCTCTGTGGCTCCAGCGAAGTCATGGAGATTATTCATACTGGGACATCGCAGCTTCTAACTTTAAGCACGCCATCGGGCTTTCATGCGAGCTGGTGGTGGAGCATGTCCAAAATTTCATGCAGACAGGTACTATAGGTCTATCGCAGCCTTTAGATGATCACGGCAACACTTAACCATGTGCCATGTTAACACTGTTTTTAAATTTAATGTTTCTATGTACTTAAGCTCAATTCACACTCGCACGCTAATTGCATGCTACAGGCAAGAAAAGACAAATGTCTATTCTTTTTATATCCAGGGTTTGATTCATAGTAATTATTGCAGATGTGATTTTGAGTCTGCAGTCTGTTGCTTTTTTTTTTTAAATATTTGAATCATTGTGTAAGATTCCTAATCACATTTGTTATTCTGAAGTAGTCAGAACGGCAAAGATTATCTTAAAAGTACAAAAACGCTTAAGCTAAACACAGTTGAATGAATCTGTTACTACTGAATAAAACTAGCTTGTGGTTTGTGTGAACGGTGGTAATTAATCTGAATTATTTATCGGGTTTAATGGGTACAGTATACCATTTACACTGCACATAAACTAATGTACCAGTAAGAGCATAACAGTGTAGGACATTATGATTATAAATATAGTTTACAGTCATATAAAAAGTGAAAGTGGGAGTTTAAGAGATTTCTTTCTTTTCTCTTGTAAGGACTACACATAAAGAGTTGGTTCTATTGTTAATATTGATTCGAACACGAAGAATATGTGTTAAATGCTTCAAAATGGTTTCAAAATTTGCTGTGAATATGTTTATCTCATCCTGTAGATATGGTCTATGAGAATCTAATTAACCTGATGTTGAAGGACTTATTCAAGCTGCTGGTGGTTTGTGTGGCCGAACCTGCAGAGACCATCTCCAGAGTTGGCTGTTCCTGTATCAGGTTGTCTGTCTGTCTCTTTTCTTTGTCCAAAATCATGAAAGTGTGTTACTGTGACTTGCTAAAGATGCAATACGCTTTAATGTTTTCAGATATGTGCTGGTGACAGCAGGGCCTGTGTTCACAGAGGAGATGTGGAGACTGGCCTGCTGTGCCCTGCAAAATGCCTTCTCAGCTACACTCGAACCTGTCAAGGTGAGCTATCCATTAATATGTCAAAGTACAGCTGAACACCAGCTTCATAATGGTTCAGACTGCAACAGCCCACAAAGCCTATAGTCACTTAACTCTCTTCTGAAGCAGAACTAGTCATACAGCTATTTCCAGGAAAAGAAAAGAGTTAAATTTGTGCAAAATAACTTTTAAGGCTTTTAACTCGATTCAGCTCAGTGGGACTGCAGGCGCTTCATATGAGTCTCAGCTAAAATTTGGAATGAATTTTTGCAGGAAATGAGGGCTGTTGAATTTGGCCCTGATTACTTACATTGTACTCGCGTTCTCAGTGATAAACCTTAGTGTGCAGAGCAGGAGAATTTGTAATGACTAAGGCCTATGTACTTATATTCTGATTTTCAATTTTGATTTAAGACAGACTTTAATTTAAGACTACAAAAATTTTTACTTCCCTTTGTACATTTTCTCTCAACCAGCACAGGGTTACAGAACTAATTAAAACCTATTTTAAATTAAGCTGAAAATGAGTTGACGACTAGAAACCAGGGAGAGTGAAGGTTCATGTGCTCCCTGATGCCAACATATAATAATAACAATTACAAAGCAATGGCTTTCTAATGTTGTGCAAGCGGAAGTGGTAGCAAAAAAGTACCAGCTGTACCACACTGTTAAATGTTTTTCTTCCCCTCCTGTAGAATCTGCTTGCGTGTTTTCGGAGTGGGTCTGACACCTTCACAGGGGACGCGTGCGAGGTGAAAGTAGCCGCCCCGACACACTCTGCTTCTGCCGAGGCTGAGTACTGGAGGATCCGCGCCATGGCACAGCAGGTGCTCTAGGACTAACACTTTAATAAGCCAATACATATTCAGTTTTTATTTTGTAAATAATAAAAAAAAATAAACGTTCCCTGGACATGGAATGACCACTGTAAGACGGACATGCTGGCTTAATGTGATCAAATCAGTAGTGTGACATTTTTTTTTTATTTGCTAAATTATATCATGGAGCCGGTGGGAGTGAAAAAGGTTTTTCTTTTGTGCTTCCAGGTCTTTATGCTGGACACTCAGTGCTCTCCTAAGACTCCTAGCAGTAAGGAAGGATTTGAGCATGCTCAGTCATGTGTGCTTATTATTGAACTTCCTGCAGACCAGCAGTCCAATGGCCATGTTCAGAAGAGGTTTGATTCATATTTGCATAATTTTAGTTCAAGTGTTTTTAATTGTTGATTTTAATCATATTTATTTGGTACAGCACTACAATTTCCCATACACAGGTATTTAGATGAAAACCCCTTTTAATGACATTAAGAGCACATTTAAAGTAGGTTTGTCTGAAAACAATAAAAAAATAAAAAGGTAGCCTGGTGGTGCTCCAGGATTTAGTCCTGAACTTACAGTGGGGGAAATAAGTATTTGATCCCCTACAGTTGCCCACTTACAAAGAAACGAAGGGTCTATAATTTTTATCATAGGTTTATAGTGAAGGATCGAGACAGAATATCCACCAAAAATCCAGAAAAAGCACATGATACAAATGTTATGAATTAAGTTGCATTTCAATCAGAGAAATAAGTATTTGATCCCCAAGCAAAACATGACTTAGTACTTGGTAGAGAAACCCTTGCTGGAAAGCACAGTGGGA
>JAOVVB010000041.1:6641380-6664578 GCA_028570985.1 Heterobranchus longifilis
CAAACAAAAAGGTAAAGTGTTTAGGTGCAATTCCACCCATACAAGTGTGACAAATATGCAAAGAAAAAGAAAAAAACAGGAAGGGCCAAATACTTTTTCATGGCACTGCATGTAGTCAGATTGTTCCACTGGGCGAGTTATAGCACTTTCAAAATCATACTAACTTTACACTGATATGAATAACTTTGAATGATGGATGCTTTCTAACACCCTTGTAACTCAATAAGAGACAATGCACAGAATGTTTTCTAACAGCCTGTAAATGATACATTTTGGCAGTATTGTCTTGTATCTTTAAAAAAAAAAAAAAATCACAATACTGCTAAAATGTCTCATTTTGCTGTCAAACTGTTTATAAGCATTCTGGGTCTCTGTGAGACTGGGGCTACTGGACACTGAAAATATTGTCTTTATAGGTAGTTTTATATGTTTGTCTTATTGTTCTTTTCTTTGTTTCTTTGTTTTACAAATATGACCCAATATATGTTCAGTGATACTTTTTTTTTTACGTTTTTTAACATAAACACACGCTCTTTGTCGGCGGCGCCCGTGCGATTGACGCACTCATCCATATGCGTAGAAAAGAGATGCAATATTATGGTTTCCATCATTTTTTATATATATTTGCGCTTCTTGTTTTGATGCCGAGCGTCACATGATCACATGTTTAATTTTTTTGGCTGTCCCCGCGGAAGCTTGCGGACCTTGCAGACCTTGCAGAACTTGAACATCAGCGGAACGTCGGCGGGCAATCGCGGCAGCTCACGGTGCCTAACACCACATCTCACCGTGAGTCAAACCGCATAGGTGAGATAGGGGTATTACTGGTATAATCAACATCCGTGCACGCGTGTACTGTTTACTATAACACTGTGACCACGTGTGTGTAAAACATATTTTTTTTTGTGTCTGTATGTGTGTGTGTACAGCGCGCTTGTAATGCAAAAGCAAGTCTCATTAGAGACGTTAAAGATCCATTTTCTCATTGGACACCATGCCACACACACACACACACACACACACACACAGCGCCTGCGCGCACAAACGTAAACACTTATCTGGCAGGATTTATTTTTTTTAAAGGTACAGTGCAGGTTAATATTTTTCAACGACCAAAACTGTGTTTGTGTGTGGACAAAAGGCTAAAACCTCTCAGTTTTTAAAAATACCCGGCTATGTATGGACATGTCCTGAGAGAGAGAGCGATTACTCTGTGCAATGCAGTTTTATTTTTATTTAATATTTTGTGTTAATTATTTTTATGGTTTTTTTTGGGGCTCTGGAAAGAATAATTAGAGTTTACATTTTTTTAATGGGGAAATTTGGTTTACGAGCGTTTTGGAATACGAGCCGCTTCCGGAACGAATTATGCTCGTAATCCAAGGTTCCACTGTAACTCTTTATAACTCAAAACTTCTACCAAATACTGTACCAGTTATCATTTTAGCTACTGAATAATTCATAAGTTATTATTAGTACACTGTAATATTTAGTTTAATGTATTTTTAAATATCATTTGAGGTTGTTCTCTCCTCTAAACATTAAGTATATCACTCTTTCAGTTTAATCCAATAAAACCAATTGATAAAGGCGATAAGAAGTACAACAGTGACCCCAGTCTGAATGACAAAGTGCACTGTCTGGTGAGTGTTCTACCAGCTGACAAAATCTCCCTCATGAGTGATGAAGTTATCAAGAAAATGAGAGATATTCGGGAAAAGGCACGTGATTTAGGTAAGTTAAAACATACACTATATTCACTAGGGTCTGGGAACCATTTCCAAGAACACTTGACCCCAGCATTCATTTCACGCTCGAGAACCGATTCTTCTTTTTATTTAAGACAACTGAAACAAAATATAAATTTATAATAGAATCAGAAAAAGTGTCAAACAGAGCACATACTAGTCAAACAAAAAGAAACAGTGAAAAACACTCTCAATTACAAATACAAAAGGGTCTCTTTATTCCTCTTCTAATAAACCAAGATCTCTTCCAGTAAATTTCTTGCCTTTTTTTACCTTTTATATGCTCCAAGGATGGAAAGTAACTACAAATAAAATATTTTTATTAAACCGGTGTCTTAAAAATTCAGATGACAGATAAATACTTATTAAATGTTTGAAGTGAGTTTCCTTTGCTTTAGGAGCCACTGGAAAGCCAATATAGTGTATTGTATCTGCAATATTATAATAGATGGTTTATCACAAGTTTGTTAGATATTGTTATAATATAGCGATGCTGGATGCTTTTAAGACACATTCAAATTGCTAATGTTCGCAGTGTACGTTGTATTTAGAACAGAAACCACTGAATGACAACCAGCTCCCATCCTCATTTATCATGTGAACTGACCAAACACCTTTTTTAAGCCAATGCACTGTCACGACCCGTCAAGCTATAGCTCTGTCATGATCATATGAGCACTCCTGTTCCACGTTTCCAACCACCCCTTACATCTCACCGCCTCACTTTCCGCTCTCCACACACCTGTGCGCTATCACCAATCACCATTTTTCCAGCGATTCTCTATGCTTAGTTCCTCGTTACCGACCACGCTTTGTTTTCCCGACTTCGCTCTTGCCTCACGTCTCGGATTTTCTCGCTCACGGACTGTTCATGAAATTGTTCGACCATTGCATGTGTTTAACGACTACGAACTTGGATCACAGACTCCCTCTTGCCTCTTCGGCCGCTGGCTCTCCTCGCTTCCACATTCCTGCACGAGCCACCCCGCACACAAGGCTCTCTCGCCGGCTCTTCTCGATTCCACATTTCTGCACAAGCCACGCCGCACACAAGGCTCTCTCGGCGGCTCTCCGCACTTCCGCTTTCTTGCGTGATTCACGCGGCACACGGAGCCATCATAGCTCTCTCTCCACCGACACAGCTTTCCCGCTCGTTACTACATACACTGCCGTGTGCAGTACGTTATTAAAACCACAGCATCAACCGTTTAGCCCATTTCAAGGTTCATTTCTAAGCAGCACACATCAAAATAAAATCCAAGGATTCTCTTCACTGCAACTGGATCCATCACGCCCTCTAGTGAGCCTGACAGAATAATCTGGCCAAAAAATGGATCCAGCAGAAGCAGCTCACTTTAGGGGGGAACTGGAATGTCAAGGAGCTCTCCTAGGCACCCACCAGCAGGAAATAAAACAAATCACAGAAACCCTCTAAACTATCACAAAAACTCTACGGTCTCTTTCCACCCAGGTTCAGAACCAACCACCCCCTGCACCCATTCCTCGACCCCCCCTCTCTCCTAGCCCAGATCCCGCTTGCCTACCCCACCCACCTATGATGGAGACCCAGCCACTTGTCATTCCTTTTTATCCCGGTGTTCCCTTTGTCCTAGAACTACAGGCCACGTCATTTCCCACGGAGCGATTAAAGGTTGCATTCATCATCACCCTCCTTTCAGGAAAGGCGAGAGAGTGGGGAACAGCGTTATGGGATGCCCAAGAGCCATGGGCATGACCCATGACCTTCACAGATGAAATGAGAAGAGTCTTCGACCGCTCCTCTACGGAGCATCAGGCGGCAAGTCAAATAGCTACGTCAGGGAATAAGAAGGATGAGAAGGCATTGTTTGATTGTTTTCTCTATGGACTCTCGGACCCAGGGGCTCATTGAACTAGCTACCCACATTGATGGCCGTAAACGGGTACGACAAAACGAGCAATCCTACACATGGCCTCATCCATTGGCCCCTCAGGGCAGCAAAGTAAATCTGTACCTTTAGCAGAGAAACAGCCCCAAAGCAAGAAGTTTTCAGCTTAGTGCTTGACTGTAGGAACTGTGGTGTTCATAGTGTCATAGTCAGCATTTTTCTTCCTCCGAAAACATCAAGTCGAGTTGATGACAAAGAGCTCAATTTTGGTCTCATTTGACCACAGCACTTTATCCTAATCTTTTTCTGTTCACTGGCAAACCTCAGACGGGTCTGTACATGTGTCTTCTTGAGGAGGGGAAGCCTTGCTGCACTGAAGGATTTCAATCCATGCAGGCGTATTGTGTTACCAATGGTTTGTTTGGTGACTGTGCTCCCAACTGCCTTGAGATCATTCACAAGCTCCTCCCGTTTAGTCCTGGGCTGGTCCCTCATTCTTCCTTCTTACTCCATGAGGTGAAATCTTGCATATAGGGCCATTAATGGTTATTTTGCCATCATTATTTATGTTGCATGCAGCCAATGCATAGACACAGAAAGTATGAAATCTTGTTTATTATGGTATTTAGAGACTGTTTTTATCATGACTCCAGTAATTCTACTAGTTAATTTTCACCCACCCTGTAAATTAGTAAGATTTATTCCTATAAAGGGAGTGTTGTGTTAAAAAACTGATGTGCTTAGAGATTGTAAATCTTATTTTGTCTTTTCTCTCATGCTGAACATGATGCAGGAAAATTGGGTAAGAGCTTGTATGTCTAACATGACCTATAATCATTTATATCTTATTACGCAGTTGATATACTAAGTAAACCCTAGAAACCACAAATGCACATATTTCTGTGGTTGCAAGTTCACTTAGGTTTGTTTTCACATATATAAGTGAAAGATGGAAAAGGCTAAAGAAACAGTTTGTTTATCTTTTTAAGAACAAGGAATGAAGTACGTAGTAGAATTTCTCAAAACAACAGTCCTAACAGTCTTATCAAATGTTTAAAAAGTGTATTTGCAAAAGTTTGAATCAAATCATTACTACTGGTACTGTAGTACACATGCTGAAAAATTGAAGTCACAAAGTTTTCAATATATACATATTGAAGGCAACTGATAATACTTTTGATTCTTTAAAGGATTCCGTTCAGGACGATTGTGGTGAGCTTGCTGTCCCACCAGGTGTTGCTACAGAACCTCTATGACATCCTGCTGGAGGAGTTTGTGAAGGGCTCCAGCAGTTCAGAGAGCCAGGATCGCTTAACACCTGTCTCAGAGCCCAAAGCCTCTGGTTTTCTGCGCTACATCTCCATGCAAAACCTGGCCATTATATTGGACCTCCTGCTCGACTCGTACCGCACGGCGAGGGACTTTGACACACGTCCTGGCCTGAAATATCTACTTATGAAGGTGTCCGGGGTGTGCGGAGCCGCCAACCTGTACCGCCAATCTGCAATGAGCTTCAATATCTACTTTCAGGTGCTTTGTTTGGTATAAACTGAGTTGCATTTATCTTTATGTCTTAAGTTCTGATTCTGGGAATGTGCAGTGAAATACAGTTAATAATGAGGTGAAAAGAATTAATCATACATCATGCACACAGTCATACACAGCCAGGGGTCGAGTATACCTGGGAAACCAGACATAACAACATAACAGCAGCACAGGATTCATAATGAAAGCAGACAGATGGACACATTAACTATACAGTGACTGTCTCGGACTTTGCCGTAAAGTCCAAGCCAAGTCAGAATTTACTTTAGTGCATCAGTATTCTGTATATTTTATTAATAATGTATGATTTTTTATTTAATTTTTCTATCTGCTGTTTTTTCCAGGCTCTGCTGTGTGCCATGTTGACTAACCAGGAGCAGATCACTGTGGAGCAGGTGAAGAAGATCCTCAGTGAGGAGGAGGAGGAGGAGGAGGAGGAAGAGGAGGAGGGCAGTTCAGATTCGTCACAAGCCTGCTCGTCCGAGGATGAGGATATGTTTGAGGAGACAGCGCGTGTGAGCCCACCACGCCGGTGGCGTACGCGACTGCCTGGTCTGAGCACCCAGCCTGCCGGTAGTGCAGACTGGGCGTGGCTGCTCAAACGCATACATAAGCTCTGCATGGACCTCTGCACAAATTATATTCAGATGCACCTAGACCTGGAAAACAGCACAGAGGAGCCACCTCCCACTACGCGGCCTGACAGCATGTTCTTTATGCCCCTTTTCCCCTCTGAGACCTCTACTCCATCAACAGGCGGCCATTCAGTGCGTGGCACTCCCTTGGAGGATAATCCCCGCCTTCATGTGCTCAACACGCCCTCCTCCGAGGAAGAGGAGAGGAGGAGGAAGAAGGAGTGGTGGGAGAGCGCCAGCAACAAGCTGTACACCATCGCCACTGACAAGACCATTGCCAAGCTGATGATGGAATACAAGAAACGCAAGCAGCAGCAGCAACAGCAGCAGCAGAACCTTGGTTCTTTGACAAAGAAAGTAGGAGAGAGAATGACACCAGAATCGCCCGGGCCACAGAGACCTCAGCAGCTCCTCGATCAGAGGACCATGAGGCATTCTTTCAGTGCCGGACCAGAAGTACTGCGTCAGGACAAGAGGCCACGCTCGGGTTCTACCGCCAGCTCACATAACATTTCCCTCAGAGATTCAGAGGCGCAGATACAAGTAGGGGGGATGAGTTGTAATCTTTGAAAATGTGTGACAAAACAACTAATATAATTTTTTTATATTTTTAGTAGAACTGTTTTTTTTATTATTTACTTTATATATGTTAATGGGATACATTAAGTACATAATTTTTGGATTATTATTATTATTATTATTATTATTATTATTATTAACTAACTTAAATTATTTTTTTGTACTCTCAGGCATGGACCAACATGGTCCTCACCATCCTGAACCAAATCCAGCTGTTGCCAGATGCCACCTTTGTGGCCCTGCAGCCGGCCATGTTCCCCTGCATCAGTCAGTTGACGTGTCACGTGACTGACCTCCGTGTGCGGCAAGCGGTGCGAGAGTGGCTGGGACGCGTAGGACGTGTTTATGATATCACCCTGTGAGGAGCTCGCTGCTTCATCGTCATTGTGAGCTGACTGTAGTTTACTTTCATCCTTGGGATTTGCTGACTGGGATAGAACCTGTTTCTTTTTGTATGCAAATGTATTTATTGTTGTATTCTGTAGTCTCTGTATTCTGTGAACATACATATCTGAATGCTCTGCGGAACAATTTGAATCCGAATGTTAACGAATGTTTAATTAGCACATGGTATTGACTACTCTCATTTGTATTACTTTCTTATCCTTTTATTATTTATTGCCTGTCAATCAGATTTAATATTTATTTCCAGTGAATACAAAGCCGTGTTTACATTCTGCACTTTTGTACGCTCATTAGTAATGCAAGTTTAATGCCGCTGACACAAAGTCACATGGCATGGAGACAAAATCCAGTCATGTACAGTTCAGTACAGTACCGAACATATTGCTGCTCTTGCAATGTTCATTCAAACTCAAAGTGTTTGGATGTACAAAGGAAATGCCAATTGGTTTCCTCAAGACAGCATTTCATTGCTAGGGTAATATTTGAATTTGTGACTAACGCAAGTTCCTTTAGTGCCACAGGCTAACATATGGACTCCTGTACCATGTATTTACGGTTCTACCCTTTAAACATCTCCAAAATGATGTGTGTTGACCAAAATTTTACTGACGAGCTGTCTAATGTGCATTTACTCTCTCAGTGCTTACAGGATACAAAGATTTAAATATGATTTATACTGGTTTAGAGAGAATTCAGATTTGCCACACTGATCAACCTGACCGGAACTAACAAATCTCTTTCACTGATTGTTAAGATTTAGGTCGAGACTCATTATTTAACACATCATATACATGTTACCATCGAAACTGTTCTGTGAAGCATATTTAATCCTTCTTTATTTTGCCTAAATGGAACGTCAGTAATCATGAAGCTTTAAAAATGCCGGTTCATGTTAACATGCCTATCCAAACTTTGCTTATGTACAGTATTAGTCTTGTAATTTGTGTATCAGTTTCTCATGTCATGTAAACGCATTAAGGGAATGATCTGTTGTTTCGCTGTGCAGCGCATAAATACTGCTTTCAAAGAAACCAAGACAGTAATCTTGCGACGACCACGTTCAAGACATTCAACAATTTTTTTAACCCTAAAACCCTAAACCAAATGTTCATTTCAAGTTTAAAAGTAAAATGGCCAAATGTTTGTGGACACCCCGACTTCAGCATTACAATATCCCAGAGGTTGGTGTAGAAGAACTTGAGTGTCCTGCACAGAGTCCTCACTTCAAACCCACCGAGCACATTTGGGACAGATTCAAACAAGCCTCGTCACTCAACATCAGTGTCTGACCTCACTAATACGCTCTCGGCTGAATGGGCAAATCTACAGCCGTGCTCCAGAATTAGAAAATAGAAAGCCTTTCCAGAAGAGTGGAGAAATCACCTTACTTGAGTAATTTTATTATATGTAGGAGCAAAGCAAGGACTACATCTGGGTGTGATGGTCAGGTGTCCACATACTTTTGGCCACATAATGTATAGAATGACCAAGAGTGCCATTTTAAAGTAGAATCAACTCACTGTACAACAAAATGCCCACATGCAGTACTTAAGTTGAATGTGTTACCCAGAAAATAACCTGTGCTTAATTTGAATGTAAAGGAATCTAATCACATACTTCTTTGTATTTTTGTGTTACTTTGCTGGTGGTGAAAATGACCAAAGATCTGCACTTGTATGCGATGATTAGAAGGTAATGTTTCCTCTGTAGCCTGGAGGAAGGGATGCATCTGCTATGAGGTTAAGGGTGTATTCTAAAAAAAAAAACACTCAAATACTACTTGAGGGTTTTTTCTTTGATTTTGTTAATTTATAAGAAACTAAAACAATGGCTCAAGATTTTTGTATACTTTGTCCATTTGCACAGACATAATTATATCAACAGTGCACAACTCTGTTGGTATCTTTCATTTATTTCAAATGTAAAATTTTAAGAAAATCTTGCTCCTTCTGCCTCTTTACAATTTTCCTGTAAATCTTGAAAAGTTAACGATTTGTTTACGGAAAACCATTTTGGCTAAAAGACAATAACGTATTTATTCTCTTAAAACATTTGACCTTAGTGCAATTTACTTTATTCTTAAATCGAATATTACAATTTAAAAACCTGATTGGTTGAGCTGCATTAGAAGCTGAAATATTTGAATATTTTAATGCTCCAGGTTTGAAAACAATAAAAGCGTGTTACAATACAGCCACAGTGTTGTGTGGTTAGAATACCCTGACCTATGTTACATTGCGTAACAACCAAAGCTTACTGTTACCAGACTACATTGTGTTGTTTACTGCAAATTCGTTAATAGAAAATTCAGTTATTTTAGAACACTGGATTTGACCGTATTGTTTTTGTTAGTTTTATAACAGAATCACCTCTCATGGCTTACTGATTTATTTATGTTGGGGTATCATACTTATAAACTGTGGCTCAGCGGCACCAGGCTGCTTGTATAACTCTATCGCGGCGCTATGTATTCTCCTGATTATGAGGGCTTTTCATGATTTGCTAATGGCACAAGTTTTTTTTTTTTTTTTTTTTACGTGTGTCATAAAAGGTGTTTTATTCATGAATACTCATTTTATGTGACAACACTCAGACTATTGCAGTATACTGTATATGCACATGCTAATTATACATTTGTGTTGTGGAATAAAAAAGTCAATATGTAGTGAATGTGACTTTCATTTAGACTGACCCGAATACTATACTAAATATACTAAAATATATTGAGTCTGGATAGTTATGAAAACATGAGACTTACAGAATCACAATACAAATCGAATTGGCACCGGGGTAACGTGATAATAATGTACCTGGAGGTCCCTGGTGATTCCCATCCCTAATATACATTACACTATAGTTTTCATCTCTATCACATAATTTTATTGCTAGATGTTAACAGCGTGCTTCTTGAGCCAAAAAAGAAGCGTTCCAAAAATAATCAGATTATTCTTAGAGTAGCAACATATCTGTTCTCACTGTGTTGTTAAAGTTAATTTTAAAACATTAATAAAATCTTACCTGGCATCAGTGGAAATTACACTATCACTCTGTCAACTTCACATCAGACTCAATGTCAGAATAAACCTAACAGCACAGCATTAGGGTTCCTATAGGTGGCCAAAATTTTGTGACAACGTCCCACTCATTTCACACCAACAAATCATGTTTTTGATTATAAGAGAAGAGTTGGTGTTTTTACGAAGCTGTTATGAGCACTGAAGTGAGCTGACCACTTTCACTGACTCCTTTACTTCACTTGTTTGAGTAAAGAAAGTAGTTTAAAGCTTTTCAATGAGATGTTTCCTCATCACCATTACACCTAGGTTTTTGAGCAGTTCTCAATCTAAAGTCCCTTTCTGATACCCTGTGACCCTTTTTTGAAGGGTCAAATTTGGGCCAAAAAGAAAATCACTTGTTAGTGAGATAACTCAGGAAAAAAATGGCTTCGGTCTGTTAGGGATCATAAAGATTGGACTTTGGAGCAATGGAAAAAGGTCATGTGGTCTCATGAGTCCAGATTGGCCCTATTCCAGAGTGATCGGAGCATCAGGGTAGGAAGGAAAGCACATTGCCGAAGCGATGACTTTTTTTGACGGCCTGGAAAGGTATATAGCTCTGATCATGGTGAATTGCAATTTTCCTATTCAATGTAAGGAGTTTATCAGAAAATCCTGATTTCCTGGACAAGTCTTAACATATTTATACGCACAAAAAGACAGCTCTATCAACAGAAATGTTTAATTGATGAGAAAGGCTGACACAAGGGCTATAGTAACTTAATTAAGCACTCTCTAAACCACGGTGAGCAAAAAAATGCATCTCAGAACACACAGTACATCAAACCATGAGGTGAATGGACAACAGACAGCAAGCTAGCTACAGTAGAGAATGTTAAATCCTCAGCTGGCCTTTATCCAAACAGCCTTTGACTATCCAATACTGTGTAAACAGATCAGCTATAACGTTATGGCCATTGGCCTAATACTGGGCAGGTCACCCCATTGCACCCCGCCCCACCCCTTTGTCACACAAACATTAATGACCTGCGTGTTCTGACACATTTCCATTGGAACCAGCATTAACCTTTTCAACAATTTGAGACACAGTTTCGAGATCCCACATAAACGGCAGTTTTGGAGTTGCTCTGACCCAGTCAAAGTCGCTCAAATCCTTACACTTGCCCTTTTTTTCCTGCTTCCAACACATCAATTTCAGGAAGAAAGAGGCCAAACCAGCACACACCATTACAGTACATAGTGCATCACTGTTTTAGTGTTGTTATAATGTTATGGCTGATCTGTGTACATACTGTAGGCTATGTACAAAATGAAAACATGCAGAATAATGAACAGAGCCATTCACTGAGTTTCTATTATTAATTTTTTTACTTTAGTCAAATATTTACTTCAATGTATAAGCATACATTTTAACTCAACAGCTCAGACAAAACATCTTACACAGATAAAACACAGAACAATCCACCATTTAGTTAACAGTAAATTAAAAGTTATGGAAGTAAATACTGTGACTTCACGTGTTTCTTGTGTTACGTGTAGGATCGCGACTCGTCCCCTCATAAACAACCTTATTCTTAATTCCCTCCTGAATCATCCTCTGTTGTACCCGCATTCTTGCGTTGTTATACCGACAGTAGAACCTAAAACAAAAAAAGACAATAAACAACTGAACTTATTTACTTTATTTCAATTTGTTTAGCTTATTAATACATTAAGTGAATCAGTTAGGATTTACTTATGGTTAATTTTTAAATGTAGATATTTAATAATATTTTTTGTCTTTTGACATTCCCTTTTCCCATCTGGTAATGAAAAACCTGGATAAAAACATTTTAATTCCAACTGTGGTTGCCATGGTTACAGATCTTAACACAAATTTTACGTTTCTGTAATAGCCCAAGACTACGATGAAGAGTTAAGTAAAACAAACCAAATTAGCTATCATTCAAACAGACTTCACCACAACAATTTTCTTTGGCGTACAGTAGCAAATTAAACATCTGTAACTCAAGAAAACAAGAAAAATATTGTTGTTGTTTGGGATTACACACCATGAACCAAGTGTTGTGAGCATAAATCCAGCCATGCCAACATGGAATGAGCGCTTCACTCTGCCTGATGGGGGAGAGGACATGAACACGTTAATCAAAAACTATTGCAAGCTTAGAAAGCTGCGCAATCCTAAATTAACTAGCAAGTCTAAAGATCACTATGAACACTGATGCAGTATTGCCCTCAGCTCTATCTCTGTTTGTTTGAGCACAAATGCAGTGATCTAGATGTGTTGCCTGTTGACCTCCTGTTCGTGGTATGTATTCACGTGTGCGTGCATGGGTTTGACATTGAAAACTGAGGTGGTAACCCTAAGCTTTGTTCCAATATTTATGAACCTAGCTCTCTGTGTTCGCATTTAGCCTTCGGCCATAACATTACCACCACAAAACATTTAAGACACATTAACATTGTAAATTATACACCAGCAAATAGATGATAGGCTCATGGGCACTAAAGTCTCAGGGACACAACGCATCCTGTCCAGTCTGATCTGATCTGATTCCACAGAACCCTGAGTTTGTTTAACAGTTACATGCTTAGATTGTGTTCCAAGTGAACTGAGCAAATACAATTTTCAGTAAATAGAGCAGAGTATGTTAGCATTTGTGAGGCTTACTAGTAGCCAAAAAGTGCCCTAGTGCTGCAACAACAGATCCTCCTGCACCATGCAGAATAGCTTCTCTAGCGCAAGGAGTTTTCCCAACGTCCAGGATCCCTAAAAGTTTCACTTCCTGTGGACAAAACAGTGATATAAGGTCTTAGACAGAATTTGGACCATAAAAAATAAATAAATCAGAAGAAGATGAGGGAAATTATTCTATCAAACCTACATTTTACTAATTGTCACATAAAACTATCTAACCCTAACAGATGTAAAATCTTGCTTTAAAATTATTATTATTTTCTATATTCTTTACAATCATTTGATTTTGGTTTCCAACAGTAACATTTATTTAAATCTAATTATTAATGCAGTGAGTAAGCAGCTCCTGCTACAATATAATTTTCACATTATCTTATCAAAACAATCCTAAAAACCACAACACTTACCTGGGTTTTACTGTCAGTCTCCTGTTCCGCCATTCTTATCGCAATATTACAGTTTTATAATCATAATCTAACCAGTGTGCATAACTCGGTTATTTTATAACAACGTGAATGACATTGGCAAGCACTCCATGCAACAGCAATATTGTGGTCCGTCAATGACTGTTCCTGACAGAAACATAGACTGAAATCTTTAGTTCCGGGCTTCTTCTTCTTCCTTGTGGTTTTATTGGTGCCACCTGCTGCTTGAGTTTGGAACATCAGCTTGGCAGGAACACAAAAACAAAACACTCACTCATCTTTTATGCCGTTTTATCCTGAGTCGCAGAGGGTCTGGAGCCTATCCAAGGAAACTTCAGGGGCAAGGCGGGGTACACCTTGTGTGGGGTGCCAATCCATCACAGGGCACACACACACATACACATACTTACACACTATGGGCAATTTGGGAACGCTAGTTAGCCTAACCTGAATGTCTTTGCACTGTGGGAGAAAACCGGAGTACCCAGATGAAACCCACCAATCATGGGACAACATGCAGACTCCATGCACACAGACCCAAGGTGGGACTTGAACCCTGGTGGTGCAAGCCCATGGCCTTTTATTTTACTCCTACATGTGCTGGTATGCATAAGAAATTGATCCGTACCCTTATGGTATAATTCTAATATTAATTGTAAGATGTTAGCTAGAATGTACTGACTGCATCACTTTCCTGTTTCAAGACTGGTGATGGCTGCCATGTTATCTGATGCTATTAGCGTACCCCTTCTTGATAATTCATCTCCACCCATTTAAATGATATTTGTATACCTATTACAGTAGTTTAATAGTGTATACTGATAGTTGATCTGTTCTTCTTTCCTTAGTTGATATCTTCTGCTGTGGAATATAGAATATTGCTCCTGTTCGTCATATACCTGGATCTTTTGACCCATCCATATATATTATTAATTTCTTATTTCCTATTTTTTAAATATGGTTTTGCAATATTAACCACCGTTAATGAGTGATCGGTTGTCCTTGATTTGTTTGTTTTAGAAAAAAAAATCTAAATTCTAGGTGTCTCTCTGGTTGTCTTAGATTAAAATAAATAAATAAATAAATAAATAAGGCAACTGGGCTGTAATTTAAAATAAATGTAACTAATTACTTAATTTAAACAATAATATAATTACTTTACACTTTCAGAAACACAAGGTAAAAATGTAACGCTACTTTTCCTAGTCACTCAGCTGGTAACCTCAGGGACTATGATGATATGAAATGATATGATATGATATGATATGATATAATCATTAACTTTAAAAAATAACTCTAAAAGCTTTGGTAATGTTTTATTAAATAATGAACCAGGGAATTCTTGCTCTTTAGTCGGTTCAGTATAAAAAAATGCAGTTTTGGGACTTTCTCATTTACAAATAAGCAAACAAATAAATAATCAGAGATTTTCCATTTAACTTCATTTTAACGTTATGAGATAGACTTTAGGCTGTCAGAAATGTTGGTCAAGCTCCAGCACTTTTTAATTAAATTTCCAGAATTTGGACAATTTACAGTACAAGCAATTCGCAAAATATGTCCACCCTGTCATTGACACTGATTAGAGTAAATACATTTTGATTGCAACGTGATTATTTGGTAAATAATAAAGTACATATTTGGAAATCTTAATTCGGTCTTCTTCTCAACAATTTATTTAAGTTAATGATAAAAGCCTGTTGATTATTAAATTTATGCAAAATGTGGCAAAAACACCTCCAGGGCCTGGGTTTGATTCCCGGCCAGCCTTGATTCCCGTCTCTGTGTGCATGGAGTTTGCATGTTCTCACCGTGCTTGGTGGGTTTCCTCCGGGTACTCCGGTTTCCTACCACATTCCAAAGACATGTAGGTAAGAGTAATTGATGTTCCCAAAATGCCCATAGTGTGTGTATGTGTGTGCCCTGCGATGAATTGGCACCCTCTCCAGGGTGTACCCCGCCTTGTACCCTAAGTCTTCTGGGATAGGCTCCAGGCCCCCTGCGACCGACCCTAAATGCAGGATAAAGCAGTATAGAAGATGAGTGAGTACAGTGAGTGGTATAAATCCTTAGTTTAGTCAAGTAATTTTCTGATTTTGATTTGCTTACAGAATTACAGAATATTTTTTCTTACAGAATAAGTAAGGTGCACTATATGGCCAAAAGGAGTTTGACATTTAAGTAGTGCAAATACCACTCTAAAACTATGTGCATTAATCTCGTGTTGCTTTGTCTTTGCTGTTATAGCAGCCTCCACTCTTCAGGGAAGGCTTTTTACTAGAATTTAAATTGTGGTTTTTGTGGATTTGACCTACTCATCCATTTACATGTTGACCTATTCACTAGACGATAAGGCCTGTTTCTAATGCAGCAGTCATTCTATTTCATTCCTAATGTGTTCAGTGAGGTTAGGATCAGGGCTCCTAACCCTAACCCTAAGTATTCTTTGCTAAATTTTTACTAAAGATGAAAATTTATTTACACATAATACAGTATATAGAACAATACAGAACATTGTAATATTGTTTTCTATATTATATTCAGATCATGCTTGTTTACCAAATACGAACAGGTCCTCAGCGCCATGCTGTCAAAAAAAATGTAAGACCTTTGATTGAAACAGTCATGAATTATTTCTGCTTCAAAGAGCTAGCTAATAAGAAGCAGCTTGATAGGATTTTTGAGAAACCCCTGGGTTTTATTCAGTTAAAAAAATGTTGAGATAATTGCAATATTGGTTAAAGGGATTTTTAGGCAAAATTTATTTTTAAGTCATTTTTCATTTTTAGACATACACGTGTTCTTCAGTGTGCGTGTAAAAAAACACGAGAAAAAAAAATCTTTTTTTTTATTAAATTTTTTTTTCATTTTATACTGGTCAGTGCTAAAACAAGCACATTTTCCCCAATATGAAAAATGAAATATCCGAGGGGTATTTTAGCTGGTGCATTAACAGACACACTTTGGGGGAGCGTTGACACCCTCTACACTTTGGGGAACCCATTTAGATCGTACAGGGTAATTGCTGTTTGATAAAAATTTAATAGCTTTCTTGTTTCTAATACACTCGCACTTTATGACCAAAAGTATGTGGACACCTGCTTAACAACAATACATAAGATAGTTCGACATCCGATTCCAAAACTACAGGCATTAACATGGAGTTAATATTACATCTTAAAGTTGCTGCAAAGGTGCTCAGACACTAAAATTCAGCTAGGACATTACATATGCAGTAAGTAGTGTTCTCCTGGCATCCGCCAAACCCAGACTTATCCATCAGACTGCCTGATATTAAAGCGTGATTCATCACTTCAGATAACATATTTCCGCTACTCCAGGGTCCAGTGGCGGCGTGCTTTACATCACTCCAACTGACACTAGTACTGCACATGAAGATCTTAGGCTTCTGTGCAGCTGCTCTGCCATGAAAAAAAAAACATTTCAGGAAGCTCCCCATGCACTGATCCTGTGCTGATGCTCCTTCCAGTGGCAGTAGAAATGCTGTAGCGAGTGATGCAATGGAGGATAAGCGATTTTTATGCGCTACACACTTCAGCACTCGCTTGCCCTGCTCTGTCAGTTTGCGTGGTTTACCACTTCATGCCTGAGCTGTTGTTGCTCCTAGAAGCTTCTATTTCACAAAAAATATTTACACATACAGTTGACTGGAGCAGATTAAAGTGGGAGGAAATTTGATAAACTGAATTGGGGCAAAGCTTGCTTTTTATGGCAGTGCCATGTTAAGGTCACTGAGGTCTTCAGTACGACCAATGTTTGCCAATGTTTGTCTGTGAAGATGGCATGGCTATGTGCATAGTTTATGCACCTGATAGCAAGGAGTGTAGCTGAAACATCTGAACATTATCATTGAAAGAGATGACCACCTAATTTTGGCTATGTACTGCATTTTAGTAATGCTTAGGTAGTAGAGATGGGAATCAGTTCCCACCCATGACGAAATTAACATGATACATAGGTGCCGATTTGATTAAAATTGGGATTCTATAAGTATCACGATTTTATAAACAACCCAATTTGATATTACATTTTCTCACTTAAAGGGCGGCATTTAAACAATAACAGTCTTGAATTCTTTCTGCTTTAAAGATATAGCTAATAAGAAGCAGCTTGATAGGATTTCTGTGAAATGTCTGTGTTTTATTGATTAAAATTTTTTTGAGATATTTGCAATATTAGTTAAAGCAGTCGTTTATGCAAAATTCACTTTGAAGTCGTTTTAAACATACACATGGGTCTTCAGCGTGTGTAAACCCCCTTTTTTTTCCTATTATATATTGCTCAGAGCTAAAACAAGCCCATTACATTTTCCCCTGTTGAGACCTCATATAAGAAGATCCCCTGCCCTTGTTTGTTGCTCAGCTCTGCTGTTTAATTACATTTAACTACATTTTTACTGAGCAGCACGTACCTCTGTTATGTCATCTGCCACAAATATTATTTCTAAACAAACACAGTGCATAATTCACTCCTACAACATAGGATAAAAAGGTAAGAATAGTTCAGAGTGTACTACCTGTAGGATTATAAAGAAACGACGTTTTACCCTTTTCAAAACTTAACTTCAGAGTGATCTTTTAACGTGGCATGTGGGGCTTCTAACACGCGAATTATCACCTTATTGTGCTTGTGCAAGCTTGTTTGGGTTTGAGACTAATTCGCTCACAGAGTTTGGAAAAAAAGGCAGATCGGAGGCTTTTTACGAGTATGATTTTAGATAATGTCACGCCATAAAAATGTATTTCTGTTGCACTCGGTACAGAATCGTTTATCGCTGAGGCCAATCAAACTGCAAACTAGCCAATTCTGGTCACTGGCCAATCGACCAGATAAATTTTGAGGAGTGCGTGGTGATACGTGATTTCCCACACAAATGAATCGTGATTCATAACTAATGAATTTCTTCATCTCTATTAAGGGTGGCAAACCCCACACCACTATACTGCACTGCATCTACAATGCCAAACTACTGTACTGGTGCTGAAAAAATCCACCTTTTTTAAACAGATTAATATCTAACTTTACAACTTTCTTACCTCATATTGCTTGAGGTGAACTTAATGACGGGGAAAAAAATTGTTTTAAAAAAAAAAATGTTTTGTCCTGTTTATGTTTTCCAAGTGCAGCATTAAGGGAGAAGGACTTTTAAATAAATGTATTTTATCTAAAAAAGAAAAAAAAAACAGTACTCATCACAGTATATGGGCATCACAATCCCTTAAATGAAATTAAAGCTGTTTTGGTCTGTTTTTACAATACTGTTGTTAGAAATGAAATTGGTCAGTGTAAAGCTGGGAAATAAAAGTGAACGCTTTCAAAACACACGAAAAAAAATCAGCAGGAAAGCAATAACAATAAATTCAGTAAGTAAAAACAGGCATTAGCTTTTGAAATCAAGAGAAGTAATATGTGTAGTTGATGCGTACAGTATGTCATTACAGTATTTGATTGCTTTACACCGCTAGTAAATATATGGTAAGGCTCTAGTAAGATTAAGATTGTAAGGTTGGATATCTGTGTTCTACAGTGTTAAATGAACTCTTACAGAAGCCATTTATGCCCACTCTGTGGAAAAGTGGGCTAAAATAACCCCTGTAGGAGTTCATTTAACGCTGGTAATTTTACTGTGTAGTTGAGACTGGTACATCGTTTATATCAACGGGGAAGTGAGGAACCCTGCCATTCTTGTTTCCCAATGAGAATAAAAGCCAGTTGTACTTGGATAGACTTGGAGCCATGGATGATGTACCATAGCACTGAAGCAAAAAATAAGGTTAAACTTAGAACTGAAGGCTGCATTGCAGAAGCAGCATTGTGTCTGATGAACTGTATTATTTGTGAAATGGGTCGATGGTTCATCATGAAATTTACTACCACATCTCATCACTGTTGATTTTTAATAACCTTTCCACCACAGCAATGCAGAAAACTCACTCTAGGCTTTGTGAGTCATCCAGAGTGTCTAAGGAGAAACATAATTCCAGGAATATAATGATGCCGTTGTACTCTCGCCCCCCGTTTGGCCATTTGGCCTGCCTCGAGTGCTTTTTTTTGGTGAAGTCCTCATTCAACTCAATTCTGCAGCACTTTCAGGAATCACCCGCTTGTCAGGGTGTCAGGCAGCATTATGGAAACCCTCTCGTTCGAGCGCATGAGCTCAGCATGGCTAAGGAAGTGGAGCGGAACAGAGGCTGCCACAGTGGCTGGGGAGAGAGCAGTCGTCTCCTGTGTCCTGACCTTCTGTGGTTTTCGATGCTTCAAAGCACAGACCCTATGTGGGTAGTCATGATGTTGGACAGGAAGCTGTCTGTCACAAATGATGATCTTGGCATTGTACTGATTTGAGGGGAAGGCTGCAGTCACTTACCTTCTGTCAGGAAGGAAGTGGATTACTAGGATGGATATAGAAGAGAAGAAGATGGTTAGGAGTCTTAGTAGAACAGGGAAGAGGAGTTTTCCTTATGTCTATCTGTTACCTATTATGCTGCTGTGCTGGAGATTAATAGCTTCAGCTGACCTTTTTAATCTCATTTATCATATAAGCTTGCAGAATTGTACTGTAAGTACATTTAAAACTGCCAAAGCTGCCTCGTCTTTGGAGGAACGCCGTGCAATACCCTTTGACTTTATTGATTTATTTGTTTGTGTAAATTCATTAGCGTTGTTTAAATGTCACATTGTGGTTTTGATGTGGACAGATATGTTAGATGTGCTGGTCAGTCCAAACATTTGTAAAGGACTCGACACTCCAGGGAGAAACAGACCTCTGCTTGTGCAATTTCCTTAGACAAGGCGATGACACAAAGGTTACACCTCTGAGTATGCAGCACAGCTCTCGGCTTCCTTTTGGGCCATGCTCTGTACTAACTGCCAAGGAGTCTGGGAGATTAAAACAGGGATTGAAAAGCCTGGAAGGCTTGGGCAGCAGACTAGAAGAGGCTTTGACACACAGAGGCATCCAAAGGGAGCTTTATCGTGTGGCCTGTAGCTTTATTTACATGGAGAAGGGCTACTTCAGTTTATAGTGCACTCCTGGGAACGGCCCTACAGTGATTAAGGCTAATTGGGCTCACCCCATTTTGACTAGGCCTAGCTGCCAAATGAATAATTACAGAGGTTTAAACATTTGATTATCCAAGATTGCAATAATACAACAATGCAGCTTGCTTGATTCACATTAATTTAGAAAGCATAATCAAGTAAATAAACATGCTGTACACTCATTCTGGTAGTCTTTCGTCCAATAAAAAGTCATAATATCATAGCCTGATAGCGAGGTCAGCCATTTCAGCAGTCGATCCACCACTATAGGTCTCATTTAAAAGATCTTACTATTTTTCATATTGAGCAACAAAGGTGAAAAAATAAATCCTTGCCTTGTTTGTTTCCACAAACCATACCCCTTGAGCAAACACATATGGCTGTGAGTACTTATAACAGCACCAGTGTGTTGACTTACAGTCATCGAGGGCAGGTTCTGACTGTACACATACATTTCATTAATACCCTGTGGTACACAGATCCCATGTAAACAAAAGCATATTTGGACTGAAGATCTTCTAGTAGTCCAAGTATAAAAATGGCTTTACACAATTAACTCATCTGAATCATGAGGACATGGGCAGGACTTACAGTATGTATGTAATTACCCTTATCTGATTTTAGTAGTAATTAATTTACAGTTTTAAAATTAATTAAACAGTTTCTTAGCTAGCTGAGTTAAAATAATATTAGGTGAATGCACAATTGATAAAGATGCCCTAAAGGATAAATGTCCTGAGAGAAATATACAGTTTGTAAATTGATCGGTTTGTTGCTTATATGACTGCATTGTGTAAAATAAAAAAAAGGAGATTCAAAATGCAGCATTAATTATTTAGTTTGTTATATTAATCCACTATAAACACTTTTACCATGCAAAACTTTCCCTCTCATTTTCTCACCATTAATCAGAGCATAACTGTCTCTCTGTAATTAAATCATAGTGCCTAAAGGCATTATCTATATTAGGTGTCCTAGCATAGGACAATATTAATTATTGCAAGTTATCTTGTTCTTTTTTTTCTCCAAACCACATCTGAAGTTCAGCTGAGCCAGACTCAATATTGGTTCACCAGCGTAAACACTTTTGATACATTTGTTATACATTCACAAATATTTAGCTTCTTCTCTTAAAACTGAATCAATACAAAATCTCATAATTTATTATTAATTATACAATAGTTAGTTCCAACTGAGTAATCTGATTGGACAAAGGCATTTTACGAGTGGTGATAATAGACAGTAACAACACTGGGATGTTTAAGTATTTGTATCGCTCCATGTCCTAGATGTGGAATAAATGGAAATATAATGAGAAACTTAGGAGATTTACAGGACTGTCCACCACCTCCATGGTTTATTCTCCTTATGCTTTGGCTACATATTACCAGTAAGAATTAAAAACTACTTTCATCCCTGTTAATTACACTAACTGTACAGTAAGTCTTTAACTATCAGTCACACGTTGCGTCAGTTGCGGTTAGTTAGTTACAGTATACTAGTCATGAAAGGATATGTGTGGCGGAGCAAAATAACTGGATAAATAAACCAACCTCATCTGTTGATAGTTAATGGTTTTTGTAGAACTGTTGTATAAAAGTAATATCACACTTGAAGTCAGTTATACGGAATTCAAATTCAAATTTTATTTGTCACATACACAGTCATACACAGTACGATATGCAGTGAAATGCTTAGACAACTGCTCGTGACCTTAAAATAAAAGACTAAAGAATAGGGAATAAATATAAAAAAATGAAAACAGAAGGGAAATGTAACTAAGAAAGAATAAAATAAAATATAAAATAAAAATAAAATAACATAACGGTACAGTACAAAATATACAATATAAGAAAAATATGGGAAAAAAATAGAAAAATATGATTGTGTATTGGGAGCAGGGACAAACATCAAACTACCCATGGCTTACAGTATTATCCTGATCCTCATTGTGTTAAAGATTTCAAAGGAATTCAGAGGTGGATATCTGTGGGCGGTTTTAATATAACGCTAGCTGCTTGCTGGTATAGATGCTAGCCCAGAACGCTGGTGCAGAACACTACTAATAGGAAGCAGAATATTTTACTGAATGTTTGGGTAGAACTTGGATCCTAAATTTTAGATGTTACTGTACATTGAGGATCATGTTTTGCCTCAGGTAAGAAGTGACTTGTCAGATGAGACGTTGCTTGATTGACAGAGAGGAACTGAGCTTGTACCGAAGCTCTTGGCTCTGATGTCTAATTTAAGAGTTTCTTCTTTTAGGAATGTTATTGCTACTTGTAGATCTCTGCATCTGGCATGCTTCAACCAATTGCTTTGGTCTCAAACCATAAAACTTCCTGCTCTATGATTGGCTAGTAGTTGCTATACTAGAAATATCTGGTTTTTAATGCATGATGTTTTTGTTCAGTTTTGTTCTTGATATGCTGGTTAAAAACCTTGATTGCTAAAAGGCACATTATATTATTTCTTCAAGGGAAATAATCCAAGTGAACAAGTATAATGTCATATCCCAATTTGATTCATTCCTCTAAAATCACAGCTATTTGATCTCACTTAATCTCACATCATATGCTTAATGTGTTATAATTAAATAAATAATAAATATTAGTAAATTAAATATTATTGAGCATTCATAAACCACAAACTTCTTCTAATCACATACATTTAAGTATTAGAACCATTAATTATTTTAATAAAATATTTTATTTTTATTGAAGTAAGTAAGAAAAGCAGTGTTTCTCGTAACCAAGGGACTGGAACCGGTACACTCCTGATATTAGTGTCTCCTTTCATAAATCTATACATATAATAAAACTGTAAAGTTAGCGTGTCTGTACATTAAAGATATTTGTGAAAAAATAATTTGAGAATACGTAATATGAGTATGTGTGTGTGTGCCCTGCGATGGATTGGCCCCTGTCCAGGGTGTACCCTGCCTCGTGCTCTAAGCCTCCTGGGATAGGCTGCAGGTTCCCGCGACCCTAAATACGGGATAAAGCGATATAGAAGATGAGTGAGTGAGAGTGAGTAATATGAGTAATAAAACACATCAAGATGATTTTTGGAATTTTTGTCTATCTGTCTGTTTGTTTGTGCACGTATCACGTAAAATCTATTTAACGGATTTTAATGGGGTTTTCGGCCGAGCTTGACGTAACATATAAGCTTTTGTCATCGCAATCGGCCTACGGGAAGAGAAGATAAACTACT
>JAOVVB010000041.1:6664678-6677908 GCA_028570985.1 Heterobranchus longifilis
ACAAAATATTGCACCATTTCTCTTTAGGCCAGTCAATGTGTTCTTTGGCGAACTGTAACCTCTTCAGCACATGTCTTCTTTTCAACAATGGGACTTTGCGGAGGCTTCTTGCTGATAGCGTGACTTCACATAGCCATCTTTTAATAGTAACAGTACTAACAGGTAACTTTAGATGTTCTTTTGTCATGCTGGAACTGATCAGTGTCTGAGTCTGAGTCAATTTTGTTATTCTTCGATCCATTCGAATGGTAGTTTTCCGTTTTCCTCCACGTCTTTCTGGTTTTGGTCTCCGTTTGATTTCCACTTAATTTGGTATCATTTTAGCAGAGTAGCCTATCATTTTCCGCACTTCTTTGTATGTAAGTCTGGACAACCCAATTTACTCTGATTTTCAAAAAGAAATGCACAGGACAACCTTTTCTGCATTTATCCTTAAATAAGGGGAACTTGTTTGACACCTATTTTTCACAGAATAATTTACCTCTCTAATTGAACTCCACACTGCTATTTTTTTAACAGACTAATATTTGTTTTTCTTTACTTACATTAAACTAATAATACATTTAGCACATTTTTTGTTTCAGAATAGAATGTGCAGGGTGTCCAATGCATTTATGTGATTTAAATTAAAGTTATTATATGGATATGGAGCTTTACTCACTTTTTTCAACACACTGCTATTATTTTGAACTGTACATGCATTTTCATGTGTTTCTTGACTACAATGATCCATAAGAATGTCTGATGAAATAGAAATGGTTAGGTCTTGAAAACATTGCTAAAAAGAAAATAATTTTATATGTAATAATAAAGTATCATTAGCTTTAAGGAGAATGTGTAAAGACATTAAATATACACTCTTAATAACAATACATATATTTTGAATTTAGGAGAAATATTGTCACCAGTTCACAAAAAAATTAAACAAAACTGTTCCCTTCACCAATACATGCATCTGTAAAAAGAAAAAAAAGAAAGAAAAGAAACTTAAAAAAGATTATTTTGCAGTGGTCTCTCTTTTCTTTACAGAGCTGTACATCTATTTCATCTGTGTCTATACCAATCTATGAAAATTAAAAATCTATTTTTGACCTTTATGCCCCCAAGCATGTAGGTGAAGCCACAAAGTCTAATGAAAAAACAAAACCTCATTTTTGTGTGTGGGTGCGCGCGCATGAGAGAGATTCCTTTTCAAGCAGTTTTAATTGAGATAATAAATACATCCATTTTGTCTGTGTCTGTAAATTTAATGCATAGTATGGCGCATTAGTTTAAAAAATTAGTGTTGAAAGACAAATTGTTCAAATATGCCATTACAATTACCCTGATGTGACATGAGCAGAATAAATGCAATATAATAAACTACAGTGTATAGTTTAACAATAATAATAATAATAATAATAATAATAATAATAATAATAATAATAATAATTGCAAGCAACAATGACACTATGATTCACACTCAATTCACATCACAAAGCCTGTGTGTTTTTGAGCATGTTAAGACTTCAAAAAAGCCCCGGATTGTAAGACTAAGCATTCAGGTCTTAGCAGCTCTATGTGCTAGATTCTATTCACTAACGTCACTTCCTCTGTGCATTACCATGGTAACATAAGCACTTCAGATACCTGTCACTGCTGCTGTGGGAATTTAACACTACAGACATTAAGTGTTAAATTTTTATTGAAACACAAATTAATACCATTACAAAACATATATTACAATTTCTTGATTCAATCCAAATGTAATTAATATTATTAATATTAATTATGTCCTATTAATATGATTACTCAATGTGTTAACTCACTTTAATGATTTAACTCAGGTAGTTATTAGCTAACTTTTGGCATACATTTTAGTGTGATGCTTTTAAAAGAGAATCACACTCAGTTACTTAATGTGATGTTACTTAATATAATTTCATTAATATGATCTCATTTATATTAAGCTTTTTAAGGTTACCATTATGGCATAATATATTATATAACTATATAATTATAGGGGGCACGGTGGTATAGTGGTTAGCACTGTCACCTTGCACCTCCAGGGTCCGGGTTTGATTCCCGGCCAGGCTCGATTCCCGTCTCTGTGTGCATGTTCTCTCCGTGCTTGGTGGGTTTCTTCCCACAGTCCAAAGGTATTGCTAAGGCTAATTGACGTTCCCAAATTGCCCGTAGTGTGTGTGCCCTGCGATGGATTGGCACCCTGTCCAGGGTGTACCCTGCCTCATGCTCTAAGCCTCCTGGGATAGGCTCCAGGTCCCTGTGACCCTGAATATAGGATAAAGCGCTATAGAAGATGAGTGAATGAGATGATGTGGCAAAAACTATGCACACATGTCCACCATGTCAGTGACTCAAAACATACTTTATTCAGTATGACAATCCCCCCCGTGCACAAAGAAATCTTCATCAAGTCATGGTTAATCAGCTATGGAGTGGACTGCATAGAGACCTGACCTAAACCCCCTGAATACTTTTTACATAAATTTGAACTCTGACTATTCCCCAGTATCCCCTTTAACATCAGAGTCCGAATGCATAGCCTGGTTCAAAAATCTGGATGTGATGGACAGGTGTCCACAAACTTTTGACCTTATAGTTGACATAAGTTATCCTTAAGGTCAATTTCTATAAACTATATTCATGTTACCAGGTTAAAGAGGAAAACTAAAGGTACAAAAATCTACAGTAACTCTGATGGCGTCACTGCAGCAACTCGAAAAAGCACAGTTTGGTATCTTTATTTTGGAGAACAGAGTACAAGGATCTTACTATTATAGCCTTGTAGTTACTGGGATCAGAAAAAAGGCTCAAGGTTACCTAGCTATTAACTGAACACAGTCACAAATGAAAGAAAAATGTCCAAATAGGAAGCCAATTAATCCTTTTGGCTGTAGCAGAGGGCAAGATGAACTGCAGGTTTCTAGTGTCATTGTGTACCCTTGAAAAAGTCATCGAGATTATGTTAGAGCACTTAGCTATAATTTCTTTGAGATTCATGTGATAAGGCCAGGTTTCATTTCTGCACACTATATAAACGTGTTAAACACTTGCTGAAAGAGACAGAAGCCTGCTGAGCGATCACAGTGACAGCTCTAAAGTGAGATCAGTTATATGATGGTGTATGATTTAATTACATGTATAACTATTATATCCGAGGTAGAATGCTCAATGTAAAAAGTGTGGTCTGAACTCAAAATAATCCATACTTGCTGACTAAATGCTTGATTAATTCAAGTATTCTTGGTTAGCGCAACTAATAAGTGTTGTAATTAAATAATGTGTTTTATTACAGGATGCCAGCTTCCTCATATCTTCTCCTATTTTTCTTTATGAACTTCTTCTCACCTGCTCAAAGCTACCTTCTGACACACTGCGAACCTGTTAATGAGACCGTCTCTGTGGAGAAAGATGGCTGCCCGAAATGCCTGGCGTTTCAAACCAGCATCTGCAGCGGACACTGCTTCACCAAGGTGAATATATTCTTTCTTTTTTTTCTTTTTAATCTTTCTCATATAACTGCATGAACAATACTACAAAATGGTTTCCCGATCATTATTTACAAGTTTGTTAAAAAAAAAAATTTTAAGTTGCAAATCTTTATGACAGTTGATTATTGATCAAGTATATGTTTTCTACAGGAACCTGTGTACAAGAGCCCGTTCTCTTCCATCTATCAGCATGTGTGCACCTACAGAGACGTCCGCTATGAAACCATTCGCCTGCCAGACTGTCGCCCTGGTGTGGATCCTCATGTCACATATCCTGTGGCACTAAGCTGTGAGTGCAGTCTGTGCACCATGGACACCTCAGACTGCACCATCGAGAGCCTGAATCCTGATTTCTGCATGACACAGAAAGAGTTCATTCTGGACTACTGAACTTCTGCCGTTGTTTATGTAGATGTTTTAATCTAACTGCAACGAGTCTATTTTACTCTATGAATAATCAATCTGAACTTGTTGTAAGAACTGCTTGCAAAGTACAATATACAAAATGGCTTATACACAGAGATTGTTTGGCTACATTTTTTTTAAACTTGTATGAACAGGATAAACTTTTCAATTAGTTAAGGTTGTTATTAGTTATTAAATAGGGGTTAAAGAGGGTCAACGACACATGATTCATTCCATTCCATTTACATAATTTGTAAAATCATAGGTTCCAGTTTAACTGGAATTCTTTAAAACAAAATGTTTAAAGAAATGGAAAGCACTATAGTTCCATTAAAGGATACAATTTCCAATTGAATTATTATTATTACTAACAGAACAAAAATAAAAATCAGGTTTTCATAAATTACAAATCTAATGTATGATCAGCTAATGAACAATGGATTTATTAATAGTTACTCTAAAACTAATACACGAATATATGCTTATATATAATAACTAATATATGCTGAACCATAGAGCCATGTTCGCCTTCACATCCAAATATAGCAAGTTTGCCCCCCGAGTTGAGGCCAACCCCCCCCAAACCCCCCCCCCCCCCCCAAAAAAAAAAAAAAATTTATGGAAAGCAATATATCAAGTTATTTTTATCCTAAGCCTGAAGGTCATACAACTTAAAATTGTCTGTTTGAGCCTAACTGGCACTAACTTTGCTAATTCCCTGACAGCCATGAGTCACCTAAAGTGTGTGCTGAATAAAGAAACATGAACATCACTGACTTTTCCCAAGGCTATAAAGAGAAAAGTTCTATTTAGAAACTTTGATGTACCGAAGGTGAATAAAGCCTCCCCATTCCATTCTATTTACAACCTGAATTCTGGAAAAATTGGGACATTTTAAAAATTTGAATAAAATGAAAACTAAAAGACTTTCAAATCTCATGAGCCAATATTTAAATCACAATAGAACATAGAGAACATAAATATTTGCACAAAATCTAAATAAAGCTCATTTCAAATTTGATGCTTGCATAGGTCTGACACTGCTGTATAAATAATAATAAGGCATAACACTGATCTGCTTATATATTCATCTTCAGTTACTGCTTTATCCTGCAAAGGGTGTAAGGCATTCCAGAATCAATTCCAGAAACACTGTGTGTGAGGTGTGTCTGTCAGAAATGTGCTGGATGTGATGCCAGTCCATTTCTCATTAACATAAAAAAAAGCACTGGTTCTCAACCCTGGTCCCAGAGGACCCCTTGTTCAGCACATTTTCTCACCCGTCAGCACACCTGATTTAAATAATCATCTAATTACCAGGCTTTCCTGAATTAAAGTGGATGTGTTAGGGCAGGGAAAACACTAAAATATGCAGGACTGTGGTCCTTCAGGACCAGGGTTGAGAACCACTGTGATAAAGACATCTTGTCAATCCACATGTCCTTGATTGGTATTCGTCTTGACGAAGTGTTTTCTTACAGAATAAAGTAAAAGTAATTATACTAATAAAATAATAAAATAGAGGGAAAAATATGGACCCCTTAATGCTCAACCAAATGTAACAGGATGCAGACACACAAAAAGAAAGACAATCCACAAGGAAGAGAAAAAAAAAACATATAATCAATAATTTCACAATTAAGAATAAGGTCACCGTATTAGATTTTTAAGCAGCCCCATAAACATTGCAAAGAGTTTCTTTAGTAGCCCCATGAACACAAGCGATTGATAATTACAGGCACTTCTGTAAAAGGTGAGAATCCTCTAATATTCAGCACCCGGGAGGATTTCCATTGCATCACGATCACTGGTGATATTCAGTTTTGTCAGATCATTTAGTATCATGACCCGTTACTGGGACTGATGCTGAGACCAAATCCGACAGCATGACAGTTATGAGGCTGGATGACATTACTACTGTTGTTTGATGAGAGATTTAGTATTTCCATAACCCAGGGATGATGATGACACTTTTTTAGGAAAATGTTTTAATTCTGTAAAACTACTTTGCGGCAAATTGTTAAAAGCATTATGCAAATAAAATTGATTTAACTGAATAGGAAATACAGCCCCCCCCTCAAGAAACCGTCACGTACTGTATGTCACCCCGTAAGTCTAAAAATAATCATCCCCCTACCCACCGCTGATTGCAAGAGGACATTATTCCTTAACCGCAGAAAATGGCTGACATGCTTTCAGTGAGTGAGAGAGAGTCTGTGTATGTGAGGGGGCAACCAGAGACGTCTGGTGTGTGTGGGCAGCATGTACTCATGACCTACAGTTGTGCAACATTCTTCGTCCACATCTGACAAGTGATGCCACCCAGCTCCAGTGCCAGCCAAGCAATGTGTGTCTATTTGCCTCTGAAGATTGGCCACAAATGTTAAGTACAGACCATTTCTCATTTATTTTGCATTGTCCTTTAACTCGATCTGTACATTAAAATATCTAAACAGAAATTTAAGGTCTCGTGATCTGTGGGCTTTTCAGTAGCGTACAGGAGCTATTAATGGGACCCACATTGGCATTTTAGCTCCACCAGACACTCCTGCAGACTACTTCAACCGTAAGGGGCTCTACTCTGTTATCCTTCAAGGTGTGGACCATGGATTCATGTTCCAGAGTGTTTGAGAGGTCCAGTGTTTTCCTCAGGGGTCAGGGTGTTGCACTGTATCCAAATCTCACAGAGTGCGTTATGGAGGTTGATGTACCAGTGGTAAGGTTAGGTGAGGTTACATACCCACTCCTTCCCTGGTGAATAAAACCGTACCCTGAAAGTGGTGCAACAGCTGCACAGATAAACTTAAACTGCAGACTCAGCAAGGCATGGATTACTTTGGAGAAGGCAAATCTCTAGGGAAGATGGTGGTGTTTGATGAAGAGATATGATTGTCACCTGGAGAAACAATCTGTTCCACCATCACAGCCTGCTGCAGACTTCACAAATTCACTTCATGCGAACACCACTGCCAACACCACAAGAGATGCCTTCTGGGCCTTTTTTCCCCCTTGTCATCTTAAGTGTAACTTTTTTAACTTAGCTGATGTGCAGCAACTGTTTCATTTAAAACTTCACCATGCATTAAACTAGGGTTTGTGTTTAAAAGGTTTTGTGTACAAAGTGTCTATTTTGTATTTTTGTACAGTAAATGTATACTGTAAAATTCATGTGAGGATTTGAGTGATTTGGAACAGAGACAAAATTCTGGTTAAAGAGTGCAAAAGGTCTTATTATTTAAGCAAAATTATTTAAGCAAAATATCCTTGTGCAAGAGTTCTAATAGAAAAGTAGCTGCCAAATACAATAAAAATGTAAAAATCTAAACATGAACAAATATGCAGCATACAGTATTACAGTAGAAATCACTATACACAGACATCCCATGCCTCCCAGAAGATACAGAAGCCTCCAGCATACAGGTGGCTCCTGGATCTTCCGTGTGACTGGGGATGCCTGCATTACGGTGGCCGAGAAGTGCAAAACAAAATAACAAAACCGAAAACAATAACAAGACAGAAAACAAAATAACAAATCAGAAAACAAAATGACATACTGTATCCAGATACAAAATACCAAATGAGAAAACACAGCAATTTAGTCAAACCGGAAAAGGTAGGTATAGTTTGCGAATGAAATTCTTATCGCTGATTGGATGAGACATCTTTCATTCAAGACATACAAGCAGTACTATCAAGTGAAGTCAGAATAATTTTTAAAGCACATTTAACACAACGTAGTTGACCAAAGTAATATATAATCCCAAAATACTGAAATGAAAATACATCTAAATGTCGGTGTGGCTGCAGTATTTTGTGTGTATTTTAAGTGACAAATGTCTAGTCTAATCAGCGGTGAGTATCAACATGCCTATGTGTGGTTTGCGAATGAAATTGCTAATCTTTAGTGGCAGATGTCTCGTCCAATCAGCGGTAAGAATGTCATTAAATAAATAAATAAATAGAAAAACAATTGAATAGAATATAAGAGGTAAAGAGTATATGCAATAGAATTTAAAATGTAAACATTTATTAAGTTACATGGAGGTAATTTTAACAGAAGCAACAATGTTTTCTAGAGGTTGTGATAGGATGCGGATGGATTTGGTTCCTGTGCAAGGTGCACATAGTGAGCAGAGAGGAGTGAGGCTCCAGCACTGGGAGGTTGTCTAAAGATTTTGGGTATTTCTTGAGAAATGTAGTTCAGTGGAGACCACTGGTAGTAGCGAGTTGTAGGCGCAAGGGTGTGTGATGCGGAAAAGGCGGCGATGGCACCATGAAATTAAAAGGTCTGTCCATCATCTGCGTCAAGATCTGATTGGACTCTGATTTGATGTTCCTTCATTTCCAGATGAGCTCATTCACACATCAAGACTTTCCTGCTCTTGCTTTTGCCTGCTCTGCTCACAAAAACATAGTAAACTGTTTCTTTTGCAAGTCCATAAAGGTGGTCATAACGCTGTTCACATCTGTTTTTGTGTTCCTCTTTCTTCTGTTGTTTGCTGGTCTTGTGCATCGGTCTGAGGTCAGAAAATAACTGAAGGTTACAATTATAATAGCATTGTTAATAAGATGCTGGCATAAATTGAATTCTTTAAACAAATTTTGTCTATTCATAAAATAATGCACGAGTAAAGTACCTGTAACTCCAATAGCCACATAAGTACAACACTTGAGTTCATCGCAATCTACTCTTTTGAAGTGGCAAGTTATCTGTTGCCTTAAAGCAAGCAGACATGAGGAGCATTTAAGGCTACTTTTGATGTAAGCTAATGTGAAAAACCATTGTCTGTAATATGTGCGTGCGCGCTTGTAAAGCAAAAGAAAGTCTTATTACAGAGGTTAAAAATCCATTTTCTCCCTCAGCCGGGCGTTATGTGTGCGCGCGCGTAATTTGAAACCGTGCCGGTTCATACACTTTCTCTTTCTCTCTCGCTTTTAGTGTAGGGAGGAGAGGGGGTGCTTCACACACACACAAACACACACACACACTAAAGGCGAGAGAGAGAGAGAGAAAGAGAGAGAGAGTGTGTGAACCGGCACGGTGTCAAATTATGCGCGCACACACTCTGCTCTACACAGAAACTTTGCTCTGTCGCGATTCTTTTCAAAGATAAAGTGATGTTAATTTGTTTGTTTGTTTTACTTTACAGCAGTAATTCCGTTAGTATGCGCTCACGGGAGTGTTATTAGCAATGTTCCTTGCTAAATTTTTCAACAAAACAGTCTTTCCGTTAATGTGTGTCTATGTTTGTGTGAAATTCAAATAATTTATTTTAACCTTTTTTTAAAGGTAAAGTGCAGGTTAATGTGTTTTATTTTTACTTTATAATTCTTATTGGTTATTTTTAATGTTTTTTTTTTTTGGGGGGGGGGGTCTGTGGAATGAATAATTTGAGTTTCCATTATTTTTTGTGGGAAAATTAAATTTGGTTTACGAGTGTTTTGGAATACAAGCCCACTACCGGAACGAATTATGCTCATAATCCAAGGTTCCACTGTAAATGCATTCTACTGTTTTGCGTTTTAACTATGCAAATTATGCAGTGACATATGTAAGAACACAACTGCAGGATGAACAGGCAACACTAGCGATTTATCTCTAAAATTGGCTGGAGAAAATCTGAAAACAGGCGCTAAGCAAGCAGACATGAAAAACATTTAAAGCTACCTTTTTTGGTAAGCTAACATCAAAGGATCATCCTCTATACCATATTATATGCATTTAAAGTGTCACCACAAAATCCACGAACGATTAGCAGAAGATGACATGATAATATGGGAGTATTGATAATGTAATATTAGTACTTAACTTACTTTTTGCTTGCAGGCTCTCTGGTGGACTAGGCTCCATGCTGTCTGGCTCGGATGAAGGAAGTGTGGTACTGTAGATGGTATCGTGGCACAAACGGGTTCTCACTCGACCACATTCAGCTCGATGGATTTTGTCCTACTATTCTGTCCATGGCACCATACCAGGGTAAATTGTCCTTTGTCTGTTGAGCTGCCTGACTCCCTTCTAGAAATAGTCTCCCTGCCAAAACACAAATTTACACACACGCACACAAAAGATACTATCCCTCGAAACAAAGGAATAAAATGGCACATTTTTAATATACATTTTTAAGAAGACTGTGTGCTGAAACGTTGGGAAAAATCCTTTTTTTGTTTGTTTTTTCAAAGATTATTCCTAGAAACAAAGAACTTAAATAACAGATTTGTTTTTTTTTTAAAGACAGAAACATGGACATAATACTTTCACATTATTTTACAACTACCCCAAGAAATACAAGAAATATTTCAATTCTTTTTCGAAGACTATCCCTAGAAACAAAAGAATAAAATACTTTTTTTAAGAGCCTGGAGCCTGCTGAAAAACATTAGAATTAAATACTTTTTTTAACCGTTATCACTAGAAGCAAAGGAATAAAATACCACATTTTTTTTATTTTTTACTGTCCCCAGTAAATGAAATACTTACCACTTTTTTTTACTTACCACTGATATATATGTTTAAAGCAATATTCCAGTTGAAATACTTACTATAGATATTGTTAAAAATACTAATACAGGTGCTTACTGTAATTAGCATTAGCATTTAATTAATTAATTAGGATGTTAATGAAAACGGGTCCAGAAGTACAAATCTAATTGTTGCCGAAGTCTACAAGGACTGGTGCGGTTGGTGTAGTAGATCTGTAAATGGAAAGCTTGGACACCATTCAGACATGGCAGGTTTCCAGGCAACTGAGCTCATTCCTCCGAACGCATGTAATGCCCTCTTATCCACCCAAAGGCAAGACCGTATTGGGAAACATTACTAAAGGGCATGCGCTCAAAATTAGGGGACATGCTTCTTGAGGAGGATGAGCGCCTCTCTGAATCACGGCGATCCAACTCCTCATAGTCGTCGTCATCCTGCTCAACATCATCAAAATCTTCACTGTCACTGATCAGCTCACTGTCCAAGGTAGAGGATGATGTTGAATGGAGTTGAGTTCCCGAAAATGATATCTCCAAATCATTCAGCTCCTCTTCCCCCGAACGCTGCCTTCGACTGGGAGGGGCATCTTCATAGTTGTCCTCTTCATCTGTCACTTGTTCCCTCCTTCTTCTCTCCCAGAAAACATCATTGTTGCAATGCACAATTATGTTGTGATGGTTCACTAATCTAGGGAGCAAGCTCCCCAAAGAGGAGGAGCTCCTCTCCAAATTAAGGAGGTCATAAACCTCGTCATCCTCATCTTCTTCTCCCAACCATGGTGTTATCCTAAGGGGCACATCTTCGTCGATGTCCTCTTCATCTATGTCCTCTTCGTAGATGTCAGATCTACTTACCTGGCCATGAATGTATTCATTGTCATTCACCACAATCTCCACGGTGTCGTAGTGGAGATCACCATCAGGTGGCAAACCAGGCAGAACTTCCTCCATCCATGTTCCTGTGTAAAGGGAGGTGAAGAGACAGTGAGATTTGTAAAAAGGAATCACTCATTATACAATATTTACACTAGATATTGAAAGATGCATATACAGTACATCCTCAGGAGTTATGTCACAGCTGCATGTACAGGTGTTAAATAGGGCTATTACAATATCATGGCTTTAAAGTTAGTCACGGTGTATGGTCAGAGAGGTAAATCACTCATAATCTTTTCAAAACGATTATAAAATTGAATTTTATTGATTTATTACTGTTCGCTTTTAACCCGATTGTTTTCTTACTCCAGTTGGTCTCTTTCCTTCGGCGTCCATTTCTGCCTCCCAAAAAATACTGCAATCCCCTCCCTCTGGACTCGCCCACAATCACACTACCCCTAACTTTACGGGATAATTAACAATGACACTGCTGACTCATATTAAAAAAAACTATTTTTAATTTTGGCTAAGCTAACTCTGCACACTGCCACATTAATTGTGTGTGTGTGTGTGTGTGTGTGTTTTTTTAATTAGCCAACTTTGCTTTTCTTTCCTTTCCTTTCTTTTCTCTCAGACATTAAAACTAATTTTAGGAATAGCCTTAAAAACAGGAACAATTACAGAGAGTACTGTTTTCTTTTTTTAACTCTTTTTAATAGATATACATAGTAATGTGCAAGAGACTCTGTTATAAAAATACATTGCCATAAATACATCACCACCAGCTTAAGGGTTTCTAACCTTATTTTAGCACCAACATCACCATAAAGTAATAGCATTATTGGCTGTTTTAACGCTTTTTGCCTTTTGTAAGACTAGTATCTTTTAAAGTCTGATCATATCAACAATAATTTCTTTCCTATTAGGTTTACAGTCACAGCTAAACCTTGGAAATTAACTAATAAATAAATAATAGGTTAAGACACATTTAATGTGACTGTAAGCATTTGTACTGATTTTAACACTGTTGTTGTTTTCTGGAGTGTTTGCTGTTTTGCAGGTGACAATATTTAAAAAACAACAACAACAACAACAATCAGTAGTTACAGTATTAAAACACAACCGTGTGCTTATGTTGCAGGCTAGTTAGCTTAGCTAATGTTTCTGAATGATGCTTCTATCTGAATTTAATTAACTTTAGAAACCTAGCTTTGTTTTTACTAAAATAAAATAAAGTGCTAACAAGCCATGATCATTAAACCGCTAGCCGAATGTTTTATTTCTGCCCACAATTTTTCCCTACTTTTCATTTTACTGATTAGTTTCCTGCTTTAACACTGTCTGTGCTAGAGAGAGATATAAAACATTAACTCACCGGTGGTGATGAACTGCCCTCTGCTCTGAGGTTCCTCCTCGTGCCGGAGTCGCGGGGGGTCTCCGCTCCTCCTGGAGCTCATGTCGGCTGGTCCCGATGTAGATCCCGGTGCAGGAGTGATGCTGGATCTTTCTGCAGGAATCAGATGAATCTCGCTGATTGTTTACAAGCGATGCAGAAGTGCTCTAGATCCAGAGATGGTGCAGTAAAATTGCAGTAGAAGAGTCGCAGAGTGAAGTTTCAGTACAAATAATCGCAGAAAAAAATCTCGGTTGTAGTTATCGCAGAGTAAAACTCAGCAGTAATGCTCCCTGAGTAAACTCGGCTTTACATACAGCAGCGTCAGAGCGTCAGCGCGCGATTGAAAAGTAAACATGATGCATAACTGCCGTCACCATGGCGACCGGACGTCGCTTCTTAGTGTCGAAGCGTGTCTTCATATTATCTTCATATTTCATTTACATAAAATTTTCTTTATTTTCTTATTTATTTTACTCTCTCTCTCTCTCTCTCTCTCTCTCTCTCTCTCTCTCTATATATATATATATATATATATATATGCTATATATATATATATATATATTTTTTTTTTTTTTTTCA
>JAOVVB010000041.1:6685771-6697648 GCA_028570985.1 Heterobranchus longifilis
ATAGACCCTTCATTTCTTTGTAAGTGGGAAAACTTAGAAAATCTGTAGGGGATCAAATACTTATTTCCCCCACTGTATGTACTTAATTACAAACTACCTAAAAAAACCATGAAATGTACCGTATGCCGATGAAAATAAAATAATAACAATAAGAACTAACGCACGCAATGATGCAGCTTCCAGCCATGAATTCAAACTAGAAAACTAAAAAAATTCAAACTAGGGCTATACTGCTTTATCCTGTATTCAGGGTCGTGGAAGGCTTGGAGCCTATCCCAGGAGGCTTAGGGCACGAGGCAGGGTACACCCTGGAGAGGGTGCCAATCCATCGCAGGGCACAGAAACATACACTCACTCACACACATTCACACACTACGGGCAATTTGGGAACGCCAATTGGCCTAACCTGCATATCTTTGGACGCTGGGACGAAACCCACCAAGCACAATGAGAACATGCAAACTCCATGCACACAGAGACGGGAATCGAGCCTGGCCGGGAATCGAATCCGGACCCTGGAGGTACAAGGCGACAGTGCTAACCACTACTGAATAAGTACATTCAAATCTAACTGAAAATATACTGAGACTACCGTATATTAAAATTTGTATTCTATTATACTATATACTTCCTGTACATTGTTACAACTATTATTTTGAACATATTTTTAAAAAATATGCCAAAAATAAATTTTAAAACAAAGTTTAAATAAGTGTGCTTTGGAAATTACACTGACCTTTAATTAAAGTATATTTTCCTATAATATATTTTTGGAAAGTGTACTATAATACTGTACAATTATTTTGAAACATGTTTAAAGTTTAATTCCAAAAATTGGTAACAGCATGATGACTCTATTGTAGACGTTACAACTAGGGCAACCTAGTGGCTTGGTCATCCATTGGCTTGGAATTGAATCCATGCTATTACTGCCTAGCAGTACAGTGCTATGTATAAAATGTATAATAAATGTATAAAATGCGCCCATGTGTGTGTGAGAAAGTCGTCCTAAACAGTAGCCCCCTACCTCCTCCTCTCTCGCCTTACTTCAGCCATGATTCTTTCCAAAGGTAAAGTGCAGGTTAATTTGTTTTATTTTAATTCACCTTGATATACGAATGCTTTGATATACATGCACGCTTCCGAAACGAATTATGCTCGCAATACAAGGTTTAATTGTGTATTGCTTTTACCAGTGATCATTGTTGTAAAACAGCTTTACAGAATCGAAAAAAATATGGAAATGACACAAAAAGTGTGATTAAATATGTATAAATTATAGTTAGTAGTTTGTCCTTGATGAGCATAGTGGCAAGGAAAAAAAACCTGAGATGACTGTAGGAAGAAACCTTGGCGAACCAGCCTCAACATGGAACCTATCCTCATCTGGCTGACACCAGATAGCAGGGATTGATTTGCAGTCGTCTGTGTGGTGATTGGCTGAAAGTTCAGTATAACAGGAAATATGTTTAAGATAAGTTTTTTCAAAATCTGGTAATCACTATAGTTTTTTCAAAATCTGGTAATCACTATAATCTGGTAATTTTCAAAATCTTGTAATCACTATAATCTGGTAATCGCTATAATCGCTAGTTGAGCCGAATTGTGAACATGAGAGATGTAACTGAGGATGAGGAACTGTCAAAGGTACAATTTACAGATCATGCTGACAGTGCTGGCATTTCTGCCTCGGGTTTTTCCTACTGTTCCTGAGGGAAGGGGCTGAAAAAAAAATTTAAGTGAAAGAAAGAAAAAAAAAATTTATAGAAAGAAATAAGGAAAGAGCACCATTCCATTTACTTCCTTTACACAGCTTTCTTTGATTTTCACTAGCTTGCTTTAACAACCCCACCCATGTGGGTTAGGATAAATTTCATCTAGACACATCTCTCACATGAAATAAGTCATGTGTGATTCTGTGCTGTCACCTGTGACATTTGCTGTGTGAGTAATGAGAGTGCCAACAGTGATAAATGTCACTGGGTAAGTGCATATATCTCAGCTAGGGATGACAGTAAAATCTTTCTTTTCTTTGTTTTTGTCTTCTCTAGAACTGGAGGAACAAGCATGCTAGAGGAAAGGCAGAGAGATTTCCTGCACCCTGTGGAGCTTAGAATGTGTCAGGGTTAAAAAGGGCATGGTTGTGGTGAAGTGCACAACTTGACAGGCCTTGGGAATGCTGGAAAAACTAAACTTGAAGTAATAAATGCGATGACAGACATTTTTGTACAAAATTTAAATTTCTGCCCTTTATTTATAGGAAAAGCCAAAAAGAGCACCAAATTTAAAATGTAATGGCATTCGTTTTGGTTGATTTTAATGGTTGTCGGGCAGTGGTGGCTCAATTTCATTAAGGCTGCCGGTTACTGGGTTACTGATTGAAAGGTTGGGGGTTTAAGCCACTGTTGGACTCTTGAGCAAGGTCCACTGTATCCTGGCTGACAATGCGCTCTGACCCCAGCTTCCTAACAGGGATATGCTAAAAGATTGGTACATGTGACAAGTAATTGAATAATAGTGGCATATGGCATTTATTGCTAAGCTCTGGTAGAAAATATAGACTATAAGAGTGCAAATATCCAAGAATAAGAGCAAGCATGAGAGGTCTTAGAGAAAATAAGCATTGCCCTTTAAAAAGATGAATGATATTTAAATATAAAACATTTATTTAACAACTAGAGATAGACAGCTAGAAAGTCCCCAAACAAGTAGGCCAATGTTTTAATAAACTACTTCCTAAGACAGTATAATAAAAAATCCTTGACAGGACTCAAAAGGGAAAGCATTCTAGGGCTTCTGAGTGGTTCAACAAGAAACCATGTCAAAAAGGTTCACAGGGCATCCATTTCAGATGCAAAGAAAAAGTAAGGAGGATTTTACTTTAACATATTTACTTTGATGCAGAGATCGTTTATGTTCAGTGGTCAGATGTGACCCTGACCAAATTAAAAAAGACCATGTTCATTAAAGTAAACATACTTCTGTTTATTTGTTTGGTCATTTCATTCTTCACTACTAAGTGCCTGGTCATGGTAGAGGTGGTGTAAATTCAGCCACTAGTTTGTTCATCTTTTGGTAAACAAAGCCACCTTAATTCTTCAGAAAATATTTCAAGCAAGCCCAAGTGAAAATACTCACTCACTCATCGTCTATTCTGCTTTATCCTGCATTCAGGGTTGTAATCTCAGGAGACTTAGAGCATGAGGCTGGGTACACACAGGGTGCCAATCCATCACAGGGCACATACTCATTCACTCATTTGGGAATGCCAATTAGCCTAATCTGCATGTCTTTGGACTTTGGGAAGAAACCAGAGTACCCGGAGGAAACCCACCAAGCATGGGGAGAACATGCAAACTCCATGCACACAGTGGTGGGAATCCCTGGAGGTGCATGGTGACAATGCTAACCACTACACCACTGTGCCACCAAGTCAAAATACTAACTTGTGTGAATAATAATAATAATAATAAAAAAAACCAGTCCTGCTTTAGTTTAGAGCAATTATGGACTGAAGTGATGTACCGTAGCTAAGGTAGGAGAACTGCCAGTGCCAGAATTCACACATCATGCTGACAGTACTGGCATGTCTACTTCTGGATTTTTTGCCAGGGTTTCTGGGGGTGTGATAGTGTGGATTATTAACAAAAATACAGCCGGAATGTGTTAGGGGGATGAGGTAGTAGGTTGGGAATGTGTGTGTGTGTGAGCAGTGTCTGAAACTGCTCCCTCATGCACATCCAGTATTTAATATATAGGCTGTAATGTTCAGAGTGCTTTACAGGGCAGTAGTCACAGAGATGAAATTCGGAAAGCACATCACCATAAACTGACGCCTTAAATTAAAATATGTCAACAGGATGAAAACACAATTTGATTTTCTGTAATAACGCATAGCTAATTACCAACATATACATGACTAAACTCAGATAATAAATTACTAAAGCCAATAAACAAGGTTGTATGTATATGTCCAGGGTCATCATGCCTGCATGACAAAAGGAAATGTAAGTTGCATTAAAATCCAAATTTCATTAAGTGTCATTATCAAATGCAAGGTCATAATTAAAGCTAGTTATAATAACAGAGTAGCTAAAATATTATTCTCAGAGGAGTAGAGTAGATGAGAGTAGAAATGTTTTGGGGTGTACTTTGATATAAACATTCTCTCTGAAAAATTACATTGTTTGTTCTGTGGATCACTAGTCACCTTGCAGTACAATCTACATTTGTCACTGATTTCACTTCAATTGAATTTTTATTTGTATAGCACTTTTGACAGTTGGCATTGTCCAAAGCAGCTTTGCACAAATGTATAAATTCATAACATGTTATGTTTGAGGTGCACAAGACTGTGCTGATGTAAGGGGACCACATGATACATGCCGTGAGCCCAAATGATACATATCATGAAGCTTTTGTATTGTAGTAAATGGACTTTTTTTTTAATATATTTGCCCATCATTACTTGACAGAGTAAGAGAGAAAGAGTTTCAAAGAGAAACTGATTATACTGTAGTATGCTCACTGTTACAAAGTGGATAAGGTCAATGTACATTTAGTGCAGAGTGCAAGCAGGTACTCTGGCAAGACGAACTAGGACAGTATAATTAAAAGGAAAAGTCAGAGGTTAACACAAACATGAGGGCACCCTGGGTCATAAAGCATCCAGCCATTCCACCATAGAAGGAGGATGCTGATGAATCCTGTAGATCCTCTAAGAAAAAGTCTTCACAAAATTCTTAGATAAACAAATATGTTTTAAGCTTGGACTTAAACAATGAGATTATGTCTAAAACTAATAGGATGGCTATTCAATAAATGTGGGGCTTTGTGGGGGAAGACAGCTCTTCCCCCTGCTGTACCTTTCACTATTTGTGGTACCAACAAGTAGCCTGCAACTTCTAATCAAAGTAGGAGTGATGTATTGTAAACGATTACTTTACGTGGGTACTGGTGTAGGCGACCACTCAGACATCGGGTGCTAAAGGTATTTTGTAATTAATGTGATTTTTTCCCCAGCATTTATTCATTCAGGTATTAATAAGTACATGCTGCTTCTTCTAAGTCACTAATTTACATAATGTACAGTCCAAATTCATATTTGGATATCTCACAGAAAAATAGTGTAAATCATGGATAATAAGCTCTAGTAATGAGGTTCAGAGTTGATCTCAGTTGGTGATTTTCCCCCCTCAAAGTTAAATAATTCAGTTAAACAGTTAATTATGAGGTTTATTAGGTGTATTTAAAGAGGAAATTAATTTACTGTGTTGGACTTTTGGCTTTTCAAGGGATGGAGTTGAGTATATTCACTTTTAATCACCCTTGCTTTATTTATAAGTGTACTCTGTAGCTGCCTAATATAATTACTGTAGTAGAATAAGTCCTGTTTAAAGACATTAACCAGGCAGCCTTGTAGGAGCACTAACAAGGTGGTCCAGCTGAGGCAATACTGTACATATGTGTAGAAATTGCAGAAAAAATTAACTGTACAGTATTTGCTTCTCAGTCTATGTACTTGTAAATAATGATGAGTTTTTAAAAAATACAGTAGGCTATACTGTTTGTTGAGAAACAGCTTCTTGTCCATCTAACACACATAAGCATTCCAAATACCCCAAATCAATTTACCTGATTTTTTCAACCTGGCTTGTACAAACTTAATCTTTTCTTGTTTAATTATCATTAAAGTGAAAGTGTAAATTAGGTTTTAATTGAAAGTGGATGGTGAACGTGTGTATTAGTTTGGGGATCAAGGGGACCACTCACATTTTATTGGACACTGTGACTTCCACTGGCCGTCTTTAGGACCACTAGTAGATGTCAGCTTTCCTCATCTGCAAAGCTTCTCATGTTTATCCTTTTTCTTCTTGTAAGGACCCAATAAAAGCCAACCAACAGGCATCTGCACCTTGCTGTTCATTTATCCACATTGACTAATTTCTCACTTGCTTGCCCAGGCACTTGTAGTTCAATCACATAAATTTATATTGATTACTGAAAGAGCATTGGGTAGATCACACCTTGGTCTCTCATAAAAAGGCAATAAAGTCTGTAAATGGAAGCAAAAGAAATTCAATGACCATTTGCAACTAACTATCCAATCAACTGCCACAAGGTTGATACTCGGAGCAGGGCAGAGTATCAGTAATGAAATAGCAATAATGCAAATACATCATTCAAAAAACATCCCACTGCCTGTCAAGTCTGATTCTGATTAAGCAACGGAAAAGAGGCAGAATCCACCCCATCCTGGATCTAAGAAGCATAAATGATTTCTTTAAAAAACTGCTCGTTCATATACTGTATCATGCAAACCCTCTTAAATACATGTGATAAACACAATTGGTTATAACCTTAGATCTAAAAGATGAAAGATGAATTTTTTTCAATATGCATTAATTTTGTTGTAGAATACAGTTTCTCTGTTGTCAGCTTTGGTGCCAAGGACATTCACAAAGTTTGTTTGAGTTGAGAGGCCCTGCAACATCATGCTGTGGGGGTACATGCTTATCTGGATGACTTGTTGTTGGGTGGATTATCCCACCATCAGTTGATGTGCCAGACAAAGTAGGCCATGGGCTACTCAACTCCCCTGGGCACCTCTGTTTTAGGGCCTACTGAATATAAAATGTTACCATTGCATAAATTTTAATTAACTTGCTTTTGTGTCATAATATTTGTATGCACCGTTAAATCAGGAGCATGGGTGATTTATGTTGATGTAGCTTTTGTTACGTTTCAATATTTGGTCATTTTTAAAGCCTTCATAATAGACATACAGAAGCAAGAAGCAATTAGACACCCAGTTTCATAATAAGATGTATGTGCCAAAATTTGTTACATTTTTGTCCAAGTAAGATTATTTAGTAATATATTTTTTTATAGTTTGTTGACTTTTTTTTTTTAGAGACTTTAAGAGTGATGACTTGTCACTATATACAGTATAATACTATGCTTTATAGTTTTATGTAAAGTTATAGTGTATTACATAACAGGCTAAAACTAACAAATGTTCAAATTATTTTATTGTAGATTTATATTAATTTAAGGACAGAAGATTCATCTGTTTTTAGCTCACATGAAGCTTAATTAATGTATCTTCATAGAGGCTTGTAGGCACGATTCGGAAGTTAATCTTATACATTAGATGTATTGCAATATGTAATAGACTTCTGAATTATTATTTTTTTTAATTTCTAAACATTAAAGATAACAAAACAAATAAACTATTTTTGTCCTTTCATCACTGATGTCACCTATAGAACATGGCCAGGTTGATAAAAAAAACTGTTTCTTTTCATTGTGACTATAAAAATAAACTACCAGTCAAAAGTTTAGACAACTTTAGACCGTCCGAAAACTTTTGACCATCACTGTGCAAATTATGTAATTTAGAGCCCCAAAATTTCCTTTCTGCAAGCGATCTTGAACAGTTAAAAACTTCCTTTTATATACCCTGAAGGAAAGTGATAACACAAAGGCTAATACTACCTATGAAACATCATGATGATATTAAATTCATCTGAATTTATGCAGTGTTAAAATTTCGCTTGATGTTCAGTAGGCTCTAAAACATCAGAGGGGTGGTTTCACAGGGGACACCAGTAACTCATGGCCTAAAGCTCCTGATCTCAGATTGTGGAAAGACTAGGACTAAAGGAGGTAAAAAAGGGAGCACCAAAAAAGGGGCTTTATTTTAAAAGAAAATTTAGTCTACTGGGTAACTGTGCAAGTATACTTGAACACAGGTCGAGGAGTGATTTCTTTTATTAAATACCGTTCGACAGGCTTATCTACTGGGTGCCACTCACTGACCTTTGTGAACATGAAGCTCACATCTATCTTTACCACACTTTACAGACTGAATGTTGCTTTTTTTGCAGCTGATGAATGTGGTGAATTAAATGATAGTTATACTTAGGAGTGATTCTTATCTTCAATAAAGGACAACACAGTCTTGAGCAGCATTTGTCTTTAACTAAAAATGTCAGAACCTTGCCATAGCTTATATTATCAGGACTATTTATGTATGCGTCCAGTTCTTGTGGGCTGAAATGTATTATGGATTTTTTTATATGACTTTGATATGGGGTTCTGGTAGTAGAAAAGAAGGGGAATGAAAGACTGAATATGTAACCATGGTTTTTCTAGTAAGCAGAGGACCACCAGACAACCTGTGTCAATCAGGCTGATGGTGAGAGAATGAAGGTGACATACATTATATGGCCAAATGTTTGTGGGCACATAACTTTTAAATGCATGATATCTGCTTTGTAAACAACCCATTCTAGATTTAGTTCTGCTGTTATTATAACTCACGTAACCTTCACGTAAAGAGTGTCAAAAAAACCTCCATGCATAGTGGAGAGTAATTTTCTTTCCTTCTTTTCAAAATGTAACTTTTACAAAAAATTTATAAAACATCCTTTATACAATTGGCATTTCCTTGAAAACACACACAAATAACCATCCTGCTCATGATGAATTGTGTTAACACATAATGGTGTTATGCAGGTATTTGATTGATGTTTCCCTTTGTATAGGTGATGCCCTTAATGATTTTAAATATAAAATGTGTAATTTAAAAATGTGTAATTTAGAAATAAACACTGTGTAAGTTCAACATGTTATTGAATATTATATAATATTTTTTCTATTTTACAGCATTTTCTGCTGAAATTCTCATTACTGCATTGCGTCCGACTGTGTTTGAATGAGTGTTATGTTGTAATTTAAACAAATTATCATAAAAAAATAAAAAAAAATAAATGGATGTTCTACCAGATTATTTTAGATAATATGTTTCTAAATGGAAACAATTAGTTGCTGAATATTAATTTATTATAATAATTGGAAAAAATATAATAATAATTATAATATAATAATAATAATAAAGTGCACACATACAGTATTAAAATAAAGTTTCATTATTAGTGATGGAGCACATGGGACAGACACAGGACACTTCAAGATGGCTACCAGGAAAGGTCATCTCTTTACAGTATATCTCTCCAGTTAAATATTAAATATTCTATTGTCAGAATGTTAACCTAACATTTTGACCATCAGTACTGAAACGTTTTCTTGTTAAATTTACAATTTTTTATGTAAATTACTTCTATTATGGTCGAATTAAATCCACTGAGAAAAAAATTGTAAAGCCATCAAGGCTTCTCTATAGTTAGCAAAACATCCTGAGGCGCCTCATCCTGCCAGTTGCGGTAAAGAGAACCTATGTTTCAAGAATGAGAATTTAAGCAATTGTTAAATATGACTTTTAAATCTCTTAGTCAGCAAGTGAGAAAAAAAGCTTTAGTAAAGGCCAGATTGACAAAGTTCAGGGAAAAATTATACAGCAACCCAGAACTGCTCAAGGAGTACAGAAGGAAGAACCTAGGAAAAAAAAATAAAATAGTAACCCTACAGTGTTACAGTAGATTCATCATCTCTCTCTCTTGTAACTGTGCATGACTATTATTAATAAAACGTGAAAATGTATTTGCTTTTCTAACAGTGTTGATGTTTTCAGAGTGTTGCTTGAAATGCTTGAAAATTTTGAAACCAAGATTTCGTGAAAATCACCCACATTGGAATCTTTTAGACACCCTGTAGATTTAGGAGTGCGATTTCCTCATTTAGCCACAAGAGCATTGGTGAGGTGAGGCATTGATGTCAGACAAGGAGGCCTGGGATGCAGTCGGCATTCCAAATTATCCCAAACGTCCTCAGTCTGGTTGAGGTCAGGGCTCTTGTGCTCAAGTTCTTCACTCCAACCATGGCAAACCATTTATTCATATAACTTAATTTGTTCAATTTGGTCTTAATTTGTATTAATACAACATACAAAGACATTCTGTACAGTTTTGTGCTTCCAACTTTGCAGTAATAGTTTGGGAAAGGCCCACATATGGGTGTGATGGCCTGGTGTCCACAAACATTTGGCAATGCAGTGTAACAAAGACCTTAAATAAACTAACTATAAGGGGTTATGGTCAGTTGGCATCAGTGAACTGTTGGTAACCTCAGCAAAGTGGTCTTTATTTCAACTCAAACACATTTCCTGATATGCAATTGCACTTTTGACCTCACAGCAAACAGTTATAGAAGGGATTTATTTATGCACGTACTACCCAGTATTGCTTAAATGAAGATGCAGTTCCTTTAGAGTTTCTTTTTCATGTTATATCAAGTTGTTATTTCTTGCCACAGTTGCTTTGTATAAAAAAAAACCTCCAGAATTTTTATCCCTATAAAGCCACTTTGTGACAATGTCTATCGTTAAAGCGCTGTAAAATAGCATAGAATTAATCAAACTGAATTGAATTTTTTTTTACTCAGGAAGGACCTATCAGAAATACTCCATTTTAGTTGTGAAGGAATCCAAGCTGGTGGTTCCCAAATCAGTCATAGAACCAGTTACATACGTAACTGTTCATCATTTTTAATTCTGTATTTTTAATAGATGTTTAAAACCATCAATTTATTTTATGTTTTATTATTCATTATATAAAATTGTGACCACTATATGAAAATACATTTCTTGGCCAAAAAGTGACCATTTCACAGGTGTCGAATTATTGGGCCGCATCAAGCAAAGAAAATAAGTGAGGAGATTTGAAATTATTGTAACTGGGTGAAGAATCGTTAGCTAATTAGGTTTCGTCTAAGCAAGTTTTGTTCATTTATGTTGTGTGTAGCCCCATAGCAAAATTTTGTTGCTCAGAATGATGTTTTTCTAGTCTCATGAGACTGAATTGAGCTTTCTCATTACAAGATCAACTTTGTCTGACTTCAAGCTGACTTAGGAGAAACAAAGAGACACAAATCTGAGACATACATGAGAAACAAAACTGCATTTAAAGGGGAAGCAAATGAGTCATACAGTGGGGTAAAAAAGTATTAACCCCACAATGTGATTTTCTGGATTTTTTTTCCTTCATATTTTGTCTCTCATAGTTGAGGTATACCTATGATGAAAATTACAGAGGCCTCTCTCATCTTTTTAAGTGGGAGAACTTGCACAATTGGTGGCTGACTAAATACTTTTTTGCCCCACTGTATGTAAGATCATAATGAGATTAAAGCTGGATATAAATGAGATGAATGAAACACAAATGAGAAATATTATAGTTTTATTGAACATATTAAAAATCCTCAATTAACAGCATACAGTGATGAGCCACCACTAGCACCACCTGAGAGCAGTTAGTGTCCATAATGACCTCTGTCCAACACAACATAAAAAAAGCATGTTAACAATATTAAAAATATTTGTTTACTATTAACAATAATTTGATGAAAACTTTTGAAAGGAAAATTGGTTGCTTGGCGTAACAGGGACAGGAACAGGTAAATGCCTGGAAAAGCTTTTTCTCACTGGGTACATCAGTCTTCTCTTGTGGTGGATGTCCAACTAGTTTGTCCAAAGACTGCAGTTCCTGCAGTTCTAAAATAACAAAAATGTATTAAAACAATTCAGATGTACTTAAACACTATTCAGCTACTCCCTTCCCATCTGTCTGAAGGTTGAGAGGTGGGCTTGAGCTCGTGAGCTGACTGATGATGTGATAGTAATGCAGACTCTGAAACAATTTCCTGCATTTTCTTTTGCTGGTAAAATATGGTTCGGAGGAAACATCTGATAGTCTTTGGCCCACCCGACTGAGTGTTAGTAGTAGCCTTAATGAGGGAGCCCCCTGGTGACGGGGAGGAATTGGACCTGACTAAATTAGGGAAAAAATCCATGTAGACTGTGTATATATATATATATTCAATTCAATTCAATTCAATTTTTTTTTATTTGTATAGCGCTTTTAACAATTGGCATTGTCCCAAAGCAGCTTTACACAATCAAAAGAATTATTTAAGTTT
>JAOVVB010000041.1:6705245-6716768 GCA_028570985.1 Heterobranchus longifilis
TATCTATCTATCTATCTATCTATCTATCTATCTATCTATCTATCTATCTATCTATCTATCTACTGTATCCATCCATCCATCCATCATTGATTTCCTTACAATTCCCTGTGTTTTGTCCTTCTCTATTACTTGTGTTATTGTGTCTAAATTCCAACTAGAATTCCAACAAGGCTACCTGGTTCTCATCATCAGGGAAGAAATATAGAAAACTGATCAGATGTAATTTAGACAGATGTAACATAACAAAGTTTATATTTGTAATCCATTCATCAGTTTAATGTACTTAATTGCCACAGTCACTTTTGAAGTCTAAAGTCTGTAACAGGAATGACAGAATTTCAGCATGACAGGAAAATACTCTGGACAGGATGCCAACCTGTCCCTGGGTAAATGTGCTCATGGGAGAATTTTATACAGTAGCTACTGTAGCTAAATAAAGATTTGTTTGTTGTTACTCATATTGAAGAATATACTTTATATTGGTCACTGTATGCAAAAAAAAAGTGCCACTTAGCACAGCACAAGTATTTGTTTGTCAAAACATGGATTGGACACTGAGCATCACCTATAAGCCTAAAACCATTAGTTTTTCATTTAAATGAATAGATCTGGTGTAAATGAGTAGCCTTTATGTAGTAATTAAGGTATCATTCTGAGCTTAGCATGAACTCCTTCACCTCCTGAAGAAAACGAGAACCATAAACTGAGAGAGACAGAGAGATTCGATGAAGAGCTCTGCCCACTAAGAACAGGCATAGGTTCACTTAACGCTCAAAAAATCGATTTCCAGGATATTGTATATGATTTGTGGGCGTCAGGGAGCTGCTGTCAATGTGCAGGATGTCTGCATGAGCGATATTGGAAATGAATGATTGAAGTCTTTGTCGCTCGCGCTCATTGCCCTTAATTCTTTAGTTGCAAACTGATCCGTTCACAGTTCGCCAAAAAAATTTGCGTGTTGAACAGGGCTCTTTTAGCCGATTCATGCATAACACTGTTTCCTGGCTTTTCTTACTAGAGCTGTCAGAAGCAAATCAGACCGAAGCAGGGAGGAGACATGGATAGAGGCACCTGACACAAACTCCCAAATGATTATTTGCCTATGAGTGGACAGCCGTGGCCAAAAGTTTTGAGAACAACACAAATATTCATTTTCACAAAGTCTGCTGAGTCAGTTTTTTTTTTAGATCTTTTTGTCAGATGTTATTACTGAAGTTTAATTACTAGCATTTCATAAGTGTCAAATGCTTTTACTGACAATTACATTTATGCAAAGAGTCAATACAGTTAAACTCTGGATTGCGTGCAATAATTCGTTCCCGTAAGCATGCTCGTGTATCAAAACACTCGAATATCAAAGCTATATAAAGTAATATAAAGTAAAAATAAAAAACAAAAACTAACCTGCTCTTTACCTTTGAAAATAATCGTGGCTGTAGTGATTGAGACCAGAGAGAGGTGAGGAGGAGGAATGGAGGGAGGGGGCTGCTGTGTAGGATGATTTTCACACATACTTGCACACACAATGTTCCTTGACTCTCACTCAACCAAGCGTGCGCACACAGACACATGCACACACACGCATCCATTAGAAGGGAGGGAGGTGGCTGCTGTGTAGGACGACTTTCACATTCACACCAGTTTACCGAATAGAGACTCACTCTCACACAAGCAAGGGTGTGTATGTGTGTGAAAGTGTTGTGTGTGTGTGTAAATTATGTCCTACACATACGAACACAAAATAAAAGACGGTTTACGCACACACACATGTGGTTACAGTGTTATAGTAAACAGTACACGCGCATGGATGTTGACTATACGAGTGACGCACGCGCACTGAGACTGAACATGGGAGACGATTACCCACAATTCTACAGCGCGAGAGGAAGAAGAACCATTGGCTCAGTTGTGATCACGTATTGCTTGCAATCCGAGGTTCCACTGTATTTGCAGTGCTGACCCTTATTTTTCAAGACCTCTGTAATTTGCCCTGGCATGCTGTCAATCAACTTCTGGGCCACATCCTGACTACATTTTGTCTACTCCTTACTACTTTAAAATGTCCTTCCAAAATAGATACACACATGGACACATGTCTGCAAAAAGAATGGCCGGATCAACGAATTACGGTGTATATGCTTATTACTGGAGCTGCCTCTCTTTGCACAGAGATGTTAGTAAAAGAATTGCATCTACCTTTTTTTTCCACTGCATCTCCAGAACACAGTGTTTCCGATGGAGACTTGTGCTGCTCTCGCTCCTTTTATCTGTATTTCAAAGATAGATTGTCTCGGAAATATGATAATTTTGGTTGCTCTTCATGCTGTATGTAGATGCATTATTGATTTAAAGATTAGACCTGGAACAAAGGATGGACTTTTAAATGGCGAGAGATTGAAAACTTAAATCCCAGCTGTGCCGTTTTTTTCAGTCAGTCTGGCCAATGCATATTCTCACATGTGTATGGAGAAGGGCAGCACTGTTCAGCTGCAGTGTGACACCGCATGAGCAGCAGTTTGAAAATACACATAGTCAACAGAGAAAATTTAGCATTCAGGTGTTGTGTCAGAGAAAAATAAACACACACCAGTCATACCCCTGCTATCTCAGGTTAAGCCTATTAAGATTAAACCCTAAAAACCTATTTTTGTCTTTATTGAAAATCAGGACCCTTTATAATAGTCGATGCATGATTGACACCCTAAGTCAAGTCATTAGTATGCCTTTTACACCTCTAGTCTCTAATCAGCTCACAGAACTGAAGTGCGATTACACCAGACACACACTGCACACTCACCTCACTGCTCTGTGATTGTGAACATCTCTGGCACCTTTCAGTGCCACTGCTCATGCTCTTTATTAAAAATACCATATAAGACACGTCATGTTTTTTCATTGTGGATGCTCCAGTAGTTCTTTTACTAGTCTGGTTTCCATGTGGTAAACTCCCACCAGTTGTAGTTTAGAATAGAAATGCTTAAAAAAAAAAAAAAAACGCTTATCCGTACAGCACTACAATTGTGGATGTATTTTATAAAACTTACAACGAGCATAATTGACTCTTATCTCTGTTTAAAATTTCGAGTGCAGAGAGTTAAGGGAGAACTGTAACAAAGTAGGGCGTGCTTTAAAAATATAATTACTTGAAGCTTATAAGAAGTGCGATTGTTATGCTTGCCAGTGAACTGCACAAGGCAGTAATATGCATGACAGATTAATTAACTCAAGTCTTCACTAAAAGCACTTTTTAATTAATGTTGCATGAATAACACCTCCTGAAGTAAATATGCTTGTTCCAGAGGATTATAAGCACTTCCTTTTTACTTGAAAAAAGGCTGATACACTTCCTTCTGGAGATCTAACCAACCAAGTCATTATCAGCCACTTTATGGCAATTGCAAAATTACATTTTTGCATATGATTTTAAATTACATGTCATGTATATTATAAGCCACTATTACTATTTGCATGAACAAGCTCAAAAAATGATGGAATGTTCTGTATGGGGAAAATATATATATTTTTTTTCTTTTTCCCCCCCAAAGGTTTCTACCCTGTGGTTTGAGAGATAGATAAAATGAAAACAAATAGGCTACTTAAGTAAGTCCCCCAACATCTGTAGGGATCGGTATTGTGTTTATGAGCTGCAGGGAGGCCAATCTGTTCGCAGAGGAATCAGTGTCAGAAGAACCAAGGACCCATACAGAATTGATGAAAGAGAATAGCCGAGCCTGACGCCAGATCAGAAAAAAATTAGCTACACAAGTCACTTTCTTTAAATCCACACTTTCATCTCCTCTGTGCTAAAAGCACAACTGCAGAGGATTGTTTACAATGATTGATGGAAGATAATTCCCTGACACAAGTTTATGGGTAATTATGCTTGATGAAAACGCTTCGAGGGGGAGAAAAAGGCACTGAGAATGCGTTCATGGCATAGATACAGCTACACGCAATCTTAAGGCAATGACCGCTTATTTACGAGTCTCAAATAAATTTGCGTTATTGTTGGAATGCACTCACTGCCATGTTATTATATAATGAGGAGTGTCACAGTAATATGGATACTTTACCATATTTTGGCTTAGCCTTGGCCATAATAGCCCTTTCTGTTTTTTTGGGAGCAAATTGTACAAATGACCTCATTACTTTTCCATTAGGCAGCAATTTGGTATAACAGATTTCAGTGTTAGCAATCAGATGAATATTTGCAATGCTTTTTACGTTTGTCATTTTTCTTATATAATTAGACATTTTACAAGACGTGCGAGAGAGCTGCAATTACCTGTAATTCACTTTTGCAAATTGGTGTCTCCATAAATGATTTTTCAGCTGCCTTTGAACCTCAAAAATATTCTGCTCTGTTTTTACCCATTAGATCCATCCTGGCAGCTTGCAGAGAGTTTTGAACTGGCTTTAGGCTGAATTATTTAGTTTATACTAAAACAAAAGAAATAACTAGAATTATGGAAGTGCAATTAGTTTTTGTTTGCAAAACTTTCTTTCAGGAAATCTAGTTATAGATTGTTTATTCTAAACATGCAGAATAAACATATTTATTCAAACAAGAGAAAATCAATTTGATCAAGTGTTTACTTGGCTAACATTTACCTATTGAATGGATTATTAGTCTGTTCTGATTGAAGTGTTTATATAATGCATTTTTTATTCTGATTAGGCTATTCTTTAGATTATGAGTGGATTGGAGTGAGTTTTGGATGCTGATACTCTGGTGAGAACCTATGGAACATTTTATTTACTTGTGTTCATGGCAATAGAAATCTTGTTGGCTGTCAAGGCATTTAAATGGTATCTTTAATAGGGGGTATGAGGGCGGCTGACCTGAGTGCATGGCGCAGTATCAGTGAGTGTGGTCATTAAAAATGTGTCATGAATTACATCTTGACTAACAAAGTGTAGTTCTCAGTGCTCACAGAACTGAAGTTCTTTCACACTTAACAGTGTCTCTGCATGAAAACCTTAAAGTTCCCTGTTCATGAATGCCTTAATGTAAGTACTATCCATGTAATCTTGTGCTCATTTTCATCTAGTGATTTTGGTGCTGTGTGTGTGCGTGTGTTTTTACAATTTTGCAAGAAATATTTAAGGAAACCAGGAGCCTTTTTTCATTGCAGGAGTGGAATTTCTGTTACAGTATGGTTTCAGGAACCTTGAAATAGACCCAAAGCATGAAATTACAAGTTAAGAAAAAAAGTTAAGTTCATTGAATATCAAAGTGCATTGTAAATCCAATGATTGGCACAAGGCTACTTAAGAACACTCCTGTTCCAGTGTTATGATATGTATTCCCTGCTGGACATTTTTTAAAGTTTGCTACCGTCAAAATCAATTTTCTTTTCAAGATTACATTCTCACTGACTCCTCACTGTGCTCTATGCTTAAAATAGAGTGCCTATACAGTATATACTGCAAACCAATATGTTATTAAAATTACTTTTCAGAATTTAGTATTTTCCTGCAGATCTTAACAAATAATAATAAATATATATAGAAAGAATACATGTTCAAAACTTTATGGCTAGTACAGTATTTCTTTAATGCCATGTCTATTTGCTAATGCAAAGTCTATTTGAGAAATCCTGGGTGAGGTGGCTGAGGCTCTGTGTTGCTGATCAGAAGGTTGGGGTTCGAGCCCCACTATTACTGTTGGGTCCTTGGGCAAGGGCCTTAACCAAGATCCAAGCCTGGAAAAAAAAATAGGAAGGTTGTGACAGGAAGGACATCTGTAAACAGGTAAAACCTGTTACAGATATTGCGGATCAAATGATTTGATGTGGCAACCCCCATGTTAAAAGTGACAAAATCCCTTGGTTAAACATTTCTCTCGGTGGGATTCATATCTGGACTTGGACGTGGCCATTATACCCCATTAAACACTCGTGGATTGCTTTGGCCATGTGTTTGTTAAGTATTTCCCAAGCTTAGGAAAAATAAAGAATGTTCTCTTGAACAACCTGATTTTTACTCCATCCCTTCTCTTATTAATTTTGACAAGAAGCTAAAGTTATAAAGATAAAGTGTGTTCTGTTGTCTCCACTGCATGTTTCCATATTTTACTGTGGGTTACGTGCCACACGTATCACTTTGAAACTTGGCTTGCTATCATTACACCAATAACTCATTATTTACTTTGTGCACCATTCCTCCATTCTCAGCCTAGGCACTCTCTAACTCCTTACAAGCTCCTCTTGGCCTCACTATGACCTTACTCACAAGTCTTGTTTTTGCACTGATGTTTGATGGAGGGACTTGTCTCGATAGTGGGTGGTGTGGAGCAGTTTCCATTTCCTATTAATTAAGCAGAGCTTACTGGGATGTCCAACCTCTTAGATATAATAGTACACCCTATTCCTAAATCATTCACATTACTTTATCTTGAACTTCCTTTGAATGCTCCTTAGTGGGTTTTTTTTTTTTTTTGCTTTCTTTTTTTCAGACTGACAGTTTTTTCAACTATCACTAAACTGACAGCTCAACTGAAATGTTTTTTGTTTAGCTGCTTTAAATTTTCAGAGATGAAGGCCAACCATAACTCAGGTGTGTCCTTCAATAGACAATTTCTTTCATCTGAAGGTTACAGATCCTGAAGGGTGTGAATACTTATGCATCTCAAGCATTTTATAGTTTTAGCTTTCTTTTAAATAAATGCTGGCATTTTTTTGACATTCCTCATATATTATACAGACACATCTGATCAACTTTAAGTTAAATGTTTTATGAAAGAATGTCTAAAGGAGGCCCTATAGTATGAAGGACAATGTTTTGCTGTCATGTTTTCTCTGTTTTGTGAATACTGACCTAAGAATAGTTTTGTGTCACCTTTTATACCTCATATTTATTCTTTGGAGCACAAGACTTATATTAGACACATTCGTACTATTTGGCATCTCATCTTTTCAGTAAATGTACAATATGTTATGTGTAGAGCATGAAAAATTGGTTTGAGAAATCAGCCGTTTACTCTATAATCACAGGAAACAGAAGATCTTCCCATAATGGCTGACCAGCCACAGTCTGGGTTGTGTAAATTGAGATAAATGAGTAACACTTTCTCTCTCTCTCTCTTTCTCTCAGGTTCACTGAGTTCCTGGAGCCATTTGAAAGAGTTATTCAGCCTGAAGAGCTGTGGCTCTACAAGAACCCTCTGGTTGAATCAGATCTCATCCCCAAGAGAGTCATGTTTGTAAGTCACATTTTTGGTTCGATGTGCTTGGAGAGAGATTTTATTGACCCTTGCACAGTGTCTTTATTGGCTCGGATCTATTGAGTGTCCAAAGTGCAGGAAGGCACAGAGATCAGAGGCAAAGCTGCATTTGGAATTCACAAACCCTGGTATGGTAAGGTCAAAATCAGAAAATTACTATAAATAGAGGGACTAGGACACAGGAGCAAACAAGACAAAAACACTTATAAACTCATGAACGGTTTAAAGATACAGTTACCACATGCAAAAAATTGGATAAAATTGTTTAACGTCTTGTGATTTGAATTTCCTCATCTGAGGACATGATATTTATCCCAATTACACTGTCCATATACCAATCAGCCATAACATTAAAACCATTAACATTAAAACCACCTAGGTTTTGGGTTCCTCTTGTGCCACCGGGGTGGCTTATCCCCCTCGGGCGTGCCTCCCCAGGGCCTTTGGTCCTGCCATGTGTGGATACAGGCCGTTGGCAGTGAGTTGGATTTATTTGTCTGGTGTATCCCAGATACTTGATCAAATTGGGATCTGAAGGTTTGGTTGACAGCCCTGGGCTCTTTGCCTGCTATGCCCTGTGTGCACTGGGTGTTCTGCTGCCTTTCTATCATGGCCAACATCGGCTTATTTGGTGATTTGTGCTGCGTTGGCTTTTCTGTGGGTCCCCGCAGGCATGAGTGAGCCTTGGGTCCCCATGATCATGTCACAAGTTTACTTTTGCATAACTGGCAATCAGTGTTGTTCAGTACACCTCACTGTGGTATTAATGTTATGCCTGACCAGTATACATTATATACTGTTGTAAGATATAATTATTTTGCTAAACTTCATCCTGTTTTTTGTCTATGAAGACTCTCAGTCATCCAGGTGAGGTTCACTGAGGGGCCTAAGTTGAGTCATGTCAACTGGACTTCCTCTTAGTTTAGTAGAAACGTTTCACTACTCATCCAAGTAGCTTCTTTAGTGTAAGGTAAGTTGGAAAGTTTCTCTTATTAAGTCCTCCAAGGTCAAAGTTTCCTCCCCTATCTGAAACGGCTTGTTACATGAACAATGGAGAAGGTGAGATTACTGTAGGACGGAAGGTCGTTAGAGAGTAGAGGGGAGAGAGCTGTTAGGAAGACAATAGAGACAATGGCTTTCTTAGTGGACGTGTAAAGAGGTCTTGATCTTTCTTGGGATAGATGATAGGGCAGCATGAAAAATAGGATACAGGATACAGGTTCATTCTGGTTTGAAGACATTGATTAAGTTAATAGTTATCAGAGGCTAATGAAGAGAAATAATATATAATTATATGGAGTATATGGCTGGAAATAAACAACAATCAAAAAGATTGCTTGAATCACACATTAACACCATTTCTTAACCATAAATCTAGTTTCAAACCTCTGTTTCAGTTCTCAGACTTTTTTGTCATGATATACTGGTTTGTCCGTGTGCACTTCAGTTTATCCACATGCTCTACATGCATGAGGATGCACAGTTGCTGATTCAGCATAAACATTTGTATCTGCTGTCCTTAGTGTTTCTCATTAGTATCCATTGGCACCTTGTAGCACTATTTTGAAATATGTAATTTATGTAGTTTTTCCTATGTTTTCCTATGAAGGCAGTGAGGGCACTTTGCCATGGAAATATTTGTGGGGTGCCCACAAAAACTAATGTACACAGCAAAAGATCACATTATCTTAAATTTTTTTAATATGGCCCATTTATCAAATAGAACACTTGCGTCTATGACAGGACCACACTACGTAATAAAAAGGCTATTTTGTCTAAAATTAAGTAACTTGATATAATTCCGGGATGCCATCTCCGCAGGGTAATTGGGGCAATATTGGAAGCTGTGATTCATTTACACATAAAATACGTACTATAAAATACTATGAAAAATACTATAAAATACATTTTAAAGTATCTATCTAACTCATTACCACTCACTGCATCTGCATTTTTAGACATTTCTTGCTACAGTATAAACCTATATCCAAATTTGGATTTAACTCAAAGTGCACATGACCCAATGGTCATTGTTGTAGAGCAGCTTTATATAAAAATAAAAAAATGAAATATGGAAATGAGTTTGAAATGTGTGAGTAAATATGTATACATTATAATTAACAGTTTGTCCTTGTTGAATAAGCTGAGGGTGATGCAAGGAAACGCTCCCTGAGATGACAATACTGTAGGAAGAAACCTTGAGGGGAACCAGACTCAACAGGAAACCTGTCCTCAGGAGATCCTGACTCTTCTGTGTCCGTTGCAATTTCTCATCACTGTTTCTCATCAGTAGCACCTGATAACTATGAGCTTAATCAATGTCTTCAAACAGGATGAAGTTTGGCAAAAGAATTATACCTAACTCTCTTCATATGAGGATTGTACAAAGATATATAGACAGTGTAATCTGGAGGGTTAAATGAAGACACGAAGAGTCAAAAGGTTAATGATTAGACCTTGTAAATACACCGCTATAACTCATTCACTTTAATTTATGTCCAAATCTCCAAATCCTCTGAAAAGTAAAAAACCTCCTGCTCATGTGACTTTTCTTTTTTTTTTTTTAATATATATTTTTTTGTATTTATCAGTCTCACTCCATACCTCTACTCTCAACCAGGTATCATGCCAACCTTTCTAGCAAGCTTGTTAAAAATTGATAGTGCAACTTCTGTTCACTCAGAGTGATATATTTGTATTTAGATACATATCTGACATATAGATAAGTACAGTAAAGATGCACCACAATTTTTAATTTTCCCTTTTCTAAAGGAAGGAGTCTACACATTGTGATGATTGACTTTATAGGTTGCAGTGATGCCACTTTCATGCTCTTTATGGCCCCATCCTCGGCTTACGTCCAACAAACTGAGAGCTTGTCCACTAGTAATAATTACCATGGGTTTTTTAAAAAAATGAAGCCAAGAACTTGGACGACTTCTAGTGTCTACTGCAAGTCCCTGTCATATAAGAGCAAGTCTAACTAACTTAGCTTTTAAATTAATTACGAAAAGCCATTTTGTAATTTTTAACTTAAGTTATGGTTAATATTATTTCTGCAAGTATCACAGTGATCAAAGACCTGCAAGGATGAAACTCACTAAAACATGGGCTTTTATTTATTTATTTATTTATTTATTGACCTCTGCCTTTAAGTTTATCTCTGCTGAGCCAAAAGGTTTGAAAATTGCCATTCCAGTCTCATACGCTATAAAGAGCAAAGGGTCCATGAGTTATATACTGTACTGTGCAATTTTTATCAGTAGAAATTGTGTTATATTGTCAGGGGGCGAGCCTCTTGGGCTTAGTGAAGGGATCCAAGAGCAGGTGCAGAAGCAGCATGCGAGTGGCTTTGGTCGAGCCTCGTACGGGCGTGAATGTGTCAGCAGGTGCGCGAACTCGGCGCCGTGAAATCCGTCTGCGTAGCGTCAATGCTAAGACGTGAGGATGAGCCGTAGTCGAATGAGCGCGAGCGTGGGTCTGAGCCGTGAAATCCGTCAGCGTGGTGTCTGTGCCGAGTCGTGAAGCTGGGCCGTAGTCGAAAGCGAAAGCGAGAGTTCAAAGCCGTTAAATCCAAGAGTAGTAGTAAATCCAGACGTGAGACGAGAGGCAAAAACGAGAAACAAAGCGAGGTCGGTAACGTAAAAAGAATCCTGAACTGAACGTGAGAAAACTGCGGCAAAAACACACAATAATCCAGCGGCGAGACAATGTGCTGCGCTTCCTTATAAGCTGGGTGTAATCAGCGCCAGATGAGAAACCGGTGTGCCGGCGGAGCAGTGCGGGGGCGTGTTAGGAGCGATGACAGCGTGGGAAAACATGACCGCGTGATGAGAAGTCTGACAGCATGAGAAAGGAAATGTCAACTGAATGACGCAGTCTTTGATCAGCACGGAGCGCTGAGAGCGTGACAGTACCCCCCCTCTAACGAACGCCTCCAGGCGTTACACGGGGTGCGTCGGGAAAACGTCTGTAGAAGTCTGTGATCAGTGTTCGGTCCAAGATGAATCTAGCTGGAATCCAGCTTCTCTCCTCAGGGCCATAGCCCTCCCAGTCCACCAAAAACTGGACTCCTCTGCCTTGCCGGTGGGCCTTCAGGAGTTTTCTAACTGTGTAGGCCTCGCTGCCATCGATGATACGGGGAGGAGGATGAGGGTTGGTGGGTGGACTTAGTGGACAGTTTATGACGCGTCGTAGCTGGGAAACGTGAAACGTGGGGTGGATCCGTCACATAGACGAGGGGGGTAGAAGTCGGACTGCACACGGGTTGATTATCCTGGTGATAGTGAAGGGTCCGA
>JAOVVB010000041.1:6744770-6755594 GCA_028570985.1 Heterobranchus longifilis
ATATATGTGTATGCAAGTGTTTCATATGTGTGTGCATGAGTGAAGTTTGATTTAAGCCCTATACGGCGCCTCATAATCATTGCAGGGCACACACACATACACTACAGATAATAGTGACATAAAAGTGACATAATTTTATGATGTTTTAAAATATTAAAAAGTTGTATGATGGGTGCGTGTGATTAATGCTCCTTTCTTTATATAAACTACAAAGCAACATTATTTTCATGATACTCAGCAATCTCAGTTTGTCCCAGTTCATCTTATTTTGCATTCAACCAATTACTAGCCTCTTTGTGTGCTGAGCTGAACTTAATTAGTTACTTTATCACAGCAGTAGATATATGAGGCAGATTAGAGGTTTGTTGGAGTTGAATCGATATTTGAAGTTGAGGTTTGTTGGCCTTCAATCTGAATACGATCAGCAAAATATAATAATTTAAACCCATTTTTAATAATAAATGGGTCAATAAAATAATAAATGGGTAAATATAATAATAAATGGGTAATAGTAATTACCCATTACCCATTATAATAATAAGGAAGGGCAGTCCAAATATTGCAATAAGGGTTCTGTTCGTAAGGGGCTATATAATATTTTGCTCATTACGAAAAACACTTTTTCATTTGAATTTTTAAGTTTAGTCCTCTATATTTTCAGCTAAAGCCTATAATAAACAATAAAGCCAAATGTTTGTGGTCATCTGAGTATTACATCCATATGTGGGCTTTCCTCAACAAAGGGGAAAACAAAATCTTGCAATTTCCATTCACTGAAACTAAGATGGTCAAACGTGATGAATTAATGCAACAAAATCTTTTTAGATGAATGGAGATTATTATACCAGCAAAGTAGAACTAAATCTATAATGGGACGTTCCACAAGTACATACACTATCTTGCCAAAAGTATTTGGCAATATAGTGTATGAGTGGACGGATAGGTGTCCATAAACTTTTGGGCATATAGTGTGGGTAAAACCTAGATTTTCAAACTTACAAGCAAAAGTATCAAATATATTCTTTACCTAAGCCCCAATGATAAATACACAAGATAAAAAATTTTTTGATTGTGTAAAGCTGCTTTGCGACAATGACAATTGTTAAAAACGCTATACAAATAAAATTGAATTGAATTTAATTTAATCACGCTCGGCGTCAAAACAAGAAGCGCATGAGTGCCACATTATACTCGATGATACTTGATCGTATATCAAGACTCGCTCGTTAATCAAGTCAAAATTAATAAAACATTTTTGCTTGTCTTGCAGAACGCTCGCAACCCGGGTTACTCGCAATCCGAGGTTCCACTGTATATCATATATTTATTTATTTTTTATATTAACCAATATTTAAAAAATTGTTTTAATACTATTTGTTTTATTACATGTTTAAAACCATTTGTACTGTTGCTGTTGTGTGCAAGTCCATTTTTAAAAATCCAACTTTAATATGTTTCAGTTCAGAGTCAGGATACCAAAGCTTTATCTTAATGGTGACACAAATTGTATTTTTATGACTTCTTTGTAAAGAAGCTAAACTAATTGCTTCGTCTTTGTATCAGTAGACTCATCCTTCCAGCTACTCGTGAAAAAAAAATTAAAAACTGCTCATAAACCTTCGTCATGACTGATGCAACAATAAGTACTGTAGAATATAACAATACGATATAATGTGAAATAACTTTTCTAATAGCAAGATGCGCACAACTACAATTCTCTTGTGTTTTTAAATGACAGAAGGTAGATCACATTTTGTAAATTAGCATATAATTGCTAGTTATTAGATAAATAGTTTGAAGTTTATTTACAGTTATCTGTAGTAACCGTGGGTGGAAATCTATCTCAGTTTTGTTCCAGATGAGTTTTGTTCGCTTATACAACTAGTGGACCTGGTTTGTGTAATAGTTACATTTTATACATTTAAAACATCTAGTGAAAAGTTTTGTGTTTTGTCCTGTATTATTCTTTTACTGTCCTTCTCTGTTTTCAGATGCCTACCACATCCCTGGCATCAGCTCAGAATCTAACGCTCAAATCACAATTTCCTGTTGCACGTCATACTCTCAATGCCAGCATGTTTTTTAGAGCATTTGGAAAATACATTTAAATTCCGAATATGATTAGTTTCGCTTGTCAGTTCAGAATTAATACACAGAATCTAAAAGATGAAAAACAAGACGTAGAACTTGTTTGAAAATGCTTACAACTGCACTTCCAATCTCTTTTGTCTTTCTCCTTCATCTTCTTGTTGCAGAAAACTTCTAAGATTAAAAAGCTGTAGTATAGAAGACCCAGTTTCCTCTGCGTAAACCTCTACTATAACCTTGCTGCATGGGAGACTGCCTGAGCAAGTCACACTCCTGTTTAATGACCCAGTGCTCTCATTAGCCTGCTGTTTATATTCTGCAGGAATTCTTAAATTGCTATAAATATGTATGAAGTATAATTATGCTTGTCCTACTTTGGTTCTATGGATATCTGTGAATAACTGGAGCCACTCAGGTCTAACGGAGCGGTCTGGATGGCTTAATTATTCCAGACTAGTAAAAGCACTTGGCAATGGACAGAAAGAAATGTAATGCTTCATTTGCTGAATAATGTAAACTGTAGAATGTTACATATTTTAAAGAGGAAAAATTAAACTACTCTTGTTATATTAATTAATTACATAGTTCACTTTTCCCCCAGTATAATCAAATCATAGTATTTTACTGTACTTTAAGTTTTCTGGTAAATGGTTTGATGACCCCTACAGAGTTTAAAAAATAGGCTTGTAATTAAATCCCTTTAATAGAACAGAATTGTCATTTTTTTATTGAATGGTTTCTCTGGTGCATATATTGTGATGCATAGTGATACTTTAGTTGCATATCCCAGCTTAGGGGGTGTGGTCAGAGCTCACGGTCAGCCATGATACAGCGCCTCTGGAGCAGACAGGGTTAAGGGTCTTGCTCAAGGGCCCAGGAAATTTATTTTATTTTTTTAAAGTAATAACTCAAGGTTATTTTAGATGCTTTACTAATACCTTATTACAAGTAATTTTCTTCTTCACAACTTTTATGAGTGAATAACTGTTAAATTAGCTTGTTAAATTAGAGTGTTTTTGTACTCTTTCCACCGGCATATAAATAATATGAAATATTTCCTCATTTCTATGCAGAGATGCAATGTAGGAAGCTGGAGTGAGGCGTAGGACTTTTAAGCGTTTTTTCCTCCTGATCACTTTTTTTCTGTTGTAAGTTGTTAAAAAAAAATCTATAGCCATTAAATCTATCCCTCAGCCCAATTTAAATCATATGACATAATCTGTGCAAAATCATACAAATTTTTAATAAGAATATTTTTCCACAAGTCAGAAGAGAGTGAATTAGATTGAAAAATATGATAAAGATTATTCGCCTGTTCTAGACAAAAGTGGTAGCATTGTTAGATATTAAATCCTTACCACATTGATATCACTGCAATGTGGTTTTGTGAAGAGGCAGGGCCAATTGCGTGAAAAGAGTGTTTTTTTCTATTAAATATTGTTGTCAAAGTTTATAGCATGGGTGAGACTGGCAAAGGAACACAGGGAGAATCCATCATCAAAATGCAGGAAAACCAAGCACAAGTCAAAATCAGGAAGTGAAACTAGGGGACTCAAGGAAAGTAAGATACAATAAGTAAGCACAATAAGACCTGATGATGAACCTGAAGCCCACATGTGTAGAAATAAACAAACTGAAGAGAAACTGGAAAGAACAATCAATGTACCATTATTATATGATAATAATACTAACTACTGTAGTATGGATTAGCTTTTATTGAATGGCTTGTCTTGCCAAGTGCACCACTGCACAGTATTGTTACCTGCCAAAAATACATTTTGCTTACATTCAGTGAATTAAAAAAACAAAACACTTGATATCAGTGTTTCAATCTCATCATTCCATACTTGTAAGCACAAACATTATTCCTTTACAATAATAATCTAAAACATACAGTACAATGCCTGGCCAAAAACAGAAAAAAGTGACATACCCTAAGATTTTGTTCGACTGCCTCAGGCTTTCACAACAGCTATGCAATTTGTGAAAATGATTCTTCATGCTTCCAGAACCGCTATTTCACTATTTAGTCCTGGAATATGCCTGGGGCATCAGGGCAGAAAAACTGATAGCCTGCTCATTCAGTACATTTAGGTCATCAGACCTGACCAAATGAAGCAAACTCAGATCATTCCACTCCCTCTAGAGGCTTGCACAGTGGGCACTATATGCAGGATGATCTACAGTATACTGTTAAATGATTAATGCATCATTCATTCATGATGTCTCATTGCCCTGTGATGATAGCATCTGTGATAATTACAAAAACACCAAAACCTGTGTAATCTGATGATTCATATTAAATGACACTAAAGCATACGGTTTGAGAGCAGAATGGTATCAGGGCACATTTAGACTCGAAACCATGTGACCAACCAATCTCAGAATGGTACATTATGCTATTCTGTGTCCCTTTACACTCTGGTTGTATAATAAATTGCTCAAACACTTAAGCTGAAGTAGTTTGTTGGTGCATGTTATCCAGTATGTAAATGAAATGCTTATAGCTGATCTGTCCTGTTGGAACTCAATGTAGGCAAATGAGTTACGATTACCCTGCCAATAAAACACATAACCACAAAACAGTATTCTATTGTTTCTGCTATGCGTGTGGGTCAGATATGCCAAATCTGCTGTTAAGATTCCTGTGAGCATACCTAAAACAAGATATGTGTCTCACCTCTTTTGTCAGATTAATACCCCATGCAAGAACTTTTCCAGCGCTGCAAACGCTTTTAAAAGGGAACCAGATATTACCAATTCTTTTCTTCTTAAGCTTTCAGAGCAATATGCTGTGCAAGAACATGTGCAAGAATCTTGGGAAAACTTGGCTTTTGATTTCTTTGTTCTCCTTGGGATGCAGCATGTGTGAGTGGCAAAGTGCAGAGTGGTTGTACTCTATCTATCTATTTATCTATCTATAGATCTATCTATCTATCTATCTATAGATCTATCTATCTATCTATCTATCTATCTATCTATCTATCTATCTATCTATCTATCTATCTATACAGTATATATATATATAAGGGCTCTGTTAATGCATGTGATTTCATCTAGAAAATTTCAGTAGTTTGTTGGTGCCTGTTATCCAGTATGTAAATGAGATGCTTTGCAACTTATACCTGATCTTTCCTGTTGGAAAGATCTAGAAAATTTCAGGTGCCTAAGACTGTAGGTTATTGTTTTTCGGCTCTGTGGATCTGGGTTTAAGCCCCGCCATTGCTGGGTTGCCGCACGCCATACCGCCCAGCCACTGCATTCAGTACCGGTGTTATTCTAGAGATTTTAATTTTAATGTTTGTTAAATGTTAATTTTTGACAAAACTGCATAATATGTTTTCTCTATACAGTTTGTCCTGCCTTTCTTTATTTCAACATTTTACATTTATAATATAAGTAAATCTTGTATCATTTATAATACAAGTAAATCTTTGTTTATTTTATTTTATTTATTTAAAGAGTTTTGATTAATCGTGATTAATCACAAACTATCACTGAGATTAACTAGTTTTTCACGATTGACAGCAATATACTGTAGTTTTGGTGTTAAGTACAGCCTCATATAAAGTCAGCCTATTTGCTGCTGATGCAGCAACTTTTAGATAAAGGCACCAGAAGTAGAATGTGTATGTGCGCAAATTGAAAGATTTATCACCTGACTTTCATTTTCTCTCTGTTTATCTGTTAATCCTTCATTGTCTCTTGTTTGTCACAGTTGCTTTCTCTGGCCTGGGCTTCACCTCCTTTTACTTAGCTGGGAAGCTGCACTGTTTCACCGACAGCGGCCGTGGACGCAGCTGGCGCCTCTGTGCCATGATCCTGCCCCTCTACAGTGCAATGATGATCGCTCTGTCTCGCACCTGTGACTACAAACATCACTGGCAAGGTAACAGAGGCCCTGAACACGATCTTGAAATTTGCACAAGCGTAAAGTCTACAAACAGACCAGTCACACCCGTATAGTTCCTAATAACTGGTGAAGTCAAAACCGAGTACTGGGAAATATTCTAAAGACTGTTTTAAAAGCAATGCAACCCTGACCACACAGTTACTAATGATACTGTACATGCAGCCATGTTAAGGAACACAGTCTTTCTTTCGGTTATTGAGCATCAAACTTCATGTGAAGGCTTACTCATGCCTACATGGGGAATCCGGAGGGAGAGGATGTGCAATTTGGGCTCAGCTACAAACACTGTAACATTTGCATTCATTCTATCATTTATCTTTTGTAGGTGCGTCATCCTGGTAATGTTGTGGTAGATTCAGGAGTCTATTTGATGCAGAACTTTTTGTTAGTGGTACTGTACATGGATGAGTAGTGTGAACGTTATGAAAGATACCTTACCTGATACCTGAGAAAGGTAACCTTACTTTAACTGCTTTTTTTTTTTTTTTTTTTACTGGCAGTTTGGATTTTTTGATTGTTTGTTTTTTTCTCATTTGCATTTCCCCCCACTCAGATAAACCTGTTTATTATGGAGCCATATTTCCAACATTGCTTTATAGGTGACATCACATTACACCATATGACCTACACAAGTAATATATTTCCTTATATTATATATTACCTATTTTGAGATATACTATTCAAAGCAGAAATTGGTCTATCTCAGATCAAAATGTTCCAACGTCAGAAATAACAGTCAGGACAAAAGGTGGAGGGACTTTCAATACCAGCATTATCTACAATGATAAACGTTTATCAGATCATAAGTAAAAAGTCGAGTCATTTGTTAAGTTTTTATTAAGCTTAAAACAAAAAGCTACATTTATATGTGTGACTCCTCTGGTTAATGGTTTATAAGCGTTGTGTTCATGAGGTTAAATATAAAGAATTCATTTTGCCGTGCACTGCTGATGAAGAGTATTACCCATGAGGGACAATATTCAGCAGTTTGAGACATTAACCACTGTTCAGCTTCCATCAAAGTAAACATAGACAAACATTCATAAATTGTTCTGGCAAGTCTTGCATTATTTGTTTATTTAGTTATTTTTGGCTATATTTTTACAAATTGCTTTTTACAAAAAGGTTCAACACATTGTTTGTTGACAGACAATCTAACAAGCTTCAACACAATATATATGAAAAAAAAAATATATATATATATATATATTATTTTTATTTTTATTTTTTTTTCCCCATACATTTTTACGTCAGCGTGTTATGAGTGTTATTTCACGCAGTATGCATGTTTACGGTACATTATTTAAAGCACAACAGAATTTGAACTTTAATTGAAGATTCTAGTCCCGTGATATAATGCTTCACAGGAGACGACTAGAGCATGTCATTGTGTACATACTGTGCTTTCCATTGAGTGTGATCTGATCCTGCACAGTTCATTGACCATTTGACTTGAAGGCTGCTTCTGTGTTCAGTCAGGTAAAAGATTTTTTTAAGAGCTCTGGGGAGATGATCTTTAACTATTAGTGGGACTGACACTGACTGAATGTGCGTGGTAGAAATTCTCCACCAAGATGAGAAGAGTGTTTTTTTTTCCTGTGCCAGAGAAAAGAAGCGGTATATCTCTGCAGGATATCCACAGAACTGTCAGATTCAGGATTGTTATTCCAGGTAGCCAGAACACACAGCATTTTACTGAAATGATCCTACCACAAATACAAAATTACATATTTATAGTTTACACTGTTTAAGATTCGCCAAAGATATGTCACAATATGTCTAATTCACAGGTGTCTAACATTCTGCAGTAAAATACAGTATATGTACAAGATTTATCAACTTCAGAGTGTGTACACACACTACCAGTCAAAAGTTTCCATGGTTTCCATAGGCTTTCATGATTTTAATTTCTTTCCACATTGTAAAACGATGCTGAAGGCGACCAAAATATGCAGCGATCTCCTTTGGACAGTTGATATTGAGATGCGTCTGCTACTTATACTCTGTAAAGCCTTCCTAACAGCTCTAATCTGAGCTGCTGTTATTTGGTGATTTCTGAGGCTGGTGACTCTAAATAAACTTCTCCTCTGCAGCAGAGGTAAGTTTTGGTCTTGCTTTCCCGAGATGGTCTTCATGAGAGCCAGTTTCATCATGGTGCTTGATGGATTTTGCAAATGCACTTGACACAATACTGTTTTTACAAAAAGATTTCCAGATCAGCAAGTCTTAAAATAATGACTGTTGTTATTGTTTTTGTTGTTGTCACGTAATTGCCATATCTCTTATATAACAAGTTATTATATAATAACTAAGATTATGCTATATCTAATCAGTTTCAGCAAAATGTTTTCTAGGTTTGGTTTTGGTGTGTCAAAAATAATTATAAAACATTTATCCCCAGAACATTCTAACCCGTTTTTTTTTTTTTTTTTTCCAAGCACAGAATTTAGATTCAGATTGAAGGAATCAAAACGTATAAAAATGTATGATGGTATTAATATTGAACTAAACTGTTTAGTATTTTTGGAAACACAAATTACAAGTTTGATTTCTAATGATGCAACAACTATCCAGGGCCAGAAGCCTTGGAAAAAAAGATCGAATCGAAGTCTCTGGGTGGAAGGCTTGGTGTAATCTTTCTCTCCTCTGTCATTCACATTGGCACTAACCAGTTGTGCGTATCTGTGATCTCTGTGAAAAGGGTTGGATGGATTGTGCTTCCTGGGTATTTTTGCAGCATGAGCCAACAGTTCTTTCTCTGGTTGGTAGCTGCCATGTAATTAACAGACAGTCTAGACAAAAAGAGGGGTGGATTGTTTGTGGATTCATCATCTTCAAGTCAAAATCACTACAACTTTGTAAGATCTTCCTAGGTTGCATTAGTTAACATAATATTGATAACTCAACTCAAGTGCTGTAAGTTCTTGAGTCTGATTGGTCAGTAGGATGTTGATAAATTTTCTTTAACTGCAGAGCTCTGATCGCAACTGTTCTGTCTTTAACATAAATGAAATATTTATATAAATGTGGAAGGTGTAAAATGCTCTATTTCTAGATTCCATATTTACATGAGATATGAGGGCTTATTTAATTGGTTGCACTTTGAAAAGTTAAACTGGGTCAAAGAAGAATTTTAATAAACACTTTGACAGTGCTGAGACATCAAATCCAAATGCACCTGGTACGTAAGTAAAATATCTTGAATACAGTCAGATATTAAACAATTTTAGACAGCGTAAATGATTAAAATGTTACATTGCCTTGTTGTAGTGGCAAAGATTTTCACTCCTTTCTAGAAATAAATACTTTAAATTCCCAAATTTCTTTCCCCAACAGAGAAAATCTTTTCAGCTAGAAATTATTACAAATATCAAATTAAACAAATTGGGTTGAATAATCTTCTAAAATCGAAAATACTAGATAATCTATTTACTTATATCCATGATATTTTCACTTATTAATCTCGAGTCAAGGTCGTTCTCTTTATAGGGATACAACGGCTTCACGTACAGAGAACTGTAACAAGGTGTGGCAGTGATTGTAATGTAGTGTCCAAGGGTACATTTACATTACAAGCCACAGTGTTTAATTCCAATTTTTTACTCATATCAAGTTTGCATGTGATGATAGTTCGCATTCATATTTACAAGTGACTTTAATGTAGACGTGTCTATCCTTGAAATGTCACACATGCGTATGTTATACGCCATTGCTCATGATCACTCACTCACTTATCCTCTATACCGTTTTATCCTGTATTCAGGGTCGCAGGGGGCCTGGAGCCTATGACAGGAGACTTAGGGCACGAGGCAGGGTACACCCTGAACAGGGTGCCAATCCTTCGCAGGACACACACATACGTACATGCTTTTTCACACACTACGGGCAATGTGGGAATGCCAATTAGCCTGTCGGCATGTCTTTGGACTGTGGCAGGAAACTGGAGTACCCAGAGAAAACCCACCAAGCACGGGGAGAACATGCAAACTCCATGCACACTGACCCGAGGTGGGAATCGAACCCCGACCCTAGAAGTGCAAAGCAACCTGATCAAAGGATATAATCTAAACAAAAAACATCAGATAATCAGAAAAATCTGATCTGTCAAATTGGGGTTAAAAAAATCTCCACATAATTTAAAGAACAGACATATTTGTGCTGGGAGGTTTCTTAGTACCTTGACAGTCTGGTTGTGTTTTTTCATCTTTTTAACTTTATGAAATGGAAAAAATTGAGACTTTCAATGCAATGACTGTTTATAGCTGATGTGATAAAAACTTGTTTCAATAAATTAAATAAAAAAAAATGAATAGGCAAATTGCTGTTGTGTAACAGGAATCAAAAGACTTTAAAGGATTCCGTTGAAAATACTTGATGCAATGAGGCTATAATAATAATCACCCTGTTCTCTCATATGCAGTAACACTCGCAAGGCTAACCTCAACCTTGGACTTCTCAGAATATAACAGATCTTTTTACAATAGTGAGGCATTATATTTGCAATAACATGCACTTATATCCAGGCAAAAACTTTCAAGGTCTTATAAAGAAAGTAGGAGTTATTTCACTATTTTATGCAAGGCATGTCAAAACTCTTTTTAGCATCCATTACCATGTTGAGTCAAAGCTGTGTAATAATAAAATACCGGTATAGTAATTTGATAAATATAAATTAAAATTACATTATGCAATTAAAACACAATGCAAATGTATTGTGAAGTGTGGTTATAGTGATATATATATATATATATACAGTGGTGTGAAAAACTATTTGCCCCCTTCCTGATTTTTTATTCTTTTGCATGTTTGTCACACAAAATGTT
>JAOVVB010000041.1:6774438-6791020 GCA_028570985.1 Heterobranchus longifilis
CTGTCAGGTCAGCAGTCTTTCCCATGATTGTGCTTCCTACTGAACCAGACTGAGAGACCATTTAAAGGCTCAGGAACTCTTTGCAGGTGTTATGGCTTAATTAGCTGATTAGAGTGGGACACTTTAATCATATATTAGTTTCACCTTTTACGTTGCATTACTGAAATAAATGACCTTTTGCATGATATTCTAATTTTTTTTTCAAGTTTCACCTGTAGTCTTAACGAAAAGTTCTCATTTTCAGTGTGATGATTAGTATGCCAGCGATGAGAGATGGGGGAAAATTTTGTGATTCTTTTGTGTCTTGTTTGCTTCCAACACGCGCTAATTTTTTTATAATACTACAGGTGGTGCTATAAACTATTAAGAGTGAATTATTTGCTAAGTTTATTTAGAAATAATTATTATGGCAGTGAAACGTGCTGCTCAGTAAAAGTTTACCAGTTTTGCTCCTTTATTTTCAATTTAATGTTAAACTCTTGTATTTGGAGGTACTTTGTGTTGTTTAAATGCTAAAAACTAATGTTATAAGGAACGGGCTACATTTAATCACTCATGTTCGATTCAATTGTAAAGCTGTTAAATAAAGTGAAAGTAGAAACCTTTCGATTTGTGACAACTTTTTCCGTTGTTTTAAAGGTTCAAGGTACAAAATAAATAAATTAAAAAATCCATATGGAATTGGAATATTTATAAAATCGTAATACTTACTGAATCACAATATCAATGGAAACGGCACCTAGGTGTCGTAATGATATCGTATCGGATGGTGACTGGTCAAAGTCAGGTTTAATCGCAGAGTGGATCAGTAAGCGTTTTTTTTTATTTGCAGTGTAAGAAAAACACAATCTAAAATGTACATTAGAAAACCAGGAGTTGCATTTAGAATAAAATAACTCTCTATTTGGCTGATAATGACATTAATTAAAGTATCATCGTATTTAAGAATATGTTCAAGATTTAAAAACAATCAAGCGCTGCTTTTAAATATGCACGCAACACAGCCAAATTTAGTAAAAAAGTGCTGATGTGGAATCACAAAGTGAGTAATGCTATGGAGAATTAGGATTGTATATTTAACAGTTGTTCCTTATCTGTAATTCAGTAATGCTCATGAGTGCAGGAGCGACGGGAGTGGGAAGATGTGGAGTAAAGCAGCGGAGTAAATGACAACATTAAACAAAACATCCAGTGTTTGCTGGAGAACATATCTAAGCAGACAGCATCTCAACCCGGATTCCCGAAACAACACTTGCTGCAGACTCCTGCAAGAGAGGATTTATTCGTGTAATGCAGGCACAGTTCTTGACAGATCTTCACAGTTGAACACGCTCTCCTTTAACATTCCCCACAAGTAACCATCCTCCAGGTGATAAGATCGAGGGAATGGAACGAGTATGGGAAGGAATTGTTCTGTCCCCATTCACGACCACTTCCATATAAGCGAAAATAATACTCAACTATAAATACTTTTTCCTCCAAACCCCCGAGTCATGTTCCAAAAGCTAGTGGAAAGCCGTCCCAGAAGGGTCAAGGCTGGTGTGATAGTAAATGTGAGACTAAATCCATATTGGCTTTGGCATGGGATGTTCAAGGAAAGCATGGAGCATGATGGCCATGTGTCCACAAACTTTTGGCCATGTAGTGGAGACATCATAAAAACCACAGTGCTGTATAAAAACAGAATAAAAAAAAGTTTGGTTCATGGTTTGGTTAAAAAAATACATCTCACATCCCACATACATGAACATCCCACAGCGCTCAATTAAATCCATTATTTTAAATAATGGAAAGAATATGACATTACTGTAAGGCTGCCTCGAGGAGGCTGTGCAAAAAAGACCATGAGAGGATAAAGAGGGAATTAATTAGAGAAACAACGAAGTGGCCTGTCTTTGCAGATTTTGTCACCATAAATATTTTTGTCCTTTTTCTGACATGGATATTTAATTAGGCGATATCTCACAAGAGGGAGTGCTGTTATACTAAATATCAGCATGTAATATTACTTTTATGAAACTGTTCCACAAACACCATTTATTTAAAAGAGATTATGATTTGTTTGCTTATTTAATCAGCTATTTTGCTCCTCAAACACATATCCTTCTGCGCCTGGAACTGACTAAACGCAACCTGCGGAGCAGAACAGTTAACTAGCGAGAAAGTTTAAAATTCCTACTGGTACTACGTAGCCAAAAGGTTACTCCTGGGAAACTTATGAGATATTCTTTATATTTCTACTTATCTCGTTTTAGAATATCAGCTAACTTCCGGGAGTTTCGGGGTTAAATCTCAAATAGCGTTAAATGGAAAGGAAAGCTAGTGCTCTATGGTGTACAATCCCTTGTTCCACTCACCCTGTAGTGCCCTCGATCAGGGGTTAGGGATACAGCTATTTAGCTTTGTAGCTCATGTTAGCCATTAACAAAACAACATGACCGGTTCAAGGGCTTTTTAGAGCAACTTTGAAGCAGTTACTATGGAGATTAAGATGACAATGTTATCAGATGTGTTTTTCTGCTGTAAGTGCTTCCATGACTAGTTTTGAAAGTGAGTTTTGGCAGGCAGCTGCTCTCTTTGCGCCATACTGTGGATATCAACCTCCTTTCACCAATGCTGTGCCTGACAGTTAGTATAATTTATGATTGTTAGAACACTGGAGACACATACAGTACATATTCATGCACATATGCATATACATGCACATACTGTACATATATGTACATATACATACTCAATAAAATTTTATTTGTATAGCGCTTTTACACAATCAAAAGAAAATTATGGAAATTTGCATGAAATGTAAAAAATGTGTATAAATCAAAATGATCAGATAGTCCCTGATGAGCAAGCAGAAGGCGACAGTGGCAAGGAAAAACTCCCTGAGATGACAGTAGGGAGAAACCTTGAGAGGAACTAGACTCAACAGGGAACCCATTCACATTGGATTATAATGAATAGCAGGATTAGTTTTGCAGTCATACTGTGTGTTAGGCGGCTGGAAGTTCATGCTGGAAGTCTATAGAAGTTAATATAGAGTCCAGTTCATTATTGGAGGCTCAGGCGGAATGTTTGAAATTCCAGTCCTGAACTATGAAGCGATATACATACATACATACATACATACATACATACATATATTTAAATGTTACAGTGCTGTTATAATCTATAATCACCATTCGTTGATTGCCTCTCATCCAATCAGATTACTTGGTCGAAAAACTAACTTAAAAACTGGGATAATTTTGCTCAATCACTTATTGTTTAAACTCTTATGCCTTTTTTTTTCTCTTTTTGTTAAATTGGGTTCTGTTTTGTCTAGTTTTAAGTCTACATTTATGTATACAAATGTATAATATGAAATGTATACAAAAAATTGTAAAGTGTTCACAAACTTTGTTGGTTGCAATATAGCTGTAACCCCGATAAACCTGAGAGCAGAATAGCAAGCTTTCACAAGCTACAACGATGAAACTAAAGTGGTGTGGTGTATAGATGTGAACTATCATATCAGTTTGATTTCATTAAACCTACAGTATACAAGTGAAATGAACACATTAACAATCATGTGCTTCGATGTTACTAAGCAACGGTTCCCAAATTTTTTCCTTCTTTTTGCTGTGTTAATTGCATGTCATCTCTGTGTTTTTTTTGGTTACTGTAGACAATTTCCACTTATTGTAACTTTCCCCCCTTCGCTCACGTATGAACATGGCATCTCTGCCCTTATATTCACCACTTCTCTGTGTTTGTTCCTGTATAAAAGAAGACCTGGGTTACCTTGTTGCTGTTATTTAATCTTTTTATATATGAAAAATATCCATCCATCCATCCCTAAATCTGCTTATTATCATTATCTGATAAGCACAGCGTAAAGATGAAATGGCAAGAAAACCATTTTTTTTAATAAGCTGAGTTCAAGTCAAACTGGGAAATGATGAAATTTTTCATGAATGAAGATGTAAAACTGATTGACATTTACAGAAGATTTCAAGCACAGTACAGTGATGAGAGTCTCTGTGTTCCGTCTGCGTGCCGCCCGGCACATTGGGCGATGGACATGCACTCGTAGTTTAAGTGGCAGTTATTTACTGGGTTGGGCTGACATCTCGACGCCGGATTGTATCTGAACACTTGGGGGTGAAGAACCTTGATCAAGGGTCCAACAGTGGCGACCAGGTGCTTGAACCAGGGAGCTCCTGGTCAGCAACAACACTTTAAACATCAAGCTAACCCTGGTCCAGATGAGACTCTTAGCTGCAGGTAAAACGAAGATCCTATTTCTGTGAATGATGATACCGGCCGAGGTGGCTCGGAGACAACTGCAGTCGTTCCTGTGAACATTCAGCAACAAGGATGCTTGATCCTTGAAAATGAATTGATGAACTCATCACAAACTTGCAGAAAAAACGCATCTGTCTGTGGTAACTGTACAGCTGTGGACAAAAGTTTTGAGAATGACACAAACATTAATTTTCACAAAGTCTGCTGCCTCAGTTTTTATGATGCCAATTTGCATGTTATGAAAAGTGATCAGATGAATTGCAATTAATTGCAAAGTCACTTTGTGCCATAAAAATGAACTTAATGGCAAAAAAATAAATAAAAAAATCCACCGCATTTCAGCCCTGCCACAAAAGGACAGGCTGACTTCGTGTCAGTGAATTACTCGTTAACACAGGTGAGAGCGTTGACGAGGACAAGGCTCACTCTGTCATGCTGACTGAGTTAGAATAACAGACTGAAAGCTTTAAAAGAAGGATGGTGCTTGAAAACATTGTTCGTCTTCTGTTAACCATGGTTACCTGCAAGGAAACATGTGCAGTCATCATTGCTTTGCACCAAAAGGGATTCACAGGCAAGGATATTGCCACTAGTAAGACTGCACCTAATCAACCATTTATCAGATCATCAGCCACTTCAAGGAAGGAGATTCAATTGTTGTGAAGAAGACTAAAGGGTGCAAGCAAGTCCAGGAAGTATCAGGTCCATCTCCTTGATTCAGCTGTGGGATCAGGGCACCACCAATACAGAGCTTGCTCTGAAACGGCAGCAGGCAGGTGTGAGTGTATCTGCACCCACAGTGAGGTGAAGACTTTTGGAGGATGACCTGGTATCATCCTCCAAAAGTCTTTGCCAGGAGAAGTAAAAAAAAAAGCTTTGCCAGGAGAAGAAAAGGTAAGCGCTACCATCAGTCCTGTGTCCTGACAACAGTAATGCACCCTGTGACCATTCATATACAATATGTGGGGTTGCTTCTCACCCAAAGGAGTGGGCTCACTCACAATTTTGCCATGAATAAAGAGTTGTGCAAAAACATCTACCGAGGGCAACTTCTACCAACCATCCAAGAACAGTTTGGTGATGAACAATGTCTTTTCCAGCATGATGGAGCACCTTGCCAAAAGTGATCACTAAATGACTCAGGGAACAAATCATCGACATTTTGCGTCCATGGCCAGGAAACTCCCCAGACCTTAATCCCATTGAGAACTTGTAGTCAATCCTCAGGAGGTGGGTGGACAAACAAAAACCCACAAATTATGACAAACTCCAAGCATTGATTATGCAAGAATGGGCTGCCATCAGTCAGGATGTGGCCCAGAGGTTAATTGACAGCATGTCAGGGTGAATTGCAGAGATCTTGAAAAAGAAGGGTCAATGCAGCAAATATTTCTTAGATGCTTGTACAGAATTGTGCCCTCGTTTTCCAGCTCGCTTCTGTGCCAATGGTTGCATGTACATCTAAGAGCAAGACTTATAATCGCACATTTGTGGTGGTTGGTTGAGATTCTAGCATGGCCCTCTTCTGCGGGCTGTTTCCTGTTTGCTGCTCGTTCACTTTGATTAACACGCTGTCACAATTAAACCGTGACCATAAAGATCCTAAAAACCCCAGGCAGACTGAACGCTCAAACACAAGCATTGAGAGTTTGGAAAGTGTTCAGATTTTTTTTTTCAAAGTTTTATGAAATGATTGTAATTATACTTCAGCATGCCATAGTGATTTATGTCAAAAATATCTAAACACACTGAACCAGCAGACTTTATGAAAATTAATATTTGAATAATTCTAAAAACTTTTGGCCACGGCAGGAGTTATTGCCACCGCCCTTGCATAGTAATGAACTCTCTCCAAGCCATTTCCACATGTTTGGGCCATCAAAGGAGGTCCTGGAAAGCCAGAGTTTCAGACATGAAGCAGGCAGTCCAGCAGGCATACTGAGAAAAAATTCTACCGTTTTATACATACACACACACACACACACATCCTCAGTTGTCCTTTCACTTGTGTGTTCTCTCTCTGTCGCTCTCTCTCTCTCTCTCACACTCTCTCTTTTATTTCTCTTTTCCCCTCAGGGGTTGGCAAGGTCTGATTGCTCAGGGATGCCACTCCAGCATCCTCATTATCGACCCAAAGACCGCTCAGACCATTCAGGTCCTGGAGAGACACAAATCCAATGTTGTCAAGGTGAGTTGGGAACGTTCCTGAAACTCTTTCACCGCTAACAAGGGTAAAGGCGATCAGAGCAAAGTTTCTAACTTGCTAATGCTTTGTCCTGAATGTACATCTGTTTCTATGGGGGAAAAAAACAGTAAGTAACTGGACACTTCAGGTTTTCTTGTTTAATATATATCCAGTGCATACGTCCATTTCAGTGTTACTATAAAAGTCATGTAACACACAATAGTAGTGTCTTGAAGTTCCTTATGCTGACCTGATTCTAAGACACAGCAACATTTTGTAAATGTTGTAAATAGAATAGAAATAGAAATTAATTAACAAGATTAAAAGATCTATGATCAAATTAGTAATTTGATGAAGTTGTTTAAGATCTATTTTAACACCAGGCCTTGTTTGTCAAGAGAGCGTGGATGCAGTTTAGCTACAAATCGTATATTGGAGCATTTAAACGAGATGTGGTATTCATGAAAATTCAGTTGCTTGAGAAAAACCATTAAACCTTTTGTAAGAGCTTGTATCCACTACTTTGGTATTACAAATAGAAATTACAAATAGAGGCTCGTTAGTGGGAAACATTTTCAAATCGTATAATTGGAAATGAGTTACTGCAAATTTATGAGCTGCTGTAAAATTAATTCACTCTCAGGGGGCACGGTGGCTTACTGCTTAGCACTGTCGCCTCACGCCTCCAGGGATTAGGGTTCGAAATCTTGCCTACAGTCTGTGTGTGTGTGTGCATGTTCTTACTGCTTCTGGTGGGATTCCTCCATGTTCTTACTGCTTCCCATCCTCCGTACTACCCACAGTCAAATGATATGCAATGTAGGTTGACTGGCATTCTCAAGGTGCCTGTAGTGTATGGTTAACTGTGTGTCTGCGCGTGTGTCTGATTTGCTCAAGTTAAGGGTTGAATAAAAATAAATCAATTTCTAGATATAAACGCTCAGTGTTCTTGTGCAAATTGAAACCAGTGTTATAAAATCTGTTGCCATTGGTAGATTGGGAAGATTGCTCACAAAAAGCAGAATCACTGCTAAACAACACTCAAGTGTGATAATGCTTTTTTTCCCCCGCAAACACTATTTATCAATACATGTCGATTTTTTTTTTTTTTATTGTTGACTTAACCAGTTATTTTGCTCAGCCACACATATCCTTTACTTATCCTAGTGTTGAACTGGCGACCGAAAATTAACCAGTTAGTGTAATGTCTAGGGATGAAAATAGTTGAAATTCTTACCAATACTATTTAGGAAAAAGATGGAGATGGTGGACAGTCCTTAGAAGCATATCAGATATACTTTATATTTTTCCACGGCATCCGAACCCACCTCCTCACAGATTTTTGCCTTAAGTATTGAAATGTTGCAAAAAAATTCCCAAACCGAACGCCTGCCAAGTTGCGTGTGTGTCCAGGAGCCCTTTAAAACTTGTTCACACTACTGGAAGGTCAAGCGAAGCGAGATTACACATTTTTGGGGGGGATTTTTTCCATTTTGTGCAAGATTTAGTGAAGACATAGCACTATGGATTTCAAGAAAGTTAGCAAGCACGGTAACATGGAGAATAAAAGGGAGCCGCTTTCAGTTTCGGTTTTTGAAGCAGCCGGTACCAAGAAAAATTTAAAATTAAGGTTCAGTGAGGTCTAATGCCTATTTATTACATATATTACTTCATTTACATGTATTTTCTAAATGTTTTGATTGTTTTTATAAGCAACAAGATGATAATAGTGTTTGAAATTGGTAATATTGGTATTATTTTTGGGTGGTTGGAACGAATTATCTGCATTTATGTTATTTTTGTATTGGAAAAACATTTCGCGATACAATATTTCTTCTTAAGAACTCGCCTTTGAAACGGATTATTCTGCTTTAGAATATCAGCTAACTTCTGGGTTTCCAGGGTTGAATTCCAAATAACATTCAATAGAAAGCTTGTGCGCTATGTAGGGTGTACAATCCCTTGTTCCACACACCAAGTAGTGCCGTTGATCAGTGGTTAGCACATGGAGGATGCAGAGTAATGCATACAGATAAACGTCACAGTGCTGTTATGCTGTATATTATCACTTGTTCACTTCGATTACTTGTTCAGAACTAACTGTTGTATTTTAAGCCACACAGACAACAAAATGAAAGAACTTAAGCATTCTTGCGAGAAAAGCTGGTTGAAGAATATGTAGGTGGAAAGTTCATGGAATCTCGGCTAATCTTCTCATTGATTTAGAAGGTGTGACCTGAAATAAGCATTTCTTTCATCTAAAATGTAAACATGATGAAGATGAATTTAAATAAAAATCTGGCTTCCTCTGCCAAGAGAAGAGGTTACACCAACAACAAGTTAATCAAAACATAGCTTTTATACACTTCGGATATTCTAGTCCATTGACGTAAACACTTGTGAAATCCTGTGTAGTGAGCTGAAGTTCAAGATTCAAGATGCAAAGAACTTTATTTATCCCAGAGGGAAATTGCTTAAATGCAGAGCGCACAAGAGAGAGGCTAATAAACCACAAAAGACATTTATTAAAACATTTCACCTCGTGTTGCGTTCAGTCATTAAACGCAACAATATCAGTTTTATGGCTTTAGAGAATGGTGTGATCTAACCGGCTGTTGACTTTGAGGTGCTTGATCTGTGACTCCTCACGTCACAGTAAACTTCCTCCTATTTATTCTTTGATGTCAATTAAGTCACAGTCGATTGTTGATGGAATTAAAATGAGCAAGATGAGACCCGGCATGACGAATGTCCCAGAAGAGTGAATCTGTCATTCACACCCACTGGCATTCTGTATCTTTATCCACTACTGTTCTGGGTTTTCTTTGTGTGTGTGTGTGTGTGTGTGTGTGTGTGGTCTCATGAGTAATGACCCATAAACTAGCCAGTGTTTATCTGAGACATTGCCCGGCTCCTGCTGCCATTTCTCACCCTGCTACGCATTTTAATCTTGTAAGCCACACGCTGAGACGTCGGTTCATTCCTCATTGTCCTGCGAATAAACGAGCACGCAGATGGGGAAAGCAGACCAACACATGCTGGCGTCCATTTGTTTACCGTTTCAGCGTGATACACGGGCATAACCCTTATGTTCCGGCCAGGTCATCTGATCTATCAAAATGAAGATTTTTTTTTTTTTAATGTTCTCATGTTTTCATTATTTCAAATACATCTGTTGTTAATTAGTGAACAGAATGCTTAAAGACCTCCAGCAATGTCTGTTTCCGACCTGCAGCGTTATAGTCGCGGGTGTTTCTTTTGCAGCTCCATTAATTTTGGGATCTTGCTAGAGATCAAAACCCCAATTTCTGAAGTTATAGGAACTGCTTTGAAGTCTCCTGTTGTCTATAAAGAATGCTGTGTATGTGTGTTTATAGGTAAAATGGTCCAGGGAGAACTACCATCACAACCTGAGCTCGCCTTACTCCTTGCGGCTGGCGTCAGCCGACGCCTCAGGCAAAATCATCGTGTGGGACGTTGTGAGCGGCATGGCACACTGCGAGATCCAGGAGCACTCCAAACCCATCCAGGGTAAAGCACGGCTGTTAGAAGGCATTAGAAACTATAAACACATCAGTTGGTGATGTTGTGCATAGAGACATATCAGGATTGAAAAAAGACACAGATGTCAGACCCGAGGGCTGATGACCAGACATGATCCTGTTGCCTTGTTTGATTCAGGCCGTGTGAACGTCCCTGAAAACTCACAGTGGTACTCATTACAGTAGCGTACTCATGCTTCTGAGATTATAATAAATAACCACTCTTTACATGTGGTGGACAGAAAAGCATCTTAGAGTTCACAACACTGGAATTCACAACAGCCAAGAAGCGGTATCAAGCTCTTAAACACAATCCTGATACATGAATTAGAAAACTTCAGGTGTTAGACTAGTGAATGTTAGTGTAGAGCTCTGTATTATTAAAGTTATTAAAGTTACACTAAAGTCATGTAAATTTATTTTTCAGACATGGACTGGCTATGGAATCAGGATGCGTCACATGACTTGCTTTTAGCCGTGCACCCTCCCAACTACATAGTGCTGTGGAACGGAGACACGGGGACCAAGCTGTGGAAGAAGAGCTATGCCGAGAACATCCTGTCCTTCTCTTTCGACCCGTTTGACCCCTCTAATTTAGCTTGTACGTAAAAGTACTTACCTTATACCTTATTATATTAACCTGTTATCTTTTGTTTGGTTTCAAAATAATGCATTTTACTAAAAGTAGAGAAAAACACTTAGTTTTTCAGTTCATGTTATATAATAGATTTTAGTTTATATTATTAAGAATATCAGAGGTCATAAGTGTTATGTAGTGCTTTTGTGTAAATATAAAACAAACATGCAACAAGTGACACCATTTATTTAGATATAGTTTTTTAGATTCAATTATTACTTTTAGTGCCATGGTGATGAGAGGCTTTGACCTGAAAAAGTTGCCAGTTTACTGTCTCCCCTTTATCGCTGCTCAGATTAACCGAACTTGTCATCTGTCCTTGTGCTTTAACGCCCCACTCTATTAGTGCTGACCAGCGAGGGGATCGTTTTCATCACAGACTTCTCACCATCCAAACCCCCTGGCAGCAGCGGGAAGAAGGTTTACATCGCCAGCCCGCACTCCAGCCCTGCACACAGCAAGCCCGCTGCTACGCATCCCACTGGTGCTAAAAAAGCTCTCAACAAGGTCAAAGTGCTCATCACCAATGAGAAACCAATGTGAGTACCTGCACATGGCAGTCGCACACCAGCACAGGCTGTGGGAGCAAATGGTTTTTACTTTTATGGATAAAAGATCTACACACTACTGAGATGAAAGTGCAGTTCTGATTACATTTCACAGTGCTGGATACAGTTAGAGATAAGAGTAATCATTATAATCAGAATAATCATTTATCATGTTTGACTCAAAAAATGGCTACTTATTATTATTATTATTATTATTATTATTATTCTATGAAATCACAACGGATAAGCTCTAGCACTAATGGTTCCTGAGATAGAAGTCTCAGAGTCAGGGCGGCACTTTCCCATGTAGAATGAATGAAGGACTTAGGGTTCCCCATTAGGTGGTCTCCTCTCTCCTTTAGAGTCGTGCAGGTGCTGCGCTGCCATGGAAACCTAGCTAAGCCATGCCCCCATCACACAAACACACTCGGAAGCTGTCTTATTTCAGGGCCTGTGTCCTTAAAAGGACTCAGTTTACCACGGAGCCCGAACCCGAAATGACGGTGTGGTCTACGGAGGATTTCCTATTTGCATCAGCAGCTGTTTCCACTGTCTCCTGTCGCCTAGCAACCTTCATAGGTGTAGGTGGACTTGAGCAGATTTCATGTAAAGCCTTTTTTTTAAATAAAAAATATATATAAATGTAATGTTTAATAGTATTGATAGGTATTTGCCATTGTCTTTTCCCCAGCTAGCAAAGAATTTTGGGACATTTTAAGCCACAAGAGATCCACCTTTCGCTTGCTTCATTGTCAATGGGTTTAAGCCACATTTGTCTGCCGCATTTGAAGGGGCATTAGAAATGGGACAGTCTTAATAGGAATTATATCTAGTTATTATTGCTTTGCTTTTAGGACATTGTCAACTATGAATTACTATTATTTGTGCTTTTTTTTTTTTACATAATGGACAAAACCAAACCCACATCAAAAAAAAAAAAAACTGTGTCAAAATCCTTATTCAAAATGAACTGAATTAGTAGATGTGTTTTATGTTACTGTATGTTTATAGCATCCTTTGGCCATTTTTAATGATCACATTCACTAATAATGATCCATGAGGATTTCATTGATAATCCAAACAAATGTAAACTACGTTAAATAAAATTTTCTATTCCACCCTGCATTGAATGATACTAAGTAGCTTTCTTACATCGGTCAGCCATATCAATAAAACCATCATCAGGGGAAGTCAATGATGTTGATTATCTTGCTGCATTCTATCCTACAATAGAATAAAGTTGGAGCAAGTAAACCATCTGTTCTTGAAGTAGCTGTGTTAGAAGCAGAAAAAATGGGCAAGCATAAGGATCTGAGTGAAGTTGTGATGATCAGATGACGGTTTCAAAACAGCTGCTCATGGTATGCAGTGGTTTAACCTACTTCAAGTGGTCCAAAGAAGGTAAACCAAAGGTTTGATCCAACAGATGAACTACTGTAGCACAACTCCACGAGAAAGAGTTCACTATAATAAAAAGGAGTCTGAACACAAATACAGTACATTGCAGCTTGCTGAATATTGAGTTGCCCTGTCCCTAAGCATCAGTACTCAGGACTATGAAGCAATGGAATAAGGTGACCTGATGAATGGCATTTTGCTTTAAATCATGTGGATACGGAGGTGTGTGTGAGTTGCTTACCTGGGGACGAGATGACACCAGGATACACTATGAGAAGAAGGCAAGCCAGCAGAGGCAGTGTGATGTTCTGGATGTTTGTTCTGCTGAGAACCTTGGGTCCTAAACGTTGCTGTAGACCAAGTACTCCCTTTCATGGCAACGATAATCCCCGATTTCAGTGGCCTCTTTCAGCAGGGTATGGTGCTCTCATACACTGCAAAAATTGTTCAAGAACGGTCTGATGAACATCACAAGGAGTTCAAGGTGTTAACTTGGCCTCCAAATTCCTCAGATCTCAATCCGATCAACCATCTGAATGATGTGCTGTACTAACATGTCCAATCTGCTGTTAGTCTTCCACTGCCGGATACTGTACTACAGCACACCTTCAGAGGTCTTGGGGAGTCCTTGCCACAGCAGGTCTAAGCTGTTTTGGTGGTATAAGGATGATCTACACAATATTAGGTGGTTTTAAATGTTATGACTGGTCAGTGTATTTCATTAATAAATACCACAAAAAACATGCACTATTTCTGAAAAAAGAAAAATATTGGTGCATCCATAATTTAAACAACTAATTATAACACCACTGTAAGAAATAAAAAAAAATAAATAAAAAAAAATCCCAGGCAGCATAAATATTAACATTTATTTCTCACAGTGAAACGGATACTTAATTACTTTCCGTGCCTTGCAGTGCATTTGTAGAAATTGCTGCCTTGGTGTCAGCAGGAGGATTCGTGGTAAGCTCTTTAAACCTCCACCAGTCATACAAAAAAGATATGAATAGTCTGTCTACATTATCTGTGTTTTGATCATCAAAGTCCTCTGTTCTTTTTTTTCATCGTTTAAATCAGCTGTTTTTTTTTTTACCTCTTTCGTTCTTTTCATCAGCTTCCCTGCTTTGTCCGAGGAAGGTTTCGCTCCACTCTATTGATTGTCAGAAGCTTTGCTCATTTTCCTATCTGCCCTGAACACGGCACTCCTAATCTCAGTCGCAGTACACTTAGGTATTTTACTTAGTAACTAGGCCTATGTGGTGGACCTGTATCAACAAGCGAAGATTATTTTCCAAAACCTGCTTTGATGGATCCGTGAAATGAAGGTGTTCCCTGGTCCATTAGGCTGCTTTTGGGCAATTTTGGACAAAACGATGTGAATCAAGAATGTGAATAGGTCCGTGGATTAATCCTGGCTTTTGGGCAGTGCCACTGTGATATAGGAAATTCAGGGGAATTGCAAATTCCATGCTACAAGTATGGTGAGTACCAGATATCTCTACCAGATTCCCATAAAATAAATAAATAAATAAAACCCTGGTGACAGGATCATTGGCAACCAGGGCTCCCCCGTGTTTATGGGTACAAATATCATGATATAGACACACCAGAACACCCAGCACATCATAGTCTGTTGGTCTGGGGACCCAACAGGCAAGGAGTTCAAGGTGGTTGCCTTGGCTTTCAAATTCCCCAATCCAATTGAGCACCCATGGAATGTGCAGGACACAAAAGCCTGATCCATGGACCCACAGCACCCAAAGGGTCCACCGCTAATGTCCTGATGACAGACACCACAGCACACCCCAGAGGCTGTGGAGAGCTATGCCAGAGCAACCCTGTTGGCACAAGGAGAACCAAGGTGCCCTAGGTGGTTTTAATGTTAATGCCTTTAAGGTTGTGGCTATTTTGTGGATGTCATAACTTCCATTAGGCTATGTATGAGTAATTCTTGCAGTGGCTAGTTGATTTCTAACCAACAACCCACTGTAGATATTGATTGAGACTAATTAAGACTAATCACTCGAGTGATGTGACTCAGGTTGAACTGCTAGAGCCAGAGTTCACACACTTTGCTCATTTGTTCTAGTGTTTTCAAGTGTTTCCACATTCTACATGGTGATATTCATATAAAAGGACCTTGCAGTTTATGCCACACTCAATTATATTCAGTATAGTCAGCTGACTACCTGAATGACCTGGTTGTTATATCAGTGGATTATTATTTTTTTCCCCCCTGATGACATGGGTTTATTGCAGGATACCAATGCCAAGATTTATCGAGCTCAGATTAAGAAAGAGTGATTCTGGGAGCATGAGAAATCATTTTTAGATGTAAATTGGCCGGAATGTAATTGGCCGTCTTTGAGATGTGCGAGGCAAGACTTTATGGAATGGATTGCTCTCGTGTTGTCATTACAAGTTTTCTGACAAAAATGAATGCAACTACAAAATATTAAAGTGTGAATATGTTTATTTTTCTAATTAGGGAGGGTATGTGCTATAAATTATTATCATAAGCTTGTCCAATATATAGGACATTGCAGGCACTGGAAGAGCTCTATACAGTATTTTATTCCCTAAAGCAAGATGCAACGCAATCGGTGCATTAGATTTCTGTTAACCTGTATTAGTTTTCTTCATGAAATAAAACAGTTACTTTCTGTTCCTGCTGGACTGGAAACAAATATTTAAACACATTAATATCAGCAATCTTTTATCAAGAGTGAATTCTTTTGAGTCCGTCTTTCCCAAAGGAAATTAGATAGAAGCAGACATACTGTATATACACTCTCTAGCTACATTTATACAGATTATATTTCTTCAATTTCGAGTCCACCCTAACTCTACATGGTTCGGATCTTTTTATCAGAATATTATTTTTGTGACGTGCGCAAATTGGATCTGCCTGCTCTAAAGTGCTTAAGCTGCCGGAAATATAACGGAAAAAGTTTTATTTTCTTCCAGCTTTGAGGTTTGGTTAGTCTTCCCATCTTTTTTGATAAATCCAACCTCCTGTGTTATGATTGGTTTCAATAATTCAGTCTCATCTATGATTGGTTGGATGTGTTGTACATATGAAATGGGGTGCCCTTTCCTTAGCCAGAGACCCAATGGATGAAAGATAAGGCAGGTGGGAGAGAGTGTGAAATGTGTCACCTCGCCTCACGTGGGTTAAGAATGCACAGAAAGGCTATTTATTCCAACATAAGAAAAACGATCAGATCAAAGAGGGCTAATATTTTTTATTAAAGGTTTTTTTTCTGATTGGACAGGATTGGGTCAGACTCTTATGACTGAGATGTTTACACAATGCAATATATTTTTAAGATGGGGCTATTCTGTGTTTTTTTTATTTTTTTTATTTATGTGTCTAGGCACTGCAGGCAACGAACAGTCCCCACTTTTGGAGAGATATCTGGCATTTCTCTACCAGTTTCTTATAGGGCTGGGTTGCGACTTCTAATTGTATCTGAGAAGTTGAGGATGAAGAACCTCGCTCAAGGACCCAACGGTAGCAGCCTGGCATCACTGGGGCTCAAACCTGAGACCCTCCAATCAACAGTCTAACTATTGGACTACCCCATTCCATTGTTCTGATTATTAGTTGAATATTAGGGTCCATTGAAACATACCTACTGAAACTTAAAGCTGTTCACATTTTTGGTGAGTCTCTGCCCACTGTAGTCCTTTCTGTTCTCGTCTGACAGGATTGGAACCCAGTGTAAGCATACTCTCTTGTAAATGCTTTACTGCTCAACATGGTTGTTAAAGAGTGGTTATTCGAGTCACTGTTGACGTGGACCTGGATGATATTATGCACATATTATGTGCTGCAATTTATACAATTGCATTAGAATATAATGTACAGTGGGGTAAAAAAGTATTTATTCAGCCACCAATTGTGCAACTTCTCCCACTTAAAAAGATGAGAGAGGCCTGTAATTTTCATCATAGGTATACCTCAACTATGAGAGACAAAATAAGG
>JAOVVB010000041.1:6796582-6809393 GCA_028570985.1 Heterobranchus longifilis
CGTAGGAGAAGGATCCGGGTACTGAAATGGCCAGCCTGCAGTCCAGATCTTTCACCCATAGAAAACATTTGGCGCATTATAAAGAGGAAGATGCGACAAAGAAGACCGAAGACAGTTGAACAACTAGAAGCCTGTATTAGACAAGAATGGGAGAGCATTCCTATTTCTAAACTTAAGCAACTTGTCTCCTCAGTCTCCAGATGTTTGCAGACTGTTATAAAAAGAAGAGGAGATTCCACATAGTCATAAACATGGCCTTGTTCCAACTTTTTTGAGATGTGTTGATGCCATGAAATTAAAAATCAACTTATTTTTCCCTTAAAATGATAAATTTTCTCAGTTTAAACATTTGATATGTCATCTATGTTGTATTCTGAATAAAATATTGAAATTTTAAACTTCCACATCATTGCATTCTGTTTTTATTCACAATTTGTACAGTGTCCCAACTTTTTTTGAAATCGGGTTTGTATTATTATTATTAAGCCAAACATTTTTACTTACTTGTGATGCAAATTGTTTAGACTAGTTTAATTTAGTCCAACTCACAAATTCATGCGGAGGTGAGGTGATACAATCATGAATGACATCATCAAAGAAAATAACTGTTGTGACTCTACCTGGATTCATTTCTACAAAAATGTTTTTGTGACATCACTTTTTCTCAGTACAGCGTATAAAATCTAGCATGTTCAGTGGGTATGTGACACTTCCTTGGAAGACTTACTTCTATTTTTTTCGTTCATGTGTTCGTCTACCGATCTTGAATTTTTGCCAGCGTCTATATTTTATGCCTCTGCCATGGATTATGTTGTTCGTCACTCCATGTAATTTTTCCTGGAAATTCTCTAGGTGGAAATGGACTTCCACTGCATCACGCTAAGCTTTTCCTTCCATGCAGGTGATTCCCTGTGCACAGAGGGACGCTCTCTACTGCCTGCATGAGAACGGCTGCATCACACTGCGTGTGTGTCGATCCACTGCGCTCTCAGTGGAGGAAACAGGCAAGCTCTTTTCTTTTTTTTACACTTTGTTTTGTGCCACCTAGTCCTTTCAGTCCTTTCAGACCTGTGTGAGTGTCAGGCTGTAAGATTGTGCTAGTCTCATACAGCACCTCTAAACATTTGCTCTCTTGCAACATGCATGTTTTTTAATACAATATTTTGACTTGATGACTGAAAAGGCTAAATCCTCCTACTTTAAATAATATATAACAAGTATTTAACATGTTCTTAGTTATTATACAAGTATAATTCATTGGATTGAAGCCTTAAAAAAACATATGCTGATGCGCTTTCATATTTTAGAGGCCTGTGCACTTTGTACATGTGTTTGAATATATCTCGGTGGACATGCATCAATCAACCTTTTTTGTTTAAACTCCAAATTCTCATGACCCTGCCCAATAATCCCTAGTGGGAATTAGTAGAATTGATAAGCCTACTGTTTTACAAGTGCACCCTGCATTACTTTAAATAAGAGACTTATTTGCTATATAATCTAAAGTAATATAAAATATATAGCGATCAACGATAATGATAATGATCACCCGCTATTGAGTAAGTCCCCATTTTGTCACCAAAACAGACCTGACCCGCTGACGCATGGACTCCATTAGAACTCCAAAAGGTATGGTGTGGTATTTGGCCCCAGGATGCTACCAGCAGATCCTTTAAGTACTATAAGTTGTGAGGTGAGGCCTTCATGGATCAGACTTGTTTTTCCATCACATCCCACAGATACTCGATCTGGAGAATTCTGAGAACACCTCAAACTCGTTATTGTTTCCATTAAACCATTCCTGAACCAAAGAGGTCACTGCCATCAGGAAGTACTGTTTTATGAAGGGTTATATTTGATCTGGAACAATATTTAGGTAGGTATTTTGTGTTATTTTTTGAAAAAACACCCACATAAATGGCAGGGGCTGGGGTTTTCCATTGGAACATTGCCCAGAGCATCACATTGCCTGCTTCCGACAGTGCATCTTGGCACCATGTCTTAACCAATTAAGCTTATCCCACCCGACCGTCCACATTACAGTATGTAATAGAAAATGTGATTCATCAGACCAGGCCACCTTCTTCTATTGCTTCATCGTCCAATTCTGATGCTCAAATGCTCATTGTACGTGGTTTTGGTGGTGGACGTGGTTTAGCACAGGCACCCTACACAAAAAACTGTAATCTGTTCTGACATCGTTCTTTCAGAATTTTTCCTGCATGACCGACACAAGGCGCATCCAAACACTAACGAGCCTTTTAGACTTGAAGTCTTTTTTCCTATATATTTGTTCAAACTTTTATATTTGTACAAGCATGGAATTCTTTTTTTATTTTTTATTTTTATTAAATCGACTATTTCCTTATCTCTAACCTGACATTCAATTTCTTAGCAGCTGTGGTGTCTGACACAGAGCAGGGAGTGCAGGAGCTGTCATACGATCTGCGCTCTCAGTGTGATGCCATCCGTGTGACTAAGACGGTGCGGCCGTACCGGGCGGTGATCTGCCCAGTCAACGAGAACAGAGCCGCGCTGGTGGTTAGCGATGGACGCATCATGCTCTGGGAACTCAAAGCTCATGCTGGCAAAGCATCATCCAACCTCAGGTACCTTGGATCACATTCCCCATGCCAATAAGCGTGATTAGATTATACCATGTGTGCCAGGCTTGGATCAGACTAAACTTAAGCTGTCTTTAAAGCTGGGAGTGTTGCACTAGATGAAGTTAACACACCGTAACTGTTACATACAGCTTTAGTAAAGGTGTAAGAGTAGTAGAGTTGTTCAGTGCTATTATTTAAGAAAATAAAAGATTCTACGCAGGAGTGGGATTGAGGATCAGCAGTAGATCAGACTCAGACCTGGATTAGGATAAGCCTTCTGGATTAAAGCAGAACAACTGATTTATTTTGTTCCAGGGTTAGCACTCATTAAACTTCTAACAAGTCTTCTGGTTTTTTTTTTGTTGTTTTTTTTAGGAGCTTCCAGTCTAATTTCATTATTTATCTTAATTAGCAATGTGTACTAAAGGTTAAGCTTGTTACCAGGAGCTGTTGTGTATTAGAGTAGTGGTCAAAAGATTTTGGCACAAAAGCGAAGTTCAGTGTTTTAATGCATTTTCAATTTTTTTAAATAATAGAAATTAGGATAATAAAAATACATATTTTATATTATGATATTCAATGAAAACCAAAATCATTTTCAAACAATAAGTATGGTTAACTGTAAGTACTAATGGATCTGAAGGCTCTTCAGACACAGTACTAATTTTCTCTTTTTCTTTCTCTCTCTCTGTATTTCTCTCGTTTTTTTTTTTTTTGTTTTTTTTGCTGGATTACAGTTCAGGCTTGTCCCCTCTCTACTCTCCGGTGAATTTCTGTGGGACGCCATTGGGTCAGAACCAGAAACGTATCCCAGACCTCTCTCTCAACACAATGATTGGTGAGTCATTTTGCAGATGTAATTTGGATCTGCTTTGCGAGTATTATGGATGATTATGATTCTTTTGGTGAAATGTGGACTAGACTTTTCCTCAGACAGTATGTTGCACATGGCTGAAGTTGTCAGAGTGGACAAGTGTAGTTGTTATGGTCACAATGCATATACATATAGGGAATGTTTGAACACCATATTTAAGCGATATCACATGAGAGGGAGTGGAGCCGGGAGTAAAGTGGAATCGTCCTCAGTCACCACATGCATCCCAAGAAGACCACAGGGGGCCTCCATAAGACGCTATCTACACCCAGAAGCGGGGCACCGAGATGAGTCAGACAGAGGGGAGAGGGGGCCTTGATCACTGGCAGCTCAGGAGCGGCATGTGGAGCTCGACAGAGAGAGACGGAGAGAAAGAGAGAGAAAAGAAGAGAAAGAGGGATAAAAGTTAGATATGGTCACAGTAGCATAATGCATAAGGTGAATGTATATTTAGTGCAGATTGCAAGCAGGGACTCTAGCAACTCCAGCTATGACAGCTTAACTAAAAGGGAGAGCCAGAAGGAAACACAGACTGGGGTTTTGGGGTTGAATCCCAAATAGCATTAAATGGAAAGCTAGTGTTCTATTTAGGGTGTGCAATCCCTTTGTGTGTAGTAGCACCCTTGATCAGGGATTAGAAAGGTGCAGTACATGAAATACTGTACTGTATGTACTTTACTACAATAACAAAGTAAATGTACTTGGTTACTTCACCCCTCTGGTCATAAGCACAGTTTCTCATGGTTAGGGTCAGAGTAGAGCCCTAGCACACCCTGGCAGTGCTGAACAAGAAACAAAGCAAACAAAAAAGTTGTTTAGATGCCAAGCCATCATGTGCCATCATGCACACATTGATTCAGACCCTGAGGCAGTTTTGCTCCATTAGTTCTCCTCCTAGCTTGTTTTTGTGAGGTGTGAGGAAAGCTGCGAACCCAGAGGAAGCCCACTAGGTCACGGGAGGAACATGTGAAACTGACAGTACCACAAACTCATGATAAACATGTGGTTCACAGCTTAGTGCTGGCACATACACATTTCACAGGTCCTGAAGATATCTAGAAATATTCTATTTCAACTCTGTATGTTGCTGTGTCATGTCTCATTAACTGCAGCCTGTTAACAAGAACGACTCCCAACAACCAGACTGCAAGGCTGCAAAAAACAAGACGTTATGCTGATGATTGGAAAAATGCATCATTTTATCTGAATTAATGATTGCAGGTTGCTGTAACTCTGTGAAATATATAAATTATCACTTCGTGTTTTTCTAACTTAAAAACACGAAGTACTGCCTTGCTAAAACTCACCACAGCTGGAATCTTCTACACTACACCTTACGCAAGCATACTGTAGTTCGTGGCTTCATGCTATGAATGACATGTTTTTGTTTACTGTACTGTAACTTAGAAATCTGTACTAATAGGTATACAGTCTATTTATTTATGAAATAAATAAACTGTATACATTCTTAAATAAAAGCAGAAATTATTAATTACTGGAAGACGTTTGGAGTACAGATTAAAAGCACCCCTTTTCTTTCCTATTATTTCCTTCTCCAGTTTGTCCTGGATAGACATGCATTAAGCACGTTATAAAGCCCATGCTCATTTCTTCAAGTCTGGCAGTTAGAAGGGTCTGTCCCTCTTTCTCTCTTTCTCTCTCTCTCTCTCTCTCTCTCTCTCCCTCCCTCACCTCTATTCATTCTGACCACAATGATCTCTGTTCTCTCTAAATCTTTTTTGTTCCAGTCAGTGGCCCAACGCTGATAACCTTCTCAGAGATGGAGGACTCTTTTATCTCCTTCATATTTTTTCAGCATTGTTACAGAACTGATACTTCCTGCCATTTGCCCTAATGTTACAGGAGGTGTGTGTCTGTGTGTGCAGTGTGTGATCATTATCACATTTATAATCTTTTATCTTTCTGTGTGTATTCTTGTCGCTGACTAGTAAATGGAATCCCATTAGCAGCATCTGGATTTTTTTTTTTTTTCCTGTTTATAGCATTTTCATCAAAGTGCTTTCTTATTTATGTTCTTTTATAATACAGATTAATGTTTTAGTCTCTAATAAAACTTTTTTAGCATGTGAGTGGGGGGAAATCTGAAAATCTGTCTCTCTATATCCGAGTTTGTATGAGTGTGATTTAAACCATGACTTTTCGTGCAGAATAACAGAACACAGTTATGAGAGTAAAAAAAAAAAAAATCCTTTATTTCTCCATATAAACCACTGCAACACTATTGCACTTATCCCAGTTATTTACTAGTGCTTGGATACCATCAAGGTAAAAAAGTTTTTTAGTATGCAGGAGCCATGATCAGATTCCCATCTTCACTTCTGAAACTTTGGCCTCCCAGGAACTCCTTTAATGGCCCAAATATGTGGAAATGGCTTGGAGCGAGGTCAGGTCCGTACAGGGGATGTGGCGATAACTCCCAGCCGAGCTTCTGTAATGTGCAAGTGGTCTCTGTAAATGATTGTGTGTACAGTTCCCTTAGACACATGCGCCTCTTCAGAAGTCGATCAGGTGTTCCATTGGCTGAATGTTCACGACTGCCGTGGGCTCTGAGCCACCTCGACCAGGATCGTCATTTATGGACGCACACACCGTGCAAATGTTTAATTGGTTCTAAGAGTCTCATCACCATACTCATTATTTGATGTGTTCCTTAAATGCCAGTTGATTTTTACGGCTGGATTTATGAGAATTTTAAATGAGGTTTAATTTGAACAGAGATCATATTTACCTACCTGTCTATCTATACAGGACACACGCACTGCGTTACAAAGTTGTACACACTAATATTTTTTAGACTACCTTTAGCTTGCATTTGCATTGCCATTGCTTTGAAACACACACATCATCACACCTTTTACTTCCACTCGCAGTCATTCATTTCTGATTGAGATCTTGTTCAAAAGCCAACCAGCACATGCCAAAGACTTTCGATGTGGTTAAGGTCAGGACTCTGGTGGCCAATTCATGTGGGAAAATGGTTCACCGTGCTCTCAGACCCACTTCTTCACACTTGAATCCGATGAATCTTTCTCCTGGAATATCCCTGTGCCGTCAGTGAAGAAGAAAAATCCATTAATGATTGTAGAAAATTCCAGGACTGAAGTATGGGAAGGAGGCTGCGAGTTTCTGTAGTGAATTTTATTTTACAGTCTTTTCCATTTATTGCTTTTCATTGAGGCAGCGAACACACACACACACACACACACACACACACACACACACACACTCAGCTCAGCTCAGCTCAGCTCAGCTCTTTCTCTCCTGCCAGCAATAAAAGACACATAAATAAACTTCATTAACAAGCCACAAGTGAAAAGCCTTACGTGTTACCTCTTGGATTGCAAACCTTCTCAAACTTGAGTGCCTGAAGCACCAGATTCCAATGAGTGATCCATGTGTCAGCATCTTTCATGCAGTCGAGCCACTGGAGCTAGGTGTGATCTGAACAGAGGGTGAAGGGCACTTCAGTAAGTAGTAGTGGAGAGTGAGACCTGCCCACTTAATGGCCAGACACTTCTTATTAATGGTGCTGTACTTTCTCACTCACAGAGAAACCACCGCCTGAGACAAAACAACCCCTAAGCCTCTTTCCGATGTACCTGTACTGTCACCAGGCACTGGCACCAACCAATACTACATTTTAAGGAGATTAAAGTGGTCAATTTGAAGTGCATCGCTTAGATCAGTTTGTCTAACTTTTTAATCGCTTCTCTGTTTGACCTTAAAAGGTCCTTAATGACCACTTGGGGAGTAATTCATGAGCTAGATGTCGATAGTAAAACAAGCACTTTATCCCCCCGGTGTGTATTCCCTAAGACTTTTATACAGCAGGGAATGATGTTCTTGAGCCTATAGAAATGTCTCCTTGTTAATTTACCTGGTGTGTAGAGTTGCACTCAGTTCAAGAATGTTTAGAATAAAATTTTTGTTAGAAGAACAAGTTTTAATTTTCCATGATGACGCCTAGGAAGCCATGGAGCTTGCTCCAATACAATAATTCAACCCTGTGGAAAACCCTGTGGAGACCGTGGTTCCAGTCGTTTATCCCAATTCCAAGTTACATTGTGAATGAACCTCCAAATGAACTACCTCCATCTACATATGGTAACCGCACGTACGGATCAATTTTATCCATTAATTTTAAATATTCAAGTTTGAGATAAACATAAGCCTGACATAAACCAAGTGGCTTGTTCACTATGTGCACACATATTGTGTAGTGGCTATGCTACTGGGTATCTCGTTGCGAAGTATACCACAACAAGCACAAAGCAATGCTCATCTGCAGTCTGATGTAATGGCCCAATGAAGTACGTGCAATTTTTATGAAGCGGAACTTCAGTGGCAATGGGAGCAAGGGTGTATTTGGTACAGCCAGGGCATTCGCCAACTGACATTTGCTACATTTTGCACATCATTTGCGCACATCACTGCAAATGTCTGGCCAATAAAACCACGCCATGAGAGGGTTTAGTGTTTCATCCACTTTTATCAACATTTCCTGGAGGCTTTTTGGGATCAAGAACCATGTTACTTCCTCTTTATTTTATTCAGTCTTTTTCGTTCATTGCTTTCCAGCAAGGCTACAAAAAAACCAACACATTGACTCCTTCTTTCAGCTTTGCACAACCCAGCTTAAATGCTGCCTTCTTTCTCCTGCCAACACAAGAAGATACAATTGAACTTCACATCAGGCCACAGGTGGAAAGCATCATGTTTCAACTTTGTCCCCACTGCCACTGCATAGTCATCCAGAATATTCAGGTCATCAGCTGACTTTATTTTATTGGCACATTACATTGCTGAGTCTAAATCTGACGAACTGAAGCAATGCCAGATCACAACACCGCCTCTTAAGGCTTGTACAGTCGGCACTGTGCTTGATGGGGGCAGCATTTCATGTAATTCCATTCTTACCCTGATGCACCTGTCTTTTCGGAATAGGGTCTGGACAAATCAGATTTCTTCCCATTGTCCAATCTTTATGTTTTCTAGCAAATTGAAGTCTGTCTTTCTGATTAGTCTCACTAACAAGTGATTTAAAGTGTTTTTTTTTTTATGGACACACAGCTATTTAGTCCAAATCCATCGAGTTCTCATCATGTGGAAATGCTTTTACTTTCACCATTAAACATAGCTGTGATTTCTACTGTTGATTTATCTTTTAATGTAACCTCACCAAGAGTTTAAGTGATCTCTGTTCATGGTCATTTATGTTTATTTTATCACTGAATTTCTTCTACAAATATAATGTGTCACCCCCATCCTTTCAGGTTGCAATAATGTTTTGGGGTTTCATCAATCGCTTTAGTTCTTTTCTTTCGTTAATATGAGGTGGTATCAAAAAGTATAGAGATTTGCGCACCCCAGATCCGGTGGCTTTAGCTGTATGTCCTCCCTCAGACAGTACCTGACAGTAGAATTCCCTGTAGCGGTCTGGCCAATGGGGATGAATTCTCAATGCACAACGCGGCCAATGTTGAAAACAGCGATAAGCACACACTTGGTCAAGTTGCCAACATGTCTTGCCTTTTCGGTCATTCAGATCCTTTGCTCCTTCACTGTGAAGAAGTGTTGCTTCGTCTTAGTATCGTGCCCTTACACCAAGTTTTGACCCTCCTTCAGCATGAAGAACATGTCATCCACGGCATGCTGACGGAGTTCTTGGCACGATGGGTCAGCAGCCTAGGGATGAACTTGGCAGCAACACGGCGCATGTTCAAATCACACTTGAGGATTACCTGGACTGTTACGTATGACACACTGACAATGGCAGCAGTGTTGTGGCTTGTTCTCTGATGATCATCATGCACAAGTTGCCAAATGGTTTCGACATTATCGCTCGTTGAAGGTCTTCCTGATCTTTCACAATCTTCCAATGACATTCTTCCACTCTTGAAGCATGGATGGCACTAAAACCAACTTGAACAACTCATTGCAGTGTTGCCATAAACTTACCAAATTATGTCAAATGTCTCTGTGTCTGAGAAGTTTACATTTGCTCTTTGTTCTACCTTGCTGTTTATGATGGTGGTATCGCGGAGTTGGTAACGCACATTTTCAGAATAGCACCAGCTGCACAGCTTCTAATATGTGTAGGACGATGTCTTTAGGCACACTGACTTATGAAGGTCGCTGCTCCTTGTGACTGTGCGTGCAGCCATGTGCTGCAAACTGTTGGTGTGTTGAAAAACTACTCTTGAAACTTTTTGATACCACCTTGTGTCAACCCTATGTTTACTGAATAACACTTTTTTCAAAACCACGGGATGCGTCTTCCACATTGACTGTTCAAGAAGTGAGAAGCTACTCACCGCAACAGTTAGGGTTAAAAGATTTGTTGCCAACTGAAACATATTAATCCCTGCAGTAATTATCTTGTCATAATTAAAATGCTCACAATTATTTGCTTAATTTAATAAATTTGTATGAGTGGAATGGTGCCAAAGAGGACTGAGATATTATTATTATATAATACTCGGATGATATTTCGCTAACCTCAAGTGTAGCTTTAAGCTCTATCCTGTCATGTCGTAAATCTATTGTACTGTGCTGAAATTCCTGGGGCACCCCTCATTTCTTTATGGAACTTTATGTAGCTGAAATTATACTAATGGGAACAAATGTCTTACTGTGACAGAGGCAAAGTGCCTAGATACACCGCAGCAAGCCTCTCGTCTGTACCGACCATTTCCCCTCTCATCTATACCGACCACTCAGCATCACCAGTATATCACCAGTATATACTAATCACCGGTCTGATCGTCTGTCATCATTTGGAACTGTTTCTTTTTGGTTCATCCCTTACATAAGATGAAACCCTGTGACTTAACAAACAAAAAACATTCCTTTGAGACTGGTCAGGTAGAGGGACTGGACTTAAAATGAGAGTCAAAAAGTACTTAAGGAAGCCTGGAGAACTATTCAAGACTATATTAAAAATACAAGATTTGTTTTTCTCCCCAACTCCTAAAGCATTACTTTTATTTGTTTGTATTTATAATTGAAAAGACAATAAAAAGTTATTAGCAAAAAAATATACAAGAAAATATGAGTCTTTGGAAAAAAATATGCTGAAATTAGGGGTGGCTCAAGACTTTCAAGACTTTTGCACAGTACTGTAGTTCTCTCCCTCTTTCTCTCTCTCTCTCTCTCTCACTCTATCTCTCTCTCTATCTGAACATTTGATTCTAAAAGATATAAACAAGAGTTCATTTGATTGGATTTCTTAGAAGCACCTTGTGATAATTAACACACTGAAGGCCCACTTGCTTTTCACATTCGTGACAGTCTACTCCACATTGCAAACTGCTCTGAAAAAAAAAATAATAATATTCCTTGTGAATGATGAATGAAGAATGATGGAGATAATCAAGGCCGAGTTCATTTTCAGGAGTTTAGATGAAATCATGTTCATATAATTTGTCATGTGGAGTGGTGTTGGATGCTGTCTTATTTTAGGCACAGGATTAGGTCAGACAAGATTAGAACAGATGCAATGTTAAATCAGATGTCGATCAGACAGACAGATGCCATGCGTATTCAAATGTGGCGTTAGGTCAGATTCATTGCTAAATTAAACATAGTTTTAGATCAGAACTACCATCATGTGAAGCAGTGTAAGAACAGATGCAGTTTTAGATCAGCTGTCATGTAAGGTCAGATGCTTAGTCTGAATAGATAGTGTTGGATCAGACAGCGTGCTGGATACTGAAATAGATCAAATCAGAACATCTTTCAAATTAAATGGTGTTAGATCATATTCTTTTACTTTTGTGAGACCAGGCTTTGTGTTAGATCTGATGCTGTGGCAGATTAGACACGGTGATAAATTAGATGCTGGGTTAGATCAGATGCATTGTAGGATCAAAGGTGGTGTTGGATCAGGCATAGTGTTAGACACAAGAAACAACCAGACACAGTGTTTGATAGAACAATGTGTTAGATCAGACACCAAGGTAAACTAGACAATGTGTTCGATCAGGCACCATGTTAGATACAAGTGTGAACCAGACATGGTGTTGGTTCAGACACAAAGGTGTACCACACAAGGTGTTAGAACAGGTGTAGTGTTAGATCAGACATGAGGGTGAACCAGACACTGTGGTTGATCAGTCAGTGTTAGACGAGACACGAGGGCAAAGCAAACACGTTGTTAATCAGACACAGTGTTCAATTAAACAAAGTTCTAAATCATGTTGCTAAATCAAATGTTAAGTTAGACTAGTTATACATAATACTGTCTTTTGTGATGAGCATTTAATAATAAGATAAAACTAGATCTAGGTTTTGGACTATAATTGTTAAACCCTACTCAGTGTTTTCATAAGATATGCGGTTAATGCAATTCGTTCTCTTTTTTATTTATTTAGTTCTACTTTCAGTTCTTGTCCATTGAGATTTCAGTATGGAAATGCCTTAATCAAAACCTTTCCCCCCCTCTCAGGTCCCACTTTGATCTCAGGTGTCGATCTCCCTGTATCCATGGTGGGGCAGCAGGAGGTACAGCTGAAGTTCCTACTGACAGGGCTGTTGTCTGGTTTGCCCATGCCACCCTTTGCGCTGCGCATGTGTCCTCCTTTAACCACTAAAAATATCCAGCACTACCAGCCGCTGCTGGCCGTGGGTGAGTACTAACCACAGTAGCAAAGTAGTTTATATTATCATCTGTATACAGTACATTATGGCACAACTGTGTGCAAGACCATGCTGCATAAAAGACACTACTGAGGCTTTATAAAGTACATCCCTACATACAAGGGCAGACAGTACCACATGTGTGAGACATAAACTTACCTGACTGTATGAATATGTACACAGTAGAGCCGGGGGAGCATCTGCACATACTAACTGTCTAAAATCAGAAATCATGATTGCAAATGTTCTTCCAAATATGGAAATGGTTGTAGTAATGCTGGCAATTTTTGTAATTATTTTTTGTTTCTGGGACTCTCATGGACCACACAGGCTGTTCAAAGGAATAATCGAAATCTGTCCTTCATTGATGGAGTGGTTTAGCCTATGGGTAGAATGTGATAAAAAAAAAAAAGAGTAAAATATCATGATTTTCAAAGGCATTTATTTGATACATCAGTACAGTTGCATTAAGAGAAAAATATTGATATTTTACTCAATGGCTACAATTTTTAAAAATTACATTTATGACAAGTTATGTTTTCACTCACTCAATTTTTTCTTGAACTAATTAATTATATTTTCACAAGCTCAAACTTTCTCAAGAGCTTGCTTTGTTCTCGACACAAATATGGGTTGCCTGATATCTATCTATCTATCTATCTATCTATCTATC
>JAOVVB010000041.1:6809493-6821492 GCA_028570985.1 Heterobranchus longifilis
AAGGAACAGCCAATCAGAAGTAGTGTGTGGAAGTCTGTGATTGGCTGGTTTTGTGGCAGTTTTGTAACACTGGACAATGTTAAGCGAGCATACAGGCAGAGTCGAGCGCGCACAGAAAATAAATGTTGCACGCGCGTGCAGACAGATTCGAGCGCGCACAGAATCGAGAAGTCGCGCGTGCGCGGAGAACACATTGAGTGAGCAGGGGAGAAACTGCACGCGCAGAATCGAGCTGTTGAGCGCATAGAGTGCTTTGTCTGCTTTCAAAATGTCAAACCGCGCGCTCAGAATTGTGGCAGGAATATAACGCCATAAAGGTCCAGTATAAAGTTTGTACAGTAAGTGGTGGTTTGGAGAGCCATGTCATCTGCGGGTGTTGTTCCACTATGCTTTATCAGGTCTGAGGTCAGGGCAGCTATCTACCAGGAAGTTTTAGAGCACTTTCCCTCTGCTGACCAAATTTATGGAGATGCTGATTTTATTTTCCACTGATCACGCTTTCAAAATGACAAATACCTAGTGCAAGGACCTCTGTATTGTTGTGTTTGATTGGCCAGCAAACTCACCCGACCTAAACCCCATATAGAATCTGTGGGGAGGAAGATTCAAGACAGCAGACCCAACAATTCAGAAGAGCTGAAGGCCGCCATCAGAGCAACCTGGGCTTTAATAATACCTCAGCAGTGCCACAGACTGATTTACTCCATGCCACGACGCATTGCTGCAGTAATTCATGCAAAGGGAGCCCCAACCAAGTATTGAATGCGGTACATATTCATACTTTTCTGTAGGCCAACATTTATGTGTTAAAAATCTTTTTTTCTGAGTTACTGAATTTGAATGATTCTATGTAATATGAGTTACACTTTCTGAATTGAATTTCTGAAATGAATTAACTTGATATTCTAATAGATTGAAATGCATCTTTAGGCATTTTTAACTGACAAATATGGGTTGTGCAATTGAAAATATGCTTCATGTTTTTCGGATGAAAAGACTATTGTCCTCGTTATTGTTACTGAGAAAGGTGTTGCTTTCCTAATAACCATAGTAAGGAATTCAAAGGGATTTGTGGCTTAGCTGTGACGGTAAGACATTCTGTTACTGCATAATCTAAAGTACTCTTGCCAAGAGATGCACCAAAATCTCATTATCTTCTGTTAACAATGTATACTGTACAATAGGTTCGACCCATCCCTATGTGTTACATCTCTTTATCTCATCGTCCAGTAAAAAGAGCGAGCGATCTTATTGATTTAAAATGTTTTCCTGAGGCAAGGAGCTGAAGATCTTACTATATTTTGTGGTGTTTTTTTTTTTTTTTTGTATTTTAGCAGAATCAGCCAAAAAGACTTCCCTGGCTGATTTTGTAAGTGATGTATTTGGTGTTTTTTTTTTTTTTTTACATTTTTTTTATACCCAGTTTTTACACCCTGGCAGGAAAGATTATGTCTCACATATAAAGGTCTTTAGAGATGCCAAGGTTCAGGTTCATTGTTAGTGTTGGAATACCATGTTTTATCAACTTTCAATAAAGAGATCTTCCTCTCTGGCTGGTCTCCGTGTATCTCAGGAGTGGGTGGAACTCTAGATGGTAGTGTTTCGAGGCTCTGCAGCTGTTCAACCAGCCTCTAAATAACCCTCTTTCTGTCAGATTGAGCTTTTGAACCTCTTCACTAACATTCATTACACGACTCCGGCCCCAATTTCCATGTCGAACCGCTTCAGAACCTCTGATATTTGCAAGCATGTTTGATATTCTTGAAGATAAATCTTTTATTCAGAGCGTTTTTAATGCAAGAATAGACATACTTTATCTTCTGTGGGATGGGGGGGCATAGTAGATCTCATCAAAATACCATTATAATTACTATTAGCTGGGTTTGTGCTTATTTGCATCCATATTGGGGAAACATAGTAGGAATTATCCCTCTATCAGTTATGGAACCAAAGGTGATTGGGAAAACTAACATAATTATAAACTTTCATTTTTAATACTTGGTTGCAAAAAAAAAATTATTTAGAGACTTATGAATGCATGAAAGGTTTTTTCATGGTTAGTGATGGCAAGCATCATCACGTATAAGCTCTAGTAATGTTCTGCGCTTCATTTGCTCTGATAAATGGTTGCTTCTGCCAGGATATCGTCCCATCTTTTTCATTTTCTCTGCCCTGTCATCCTCTGAATATTATCTGTATTGCCCATGATTTGTTTGTCTCACCATATTAAATTCTGCCAACAGTTTTTTAACATACACGGCACATGTATTTGCTCTGGCTCATTCAGGAAATGAATTTGCAGGTTTAGTCAGTGGCTCTCACAGTTTCCCTAACTGTATTAACACATTCTGCGGCTGCTGTCAGGGACCACTTGCTGTATTTAGACCTTGGAATGGACTTTGAAATTTTGATTTATACTATATGGACAAAAATATGTGGACACTGTAAAGCTTTTGAGTGGGGCAAAACAGAAGATTGATTCTGGGAAGCAGAGATGGAGTGAGGAGTGCTTTGTTATTAAATAAAGCTTAAAATTCGATGGGAGGAGAATGTGAGAGTCTGGGAAAAGGTATAGAGGGTGTAGTTTCTGGGCCTTCGGTAATGGGAGCAGTCAAACCAGTCTGCGCAGGTCGATAAGTGCCGCTAGCAGAGCTTGAAGGTGAGGAAACTGAGGAGGTGGTCGAGGTTTGGCGGCGACAACTTCTTAGGGAGTAAAGAAATGGTTGACAGTGGGACGGTGGATGAAAATTTGCCGCCAGCCACCTTGAGAATGGGGCGTCCTGTCCCTTTGGTGTGTGTGGCGGTGCTGTTCATGGTGCTGAACGCACTCTTTGGTTTCGTTTTTTTTCCAATCAAGCGACGACCATGATAATAGATGATAAGACAGGCGCATATTATGAACTTATATGCTTTATAATTAATTATATGCATAAGTGCTTATTGAACATCCTGTTTCATATTAATTTCCACTTTGCGGTTATTATAATCTCGATTGTACTAGGAGGTCTTTTAATTAGACTTTAGAAGGCAGCTATCCAGTCATCCACAAATGCTTTAGTGGGGTCAGCCACTGATGTCATGCAAGGATGCCTGGTGCACAGCTTGTGTTAAAAATATATACAAAAAGATGTTGAGTGGATTTGAACCTTTGCAAACCATGTCTTCACGGACATTGCTAAGTGCACAGGGCATTGTTTTGCTGGAACATATTTGGGCCTCTGTGTTCCAGTGAAGGAAACTAAAGATGTCCCAATACTTTTTGTCAGTATGGGTACAAAACTTACCTACTGCTAGTACCGACAAAAAGTGGTATTGAGACATCTTTAGTTTCCTTCAGCACCTTCCTTTCCTAGCAGTGTTCGATAGCACAATGTGAACAGAACTTTTCGGAAAGCTCGATCTCTGAAGCATATCATCAAACACACCCGCTGTTGAATTACTAGTGCCTGAACCCTGAAACTGCTTAGCATGTAGAGCGACTCCCTGTAGAGTAAGCTCCTAATCAGTCCTTCTGATGTGCTTTTTCACACACTTTCAATCCATGTAATCTTCCATTTTGTTTATAGGGTAAGTGGTAAAAAAAAAAAAAATTCAAACATTTCTTACTCTCAACATCTAAAAGGAAATAATGAACATTTTAGAAAATGGCAGCTTTGGTAGCATCCTTTTTGTCACAAGTGACACAACATGAGTTTAAATTCAAGACAACATGTGTATATAAACGTGTGATTGTTTGAATGCATTTTACTCACGATATCGTGATCTTTTCTGAGTTAACGTATATACCGTCTTTCACTCTCACTTTTGTCACTATTGTCACATGACACGGTTCTGGAAGTAACTGGAAAGTAAATGACACACTGAAATACCAAGAGTTGTGCTGCTAACCCCAGGTAGCAAGATGCATTGCTAAGCTAGACTAGAAATACACGCTAGAGAGAGATGCACTATTAGGCTATCACACGAAACTTAACCTTACTTTTACTTGCCGACTTTAAACTTAGGAAGTAGAGAACTTGTTGTTGATGTCTGTATCTTTGATTGTAGCCATAAAGATAGGTCCACTTCAGTCTCTCATCAAAGGTGTGAAAAAGTTTGACCTCACTTTGACGCGAGGGTAGAGGACATTATTGATACTAGTATCAGTATTGAACATTCCTAATCCTATACAATTTTGTGCCTCCACATTCCAGGCGAAGAACCTCATAAGAGGGTAATCATTTTCATTTTCAATTTTATTTGTATAGCGCTTTTAACAATTGTCATTGTCCCAAAGCAGCTTTACACAATCAAAAGAATTATTTAATTGTGTAATAGTCATGTGTCCACATATTTCTGGCCAAATTTTGTATTTGTGTGGGAGTGCAAGGACACAGTGTAATCACCTCTTTTTATTATTTTTTTTAAATCGACACACTTTGTTAGGAATAAAATTAAATAAAACGCAACATGATTGCTGGTGATGCACAAGTAAAGCATAAGGTTTTTAAAATGCATATAGTGTTCACTTGGAAGAAGTTTTAGCAGTGAAGCCTTCAACTTGTATCTATCTGGCTCAGAGAAACTTTCGGCTACAGAAGAGACTCAGTGGCTGTTCTGGAAAGCTTTACTGCCTATAGGGAAAGCCTCTCTCTTGCACTGTGCTCTCCAGCTGCCTATTCTCAGAGCTATGCTGTGCAGCCTTCCTGTAGTTCCCCAAGACCGGGTCTACACATCACCGGGAGTGATGAGCAAAATATAAATTATGATGTACATACTCAGTTGCCTGCAGATCAGGTAGTATTCTGTAAAGAGAAGCAAATGACTGGCTCCAGGAAATTCCTGGTCTGATTTATTAGAATATTTTTATATTTTTAGCTGCTTTGTACAACATGGAAGAATGTCACCATTTGTGGTTGGCGTGTATTTTATATGAGGGTCATTCATGTCAAACCGGGACTTTTGATTATGCAGAATAATGGAACACAGTTATAAGAGTAAAAACTCCCTTTATTTTTCTATATAATCCTAATGCACTTATTCTAGGGTTTCACTAGTGCTTGGATAACACCAGGATAGACAGTTTTCTCCGGAGCCTGGAGCCTTGATCAGACTGCCTGCTTCACATCTGAAATACTGGCCTCCCAGGAACACCTTTAGTGGCCCAAACATGTGGAAATGACTGGAGTGAGGTCAGGACTGTACTGTTGGGGATGTGGCAATAACTTCCTGCCGAGTTCCTGTAATGTGCAAGTGCAAGTTGCCAACTAGTTATCCACCGATTTTTAAGGATCAAGCGTTCCACTCGCTGAATATTCAGAGGAACGACTGCCATGGGCTCTGAGCCAAATCACCCAGGATCGTCATTCCCAGATTTACAGCCTATGTATTTAGGTATCTGTTTGAGTCAAACATTATCCACAGTTATATTAAACCTTTGTTGGCTGTTGTCTCATCAGCGCTTTCCGTTCAAGGCTGCTATCTCCCCAGTCACTGCTGTGCAGGTGTGAACGCGTTACATCAGTTCATTTGTAACTGTGGTGCAAGCAAAAAGGATCCACCACTTGTTATATGCATGAAGGAAGAGCAGCGTGCAGTGTTTTTTGTTGTTGTTGTTGTTTGAGGGTGTACTTGGTCCCAAAACAACTTACGGAAGAGCATAAACAGAAGTGTTTGGGTTTTTGCAAACAAAATTTGGACTGATACTCTAAGGAGGTTTCTAAGGAAGAAGAAAGTTTCTTAAAGAGAATCCTTACTGATTATGTGACATGGATTCATCACTATGAGTCTGAGAGTAAACAGCAGACTGTGGAATGGAAACATCCTTAATCACCAACCAAGAAAATGTTTAAAAGTCAGCCAGTTGGAAAATTGATGCTTACAGTTTTCTGGGGTTCTCATGGGCCAGTATTGGAACAATATCAGGAAAAAGGTTCAACAATCAACAGTGCTCGTTACAGTCAGATCCTTATTGAAGAGCTGAAGCCTAAACTAATTCTTGCATGACGATGCATGTCCGCACACTTCTGCCCACACTGTCAACACACTGCAAAAAACTCCATCAGAAGTAAACACAGTCATACATTTGTGGCCCACAGCTCAGCCTAAAACATTTTTATTAAGGAGGGAAGACAAAAGCTTGTTGACAGATTGGCAAAGTGTATTGAAAAGCAAGTAGATCATGTCGAAATACGATGTATAGCAGCTGCAACCATTATGCCTTGTATGTTTTAATAAAATAGTTTTTTTATAAAATAGTTCATTTTTTTTTAACCTTTTGCTATCCTGTTGGTTCAAACATGTCAGTAGGGTTTGCCTGGGGCTCGCAGGAGACCTATAATTATTGCAACAGTCATCTAGCAATTAATAAACAATTTTGATAGAGGGAGAGTGCGGGGGTGGAAGAAAGGGAGTTCATTATTCTTTTTTCCCTTTTTTTCGTTTATTCTCACTCTCTTTCAACTCTCCTTTGGGCTTTCATGCATTCTCTTGCACCTACTTCCCTTTTATTCTCTCTCTTTCTCTCTCTCTCACTCTCTCTCCAGCTCTGTATCTGTCTATCTCTAACCCTTCAACACATATGCACGCACACACACACACACACACACACACACAGTGAAAGTCACTTAACTCTTGTTCCATGGAGAGCTTTATTTCCATATCATTTGCATATTTCAAAGACAAGTGGGCTAATTAATCATGTGGCCATTTAGCATCTCATTAGTCCTTGATGCTGGACCCCTAGCCAGTGCTGGCATGCCCCATGCGTGTTCCCCACTCTGATCCTCCTTTCGTACCTCCCTCTCTGCCATGCTTTAAAAAAAGAGCTTTTTTTGGCTGCTGATCTTTCTCATTAGCTTCCTATTGATAAATTATGTAGGACCTTTTTTGAATGTGGAGCACAGCAGCTTTTGACTGTAGATTTTAGTAGGGCAAACAAATAGCCTAAAATTATATTAAGTCAAGAGGCTTCCGTAATTGGCAGTTGAGGGTCGACATAATACAGACATAAAGGTTAAATTCTATCAGCTCACTTTCATCCTTCCTTCACATTCCTTTGTAGAACTATATTTAACACAGCACAAGAGTTTTGAGGAGCATTGATATAATTAACCAGGGTTGCCAGGTTTGAGCAATATTTCCACTTCTTGCAATATTTTCACATCTCAAAAACCAGAACAAAAGGTTTGAAATTACCCAAATGAGATGTATTGTTTTTTTCATATAAAGCAAGGTGACTGAGGTGTACAAGCATTTCTGATGTGTAGCCACTAATTCTAAATATTTGAAATATATCATTACAATAGAAATAGTTCTGTACATCATATATTAGGGATGTTAATGATTAATCATTAATCAAGTTTAAAAAATGTACTTTTTTACATTTATTAATTATTATTATTATTATTATTATTGTATTATATGTTTATTATTAAACTATATTATTTTTTTGTTTGTTTTTTTGTTTGTTTTGCATAATGTTTCTCTGTAGCTCGCATGTATTAACCTGTACGCAGTAAAAGGGCATGCTCACAGTTCGGACGGGGCACATTGTTGTATATTTAATGATCTTGTTTTTAAATGAAGGCAAAGTAAAAAGCAGTGTTTTCAACAACCTTATTATCTTGTTAGTATATTTAAACTATTCAAGATTTGTTCATTTGTATCACATGACTCTTTTTCTGAAATTGTGCTGCTATAACTGTTTAAATAAATCCTAAACTGAGAACAAATATGCATATTGATACCATTAACTAATAATAAGAAAAAAAAAATAACAATATTGATTAACACATTCAACTAACACATTAAGAAAAAAGGGTAATAGTTGCACCCTTATCATGGACACACTGTCTACTTTTACACTATGACATTGTTTGCAGAAAAATGTTAGAAATATTTCTGATTGTTTGCTCTATATCATAGTGACTGCTGAGTATTTTTAAACTAACCCAATTAGGCGTTAACTGCATCACTGACAACCATTAACATTTCTGTATGCTGTAAACGTTGGTTTAAATTGGCCGAACAACTACATATTTTATCAGTCACTCAAAAGTGGTAAGAACTATTAAAAAGGAATTTAAATTGTATGGAAATGTAAAAGAAGACTATGTGGAGTTACCTCAATGTCAGGATAAGCTGACATTCATGTCAGTAAAGAAACAGTGATTGAAAAGATTTTTTCTTTACTGAACAAGAGCAATGTATATATGTCCCTCTGTTGTTTTTTTTTCGTCATGTGTTTCTCTCATATTCTGTCACAGAGGGATCGAGTGGGTTAGTTTGAACAGTTTCCTGTCCTTTGCCACCTCTGCTCCCAACAATATGGGCCTTGTGAGGAATGAGCTTCAGCATGTGGACTTGCGCACAGGTGAGCTACACACACACATACTTTACAGTACTGTACACACAGACAGAAACCAAAACCAATATTGAAAAATAATTTGATACTAATACAAAATGATATATTAATATATACTGTATAGCTTTTATTCCTATCCCATGGTAATCCAGGCTTGTATACACTTTGTGCATGTTCAGAATAAGATTCATAAACTGATATGCCAGTTTGACAAGAGAGATATTTTGGGGATAAATAATTTTTAGAAATTTTAGACCTTGAAAATATAGACTTGGTAGGATTAAACATGTATTATTTAGTACTCTGGGGTCATGTCACAAGTATACTCAGACCGTAAAATCCAGTTCCAATCCTATTTAAGACAGTAACTATTTCTGAATAAAAGTAAACCCATGATGTGTTAACTCCAGGCAGGAAAAAATTACACCATAAGCAGGATCCAGAATCCCCTACAAATTATTGAAAAGCCAATAATTTATTGGCTTTGCCAATGGTGTATTAAAAATAGATTTACATTTAAATTACTTGCTAAGTAATTGTGACAGGTTGCATAAACATTAGATTGCATGTTAGCACTTCTAGCATACTCAATGATCATTTGGCTCAGTGGTGATACAATTAGCAGACCAGATGCCCAGGCCTTAGAGAGGCCAGAAAGGTGGCGTTGGTGCAGATGCACTCTATTCAGAGTGAAAATCTTTGTTTTGACAAACCTAACTAACATTAGTCTTATTTTTATTTCAGTTTTTAAAATGGTGGCAATTTGAACATTTCCATGGTTTAAACGATGTTTAAAGTGGTTATTAATAAGTTTAGAATTAAGCTTATTAGGCTTAAGGCTTGGTGTTGAGAGCTGCAGCATAGGTTATTATATTGTGATTTTATTATCCTAGTGCACATTATTTTAGAATGACTAAATTGTGGTTGGTTAATTTGCACTTTTGTGTCATATACGTACACTTCTCGATTTCTACTGCGACATATGAATGGGCATAAACAAGATGGAAACATGGATCCATCCTGCCCTCTGTCAACGCTTCAGGCTGGTGGTGGTGTAATGGTGTGGGAGATATTTTCCACATGCACAGGATAAGCACCATATCACAAAGCTAAAATAATCTCAAGCTGTTTTCTTGAACATGACAATGAGTGGCACTGATTGAGTTCACAATACTCAATTGTACCATCACCAGATCTCAATCCAATTTGAGCACCTTTGGGATGTAGTGGATCGGGTGATTCTCATTATGGATGTGAAGCCGACGAATCTGCAGAAACTGTGTAAATGCTAGTATGTCGATTTGCCATGAAGAATTACGGCAGTTCTGTAGAGAAAAATGGGGTCCTACACACTACTAGCAAGTGAAGTGGATGGTGAACCTACATGCATATGTTTTTAGGAAAAAAGTTATGAATAATTGTTGTATTCCGTATGTGTTTAGGAAATTACTACCCATTTCCCACTGCTTACAAATTGATACAAGTTAAATTCACAATAAATAAGAAGAAATGTAATTTTTTTTTTTCCACTTCACCGTACTTAATGCTTACCAAACCATGATTTCAAAACTGAGGTACGTACTGTACCAAACCATGCTTTTTGCATGCCGTTACACCCCTAGAGAGCATACTGTATCCCTCTCTGACTTCAAACAAACAAGATACCAGCTTACACTCTTCCAAGCCAAAAACTTCCTTTCTACACATCAAAACTAGGTTTCTATAAATCTCCAACCCGGAGCGAATGTTCAGGACATCCATGACCGATAATGCAGTGTGCATGTGTGTGGATGAAAAACTGGAACACTTAGAAAAACCCCCGTGTATGTGTGGACCAGGCATGAATATAAGGGACACATTCAGCCTGTGTCAGCCCATGGTGAAGCCCGTATTGTCAGCCAGCTTTACAGAAAGGCAGAATAAGAGAGAGGAATGGGCCATTAGTGAAATGTTTGAGAGGGCAATGGCCCACTTTGCTCATTAGTTTTACCCTTTTAACAGCTACATTTGGGAAATGGGGCAAAAGAGTGTACAATTTGGGAGAAAATTATTGCTAAATAACATTCTGTTTTGCTGTCTTATGAAAGCCTAATGACTGAACACGGCCTGTTCGTCGTGTGCTGTGATGCTGTTTGTAAAACCTCATGCTGGTCTGTGATCAATTTAAAAGTGTTTTTAAAATATCCTGGTTGTTGTTGAACATCTCTGAGCTTGTAATGTGGACAAATTATATTTTGTAATATAGTCAAGCACTCTATCCTCTATCCTATCCTCTACCCTAGCCAAATTTCATGAACTGAATTGCTAAAAGCTGCTAAATATTTGCAATGCTTGATAGTCATATAAACACATAATAATTAAGCTGACAAGGCAATGAAGCCTTGTTAAAAAACAGTACTAGCTGTTTATGCATATCGTGTACAAAAGTATTCCTTTTAACTATTAATGTTAAATGTTTCTTCTGGATACTTCTCGTCCCACTTTTCTGGTGATATTTTTTTAGTTGCTTGTACAGAATTGTGCCCTCGTTTCCCAGCTCTCTCCTTTGCTCCATGTATGTCCGAGAGCAAGACTCATAATCACTTGTTCATGGTGGTTGATTGAGATTCTAGCATGGCCCTATTCTGCGAGCTGTTTCCTGTCTGATGCTCGTTCACCTTGATTAGCACGCTGTCAGAATTATACTGTGACCATAATGATCAGTCAGCATACACGCCTTAGATCCTTAAAACCCCTGCCAGAGTGAACACTCAAACACAAGCATAGTGAGTTTGGAAAGTGTTCAGATTCCTATTATTTTTTCCCCAGTTTTATATACAGTATTAAGTCTTTTACCTTGATTACCTTGATGGGGTGCCAATCTGTTGCAGAGCAAAACTCGCACATCTAACCATGCACTACATGCAATATGAAAACACCAAACTGTGTTTAAACTGGTGGGGGGGGACACCAGATCACCAGGAGGAAACACATACTGTAAAGCTCAGGGAGAACATGCAAAAATTCACACATCACAGATGGAGACAGGATTCAGTCTCCCAGCCCTGGAGCCAACCAAGCCCAAACCAAGCTTAAACCTCGCACTAAGATAGATCTCTTTCAGGTCTGGTGGGTCTAGAGTAGAATTTTGTAGTCAACCCTGAAGGAAACAGGCACCCAGAGGAGAGATTGTAGAATGGAAGTGATATGTTTTTTGTTTTTTTTTATCTTGCTCTAATAAGAATTCTGGCAGCAAAATTCTGGGTGTAATTCTGAAGATTCCAGTCAAAAATATTTAGGAAGTCCTTAAAGAGATAAACGCATGGACAAGGTATTCAGAGGATGGGCTGTATCATCGTTATGTTCCTTAGATGGAGGAAGAAGATTTTGCACAGGAGATCAGAACAGTATTTGATGGAGAAATCAGTGCCAACAATTGTCTGTGAACTGTTAAGTTTAAAGTGAAATGAAGCTACAATTTAGGAAAAACTTGCAGCAAGTGGAATGTGTCCCTTAGCAGCATTATAAAATACCGGTGTGCCATGATGGCTGGAGGATGGTGGGTTGTTTTGATGGGTCCAAGTGGGAGTTGGGAGGCAGCAGTGTGTTCAGTTACCCAACTGCATAAGCAATATATCTGACTGCATAAGCAATATATCTGACTGCATAAGCAATA
>JAOVVB010000041.1:6870730-6904332 GCA_028570985.1 Heterobranchus longifilis
AGAGAAAATCTGTAAAGAATAGTGGATCAAAATGCATCCCAAGATGTGTGCAAATCTGGTAAACAACTACAAGAAACGTCTTCCCACTGTGCTTTCCAGCAAGGGTTTCTCTACCAAGTACTAAGTCATGTTTTGCTTGGGGATCAAATACTTATTTCCCCCATTGAAATGCAACTTAATTCATAACATTTGTATCATGTGCTTTTTCTACATTTTTGGTTGATATTCTGTCTCGGTCCTTCACCATAAACCTATGATAAAAATTATAGACCCTTCATTTCTTTGTAAGTGGGCAAACTTAGAAAATTTGTAGGGGATTAAATACTTATTTCCCCCACTGTATTTTAAAGGTGAAACTAAAAATGTTAGAGCTATGAATGTAGAGTAGACTTTAAAGAAGCATTTTTAAATTATGTGATTTATTTATTTATTTTTACTTGAAACATTTAACCACATTGAGAAACAAATTATTCAACCACTACTATACTCACGTCTATTTATTACACTGCTAATAGGGTACTTTTGAGAGTTTAAAAAATTTTCTGTGTCCATCTCTAAACACTTTCATTTCATGCTTTATTGCATTATTTTCCATTCTGTTCATTACTCTTTAATAGCGTGAGCTACTGCTTGTGTTTTTGTGCACTGTTGCTACCTTCTTTTTACTGACCCTTTCTTAGTAGGGTCATGGTAATTAGTCAGTACAATGACTAATTACCTGAATCCTTGGTGCCAGAAAGTGATATTGTCAGCCATTTTAAATTTATGTTTTTGAAAAGAAGCTCACTTGCTGAGCATTTTGTTTTGTGAAAGTACCTTTTTATTAGCACAAACGGTATCACAGGCAACCAGTTCGAGGCTTTTTATGTCATCGAAAATTACAGTAGAAGTTTTTTATGGAAATGGACAGATGCAATACATAGTAGTGTCTGGCTGGACGCATGGCGACACAGTGAGGAAGACTGTTCTCCTCTGCCCCTTGCTCTGTGTAGAATTGGAAGTTTGTCACATACTGTAGTTGTTGGAGTGCTGTTGGAGTACCCACACCTTGTTACCTTGTTTTGTTGGTTTTGAGAGGCAGATGCTAATGGAAGGCAAGTCTTCCCTAAAATTTCACCTTGTCCTTGTAGTTCATTATTATTATTATTATTATTATTATTATTATTATTATTATTTTCTATAGATCATTGAAAATCATTTCCTTGCCATGGCTTTGGGAGAATTACTATGGAAAAGCCACTTATTTTGCCTCTAATAATCTCTCTATGATGGCAGCTGGCACTGACACATCAAAGTTTTCATTACTTTCACTGAAACAGGTGTTCAGGAGTTTCTTTCCTGTTTGCTCTGCCTTTAAACTTATCTTCGTTGCATATCCCCTCTATGCAAAACACCTGTAAAGGCATTGCATTTTGCAGGTCAGTCTTTCCCACTGGCATTGCAGTGGTACCGGATCTTACAGGGTGGGTGACAGTTCCTCATGTTTGAGTCATCTTGAAATCCTGCAAACTTGCTGAAATCCTCCTACTCCTTGTCCTCCTCCTCATCCTCCTCCTGTTCTTCTTCCTCAGACATGAATCTTATGCAACAAGCCTTGACCAGCAAGTCATCAGGAATGTCATAGCCTCTGTCTAAATCATTCATGTAATTGTTGTCTTTACCCAGTATCTACTGCACACGTTGTTAGACCAACAACCTTTTGTTTTCCAATAATGCATTCCCATAGTGTATTTCAATAGATGACGATTCAGTTCATCTTTCTTGTGGTGTCATAAAAGGAACAGACAAGCATATACTGCATTCATTCTTAAAAGGATTATTATAGTATAAAAATAGTATGCATGATGTATAATTTCTGAGAATAAGAAATATGTTTTTTGGGGTCATCTGTATGTTTTCAAGCCTTGTTATCTCTTTTATTACAGAGATTCCAATTAGAAAGGGTTCATCTGCAGGAGGTGAAGAGATCCAGCTATGAACACACCAAGAAATGTGCAGACCAACTGCTTCTTCTGGGACAGGTTACCTTATACAACATCGCACCATCATCACTTTCATATTACCGCCGTAGTAAATTAGCAAAAGTAATCCGTATTACTTACTGTGTATTTCTCCTTGAGGAAACACCATCTGTTAAATTTATAATATCTCAATCCCAGTTACTGTAGATGCATAGCTCTGGTGTAATATGTACTGTAAGAAGAACTGACCAGCAAAGAACTGATCTGTTAACCAGAGGCGAGTTCTGTGCTTTCTATCGTATCCTGCTGCCTCATGGATTTTGACAGTTAATATGATGTTTAATATGAGTTTACCCTTCTGCCTGGGCAGGTGAGCAAAAAGGAATGAGGTGCTGTATAGTTTCTCTTTTGATAGATTTGTTCATCATCCTATCTTATTCCCTCTCTCATCACACACACACACCCTGCAAATGATCTCATTTACAATCCTCTGCAGTATGGGTTTGGAAGATAGAAGGACAGACTTTTAGAGTAGTTTACAGAAGGCTAAACATAAAATGTGTATTCCCATAAATTTATTTGACAGCCAAAATAAATAGCAGGAATTTGAACATGGTTAGGTTTAAGTTTGGGTTAAAAAAAATACAAAATAATTATTATTTATTTATTGTCTGTGTAATTTTGACTGGCTGCTTTTACGCAGCAAACAAGAATTTCTGCAAAATTACTAAGACTATTACTGTAATTGTTTTTTCTTTACTGACAGATTGTCATCATATCATTTTTGATTTTGCTCATAATAAACCTACACTACCTAAATGTATCTCACATAATTTACACAGACACACAAAAATAAATGTTTCACAAATGTTGCATTCACTTTGCAGACAGACCGGGCGGTGCAGCTGCTGCTGGAGACGAGTGCTGACAACCCGAGCTACTACTGCGACTCGCTTAAAGCCTGCCTTGTGACAACTATTCCATCCTCTGGACCTTCTCAGAGCACCATTAAACTAGTAGCCACCAATATGATCGCCAGTGGAAAGCTAGCAGGTACATTGCCTGCTTTTTATTAACTTTGAGTCTTAAGGTTAATGAATGTTTTGCATACAGTAGTGCACCAATAGCAAAAACATCATGATGTACGCTATGCATTGTGGAAGTGTAAGCCCAATTCCAGTAATGTCCCTATGTGTGCCGTAATACACAACATTTATAGTCCCCTAGGGGTCTAGTCACCTGGGCGAAGACATTCCAGAGTTATTCCCATTGAAAAGATAATGTGTTCTAAGCAGTTTAAAATACGGATATGAATAGCAGATATACAATTTTTTTTCTCATGTCATAAAGCATTAGCAAGTCCATGCATTTGTGCACCTACTGTATAGTAGTACGGCTAATCTTGCTTAAGAAATTGAAAAATATATGGAGCTCACAAGACAAAGAAAGATTACATTCAATAGCTGCATTGCTAGACATTGTTCTCATCCTTAGTAACAGTAACTGCCTGGTCAGGGTCATGATGCCGTATAGTAAATTAAGCTACTGCTTTGTGTATTTTAGGGTAATAAAATTGCATCTGCATACGTTTTAATTAATTTAGTGCTGCAGAATGTACTTTTGAGGTTTTTTCCAGTGTTTTATACACCCACAAACACACAACACCAAGCTTGTTTAGGTTCAAGCTGAATGGTAAAGAATATTTTTCATAAAGGTAAGAATATTCTGAACCGCACCGCGTGGCTGGCAAAGGTATTCTCTACAGGCTCTACCCAAAAAAGAAAGAAAAAAAGTGTAAAAGAGAGTCAAGCTGAATGGATTTGTTCATAATTGTATACACTGGTATCAATAGAACACACATAGAAAGGAGAGAAACGAAGATTCTTTTGTGATATATTGCCGTATTAATAATTTTTCGCTCTAATTTTTTTAAATAACATGTGATAAGAAGCAGTACATTATGTCTATTAACCCATACCCTCGTGTCATCAACCTACTGTACTCTACAACATTATGAAAGTATTTGTTCACATACTTGCCTGTATACTAGGTGTGTTACCAGAGGGTTCCAGCAGGGGGTGCATGAAGTAAACGAACAGTTTGTTTTCCATGTCAACCTTTAAGATCTCCTGACAACTGTTGTAATGTGCATATATGTCACTGTGTTTAGTAAAGATACACCATACAGGAGGGGATAACTCTGTACCTGTTTGCACACCTTCTCAAAACTTTTGCAGCTATTTTTTACGTACCTACTGACTACACTGCCCCTGCCAATTACATGCCTATTGCATCTTGCATTTACATAAGGGTACATTGTGTTAATTACACAGGATACTCAAGGAAGCCATCATGCAGTTAAAAGCAAGTGTATTTCTGGCCTTACACTGAGTATGTGCTTTATCTGAGCATTTAGAGTCCATATCGGTACTAAAAGACAGACAAGCAAGGTTATACTTGCATGATTTACATTGCTTGAAAAAAGTATTTTTTGGTAGACCAGCCATTCCTGGAAAGGTTCACCACTGTTCAAATTTTTTCCATTTGTAGATAATGGCTCTCACCCTTATTTGCTGAAGTCCCAAAGTCTTAGAAATGTCTTTGTTTACCTTTCCAGACTGATACATTGTATTTACATGGCATGCTTCACTTTGTCAGTCAGGTAGTTTTTTTAAGTGATTTCTTGATTCAACAGGTCTGGCAGTATTCAGGCCTGGGAGTGGCAAGTGAAATTGAGCTCAGCTTTACAAAAAATGTGGTTAATCACATTCATGATTTAGCAAGGTGGTGCAATTAATTTTTATAATAGGGCCAGGTAGGTTTTAGTAAGTAAATTGTATTAATAAATAAAATCATCATTGAAAAACAGCGTTTGTATTCACTTAGGTTATCTTTGTATACTTTAAAAATTGGTTTAATGAGCTCAGTCATTTAAGTGTCATTTAACTGTTATTCGTTTCACGGCACTTTATAGTCAACAATGAGTAAAACTGATAAAGGAACTGCCGAACCAGGGGAATACAGAACTATACCATACTCGGATGCGCAAAAATATGGCTTGGACTTTGACTGATAAGGCTTTGCATCACACAGGATATAAAAGAAGCCAAACTAATGAAGAGCTAACACAGAGAAGGTGAGCACAATCAGGCAACAAACCAATGCTGGGATGATAAAGGGATGCCCGAAGAGATATTTAAACCAACACAAGCATGTGTCATTCTTTACACGTACACAAGGCGAGGATGGAAAATGCCTGAGCAACGGTCTATAATTTTGATAAATGTCACAGTGCACAGAAACGCTATGTACATGAAATAGGGTGTGACAAATATCTTTGCAACTCCAAATTATGACAAAGTTGCATATATTCCGGCATGTTTGGTTTGTTAGTTCTAAAGCATCTGCTTTACAAAATGAAATTGAAAGCCATTCTGTAATGATCCGAGGTGTGCTGTGTATCCGGGACTGTGTTTCATAGTTTTTTTTTCAGAAAAATTCCCAATACGAAGCACATCACACTCGTGAAATTGAAGCTGGTATTCCCTGACAATCTGTGCATCCTGAAAATAGCCTGCCTATGAAAGTGTGTGCGTGTATGTGTGTGTTTAACATCACTCAAGACCTAACATCACCCAGTAAATAATTACAGCAACCCTCACACACGTACACACAAATATTTTTGTCAAGGCACTCACAGAGCTGTTGTCGGTAATTGATGATGCCGTTGTACTGTTTTCTGTTTCACACTCTCCCTTTCTCTGTGTCTCTGCAGAGGGCGTGCAGTTGCTGTGTTTGATTGACAAGGCAGCAGACGCCTGTCGTTATCTGCAGACATATGGCGAGTGGAACCGCGCCGCGTGGCTGGCAAAGGTATTCTCTACAGGCTCTACCCAAGAAAGAAAGAAAAAAAGTTTAAAAAGCTAAAGTGCAAAATAGAGTCAAGCTGAATGGGTTTGTTGGTAATTTTATACACTGGTATAAATAGAACACACATAGACTGTCAGAAATGCATTTGGATCTCCTAACACACACACATGCACATACACACACAGTGCCAGCCTTCTAGCCAGTAACCACGCACTGCATACCAATGCTGTGTTAATTTTGTCATCTTGTGTGCCTCAGGCTATGACCTGCTGTTACGTATCACGCTGCCAAGATGATGTGAAGTTTCTCTCTGCAAAATTATTGCTGATGCAGTTTCTTTGTTGGCATTTTGTTCCTTAAACATATTAACACAAATATAACATGCACAAAATACAAGTAGCACATATTTTTGATACATTTCACTTGGTACTTGGTGCGTACTGTTGGTATTGTGTAGTGTAAAGTAAATGCTGTACTGGAGTAGAACAAGGTTATATTCAAAATAATTTTTAAACCTATATTACACAATATTTTCTGATCCAGGATACGCTCACACTTTATTAGGAACAGTTTACACCGTTCATTTATGTGCAATCATTTGACAATGACACAATGCATTAAATAATTCAGCTACAACCAGATCAAATGCTTCAGGTAATGTTTTCTTGAAAAATCTGATAGTTTAAAACAATGAAATAAAATCTGGCATGTTCATTGGTGGCTCACCAAAACTGGGTAGTTAAAGCCTGGAAAAATTCAGGCAATGTTTTTTCCAAACCTCAGTCATCTAGTTTCAGTGAGTCTGTGCCCAGCATAGCCTCTGGTGCCTGTTCTTGGCTGACAGAATGTGATGTGGTCTTGTAGCAAATCTGCTTCATGTTGCGCATCCTGGGATGCTTTTCTGCTCACCACAGTCGTAAAGAGCGGGTATTTGAGTTCAAATTCAAATTTTTATTTGTCTGGTACACAACCATAGGATGCAGTGAAATGCTAATATGACTGTTCATGACCTAAAAAGAAAAGATAGGATAGAATAGAAAGATAAAAAGATTTCACTACAGTATCTATTTAAACAAAAGATAAATTCCAATAAAAATCTAATAAAAATAAAAAAATAATGTAAAATTTAATGTACAGATCTACAAAATTGCCTTCCAAACGGGTCCTTTCAAAGCATTTCATCCCGCAGAACATCCTCACCGGATTTACGCACACACACACACACACACACACACACATACACACAGCATTCTGTCTGAATTCTAGACCTTGTTGTGAGTGAAAATCATGACAATTTTAAAAGTAAAAAAAAAAAAACTATTCAAACCAGCACATCTGGCACCAACATCCATGCCATGAATAAAGTCCCTCAGATTAGATTTTTTTTCCCCCCATTCTGATATCTGATATTATATTAGATATGAAGTTCTTGATAAATCTGATAACAAAATCTCTTGATCTGTATCTGCGTAGTTTTATTCACTGCACTGCTGGCTCATGATTGGCTGCTCGGATGAATGAGCAGATGTACAGGCGTTCCTAATAAGGTTGGCAGTGAGTGTACAGGGTGCCTGAAAAGTCACGAGCCAGTGTTAAGAACATTGTGTGAGAAAATACATAGAGGATAAGGTTTAACGTGTAGAGCATACATTATGGTGTAAATAAATACATAATTAAGTATATTCCGGACACCTGGGTGTCTGTATATTATATCAAGCCACACATAATCTGCAAAATTCTATAGGAACAAGACTGGAGGGACAAACACTCTTTCTTAACCTTTTCCTTCAATTGATGTTTTGTTTGATGTGTTGAAGTGATGAGCACTGTGTAACATGTTGCTCCAAAAGGTCAAACCATAGGTTTTTAAGTCGAGATCTAGTGACTGTGAAAGCATGCGATTTAATCCGCTTTTAAACTCCTCAAACCTTTCAGAGGTCATCCTGGAAGAGACCTTTTCCATCAGGATAGAAATCTTAGAATTTTAGGTTATCTTACGATAAAGGTCATTAGTCAGAATAACGTTGTATTGATTTTTTTCAGTGATGCTTTCCTGCAAGGGCACAAGTGATAAGGACTGAAACTATGCCAGCAAAACATGTACTAATTTATCACCTGTCTGTATAGCTAGGTTCCAACTTGCATGATTTTCACTGTGAATCTCTATTAATTCACAAACCATAATGAATTGTGGGTAGTCATATGGCAAGATAATAGATAATCAGGATGTTGGAATGACCTGCAGTGATCGCTGGCAGCTTAGCTACAAATATGTTCGGCATGCAAGATTGATGCTGATATACAACTTTTAATAACTGTTAGGTGTGCCGTAAGTCCACGGTATGCTTTATAGGCTGATTTGTTGTCAATTGCGGCCTTTGTAGTCAATCAAAGGCAGTTATAGCCAGCCATAGGGATAGCTCGGGTCGTGGCAAAGAAGAAGTAAAGCAACGCGTAAGTCAACAGAAAAGACCCTTGCAAAACCATGCAGCACCCAGGGGTCTGCATGACACAATGGAAACAGATTCAGTATCCTACGGATCGCTACCACAGGATTAAATGAGCACCAGGATTGTGGCATTGTATCATTTTGTTTGCTACTGTTGGTTTCTTTTTTAGGAAGCACATTGTACTGCCACCGTATTTTACTAATGATCTTCAAGCATGCTGGAGCCACGGAAAGTTACAATTTAAGACCAGTTTTTAGGGATTTGAAGTGAAAATTATAAAATATGGAACCAGCACTGATTTGAGAACTGTGACCTGCTGTCAGTGGTGGATTTAGATATGGCCAACATGGACAGCCACCTAGTGTGACCTAGTGTGCCATCTTGTCAGAGGCCGCACAGTGTGCACAGGGAAAAAAACAAAAATAACAATTCAGAATGATGATATCTTTTGTGTGATTGTTTTATCACTCTTTTAAACATAAACATTATTAATATCACTGTGTGGATCAATTAACCTTTTTGGTATCCTGATTCTAGTTTGTGAGTGGGGCAGGGTGTTGCACTAGGAACGTGGTTCATCATCAGGCAGGCAATGAGGTGCACATCACCTTAGGTCTCCAGACTGCCGGGGAGAGGGAGCTCTCATCTAACTCTGTACGACAAATTACCGATAATTTACTACCCTACAAAATGCTACCAAATAAACCACAGTTCATTCATGATACTGTGAATATATACTGTGCTGTATAGTTTCACAGGCGTATATAATCCTCTGTTTTGTGGGAAATCATTCAGAAAAATATGGGCTATCCCCGGTCTACACTCCCCTGAGATGAAATGGTTTAGTCTTGACTCCTAATGTGCTGATGCTCATTGAATCTGGTCAAAGCCATTAGGTATCCAGAAAAAAGGAAAAATGGGCAAAAGATTTTTTTTGATGGGCAAAACTTGTGCAGCTGTGTTATCTCTTTATGAGTGTAATATGACGTGTAATAAAACAGGTTAGTAAAATAATTAAGATTTTTTTGCCAGGCTGCTGTAGGGAGTTTGCCCAGGGTGCCATACACACTAAAACAACCACTGCCTGTGGTAGTCATTTTTTTTGTTACTTTTTTTATTTGTAGCATGCCGATTAAAAAGCAAGAACGGATTATAAATGTTATTCAGGTTTTCTAAATGTTCTGGTGCCGACAGCTCAGGTCAAAATTTTCTTTTTTTCCCTATTTTTTAAGGCTAAATAGCTTGAGGAAAAAAGCAAGGCCCTCTATGTTGAGAGCTGTGGGCTACAATTTCAATCCTGCTTTGAGCTCATTTGGACCTGGGATTTTCCTGTATCTGTTAGACAGTTTTTTTTTCTTTGTAGATGACAACCATGGAAAAGACCATTGGGGCACATATATGCACTGCGTCATTTGCTCTAAGGCATATTATATTGTGCGAATTACAGTCTGTTTCTGTTTTTCTTTTTTTTTTACTTATCTGCAGCACCATTTCAATACAGTGCCTTGCAAAAGTATTCATAACCCTTGAACTTTTCTACATTTTGTCACATTGCAACCATATATTTATTTGTAAAAAAAAATAAATAAATAAATAAAAAAATATATATATATATATATATATATTGAAAACCATTTATCATTTGCACAATTATGTGCCACTTAGCATTGTTCTATCACATAAAACCCCAATAAAGTACATTTGGGGTACATTAGTGGACATTAACTGGTGTGTAAATATCTCTGGCTACACATTGAAGTAGTGTTACTGTAGAATGAAAACCACAGAGCGACCATGCAACCACCTACAAATAGCAATGTCTTATGTCTAAATATCAGTACTCACCAGTACAGTTAATTCTCAAAATCGGACGAGTACCGATTCCTAATTCGTGATCCTGTGCGAGTGGAACACATTGTCCAAGTGCCATTTCTCCCATGAGTAATCATCCATTTCCTGTTGTGTTGCAAGTTAATGCTCTCTTATATGCAGACAGGCTTATGTCTGTTTTTGCAGCACACTTCAGTTTTTATGCTTCAGAAAGCACACTCTTTAAAGCTCAATCTAGTTCAGATTTAACATATTGACACCAAAACCTCAAAATCATATTGAAAGCTTAAGTGGAATACATTTATTCTGTTTATACATGAATTTGCAACCTACTGTAAATTGTGAACTATTTCTCAAAACTACATTAAAAATACACGAAAGTCTGGCTCTTTGGAAGCAAAAAATTTGGAAATGTGGGGACTTTGCACAGTACTGTATGTTGTATTAGGATTCATACTTTAAAAAAAGAGATATAGGTAGGTCAAGGTAACAGTGCTTCCATGCTAACTCTAAGCCCGCATCTCTCTCTCACTGTCTCTTCCCCCAGGTGCGTCTGAACCCGACCGAAGCCTCGGACGTGCTGAAGCGCTGGGCTGAGTACCTCTGCTCTCCTCAGGTCAACCAGAAGTCCAAAGCTATCCTGGTCCTCCTATCACTCGGCTGCTTCCAAAAAGTGGGCGAGATGCTCCACAGGTCTGCACGAGATTTTCATGCATTTGTTCTTTTTTTTTTTTTTTTTTTTTTTTTTGGAATATAGTTCAAGCATCTAGCTAAAAAGGCCTATGTTTTAACGAGCTAAACAGAAACAAGAATAAGAACATTTAGTGAATTTAGTGCAGTCAAACTGACGAAACAGTCAACCGGATCGTGTTTGTTTACAAGTCTGTGAGACAAGAGTGGGTGTTGTAATAACCTGTAATGTTGTCATGCCATGTCAAGTTACAACAGGCGACCACGAGCAAGCGGAGACAGCAGAGCAGGAGTGCTGAGTGTGTTTTCGTATTGACAAGTGCTCTCAGTCCAAAATACCACTCTCTCACTCTCTTCCTCTCTGGTTTGTTCTTCCTAGAAATGTTCCAGTCATTTATTTTTACCTATTCCCACAAATTACTAAAGGACATTTAGAATTGTGTGGGTCCAGTTCTTTCTTTTTTGCCATGTATATACAGGAGAATATGTTATACTGTATATGGGAAAACCATTTTTACAATCAAGACAGAATACAGATGAGCCTTTGAGGGTTAAATGTTTTGCTCAAGGACCAAATAATCAGAAGACTGGAGGTGCTGGGGCTTATGTTAATAGCCCAGTGTCTTAAAAACAGAATTATGATATGCACATACTGTATGATAGTACCTGATATGCATTTTAGTGTTAAGAAATGTATTTTCATCCAAGAGTAAGAAAATGTAGACTGTCTAACTGCCTTAAGCTTTGATTATGACACCAATTCATATAACCCCTGGCAAAAGGTTCCTTTTTCAACCCTCTTGGAAAAAGGAAAATTCAATTGTTTAATTGTGTAGGAAAAAAAAAAAATTAACCACAGACATGCCAAAGAACTATTTTTATTTAACATTCCAACCTTCTGTCTTCAAGACACACTTAAAAAAAGAAAGAAAACTGTAGTCAGTTGCACCTGTTTTTGCAGATCAAGCCGAGAAAAAAAAATATGAAATCACTCAATTCTGAGGAAAATTCTTTGCAGTTCTAAACCAGACACCTGCATCAGAGTACATCTGCTAATTAGTCTGCAGTTAAAAAAGAGTGCTTGCTCACCTTGGTGAGCTATTGCACCAAGCTGATTGACATAAATCATGGCTCCAACACGAGAGATGTCAGTTGAGACAAAGGAGAGAATTATAAAACTTCTTCAAGGAGATAAATCATCATGGCCTGCTGCAAAAGATGTTTTGTTGATCCCAGTCATCTGTGGTGATGGTGGACCTTTTGTTTGGTGCCGTTCCAATGAAATGTATGAAGAAAACTGCCTGAAGAAAACATCCAATGTAGTTGTATGTCAGGTAAAAGTACGGAGGTAGATAATAGTCATTACATCTTCAATAAATGCACAAGTTTATATTGGGATTTTGGACATTTTCCTTATTCCATCAATTGAAAGGATGTTTGGAGATGATGACATCATTTTTGCAGGAAGATAATGAATCTTGCCATATGTAATAGGGCAAAAGCCATGAACACGTTCCTTCAAGAAAGACACTTAATATCACTGGCACGGCCTGCAAATAGTTCGAACCCCAATCCAATTGAAAATCTATGGTGAAAATTAAAGAAAATGGTCCATGACAAGGCTCCTACCTGCAAAGCTGATCTGGCAACTGCAATAAGAGAAAGTTAGAGACTGATTGATGAAGAATACTGTCGATAGTTACTGTAACTCCATGCCTCTGAGAAGCTGGGAAGCACCCAGCCAGAGGTAAACTAACAAAGTACTAGTGGTCTACTGTAGTGTTTTTGTTTTATGATTCCATAATATTTTTCTCAGAATTGAGTGATTGATTATTTTTTTCTCTACTTCATCTGCAAAAACTGTTGCAACTGACTACAGTTACAGTTTTTCTTAAAGCCTGAAGGTTGAAATTTTAAATGTAGTTCTGGAATATGATCAGCTCATCATGGATGGAAAAAAAAAATCAATTGATGCCCTATATTGGTCATTCAATAAATTCAAGTAGTCAGCTGACTTCATTTTATTGCCATATAGTGTAATGAGTCTAGACCTGACCAACTGAAGCAAACCCAGATCATAACTTCCTTTTTTACCCTGATGTACCCATCACTCTGAAATAAGGTCATTCTGGACTCATCAGACTATGAGACCTTTTTCCATTGCTCCAAAGTCCGATCTTTACGCTCCCTAGCAAACTGAAGCCCTTTTTTTGTGTGTGTTTTTTTATGGCCAAAGATCTGTTTAATCCCAATCCTGTCAGTTCTCATAACAATGTGTGCATGGGGAAATGCTCTTACTTTCACTATTAAACATATGTTTTTAATGTTTATTTATTTTTTATTTTTTTACAATGCAACCTAATTAAGTGTTTAAGTGACGTCATTCAGCATTTTTTCCAATCACATTTCTTCCACAAAGTTGATGGTTTAGCACTATTCTGGCAGGGTTTAATAATGCATTAAATAGTTTACCCCAATTTCAGTCATTTCAAATAGTTGTACTTTTTTTGGCATTCTGAAATCGATAATTTTTGTTTGTATGTTTGTTTTTGAATGAAGTTGTCAGATTCATTTAAAAACCTAACCGATTTCTGTCTGTCTATCTTGTGTTCCCTTGTCAGTATGAGGTATTTTGACCGGGCTGCTCTCTTCATTGAGGCCTGTCTGAGATATGGTGTGATGGAGGCTAATGACACCACTAATATCCTTCTTCACAAAGACTGCTGATTTAAATATGTGTGATGAATGTACAGTAGCGTTATGATAAACGGTTCCAGGTACAGATTGTAATTATGAAACCAGCGAGAAGCCTCGGCTGGATTCTTTTATCCAGAACCTGCTTTTTTCCCGTTAAATGCTTATTACAATCCTCAGCCTATTGTACAGATGTGAAAATGTGCCAAAGCAATTACACGTGTTCCTGTTTGTTTGCTCCATGTTGCCTTTTTCTTTCACACACAGGCCAAAAAAAACCCTGTCTAGGTTATTCAGTACAGGATAACATCATGAATTGCTCCTTATAAAGGAGTGCATTATAAAATCAGTTCAAAGGCTTTGTTTAGCACCTACGTGTTTACAAAGCCAAAGAAAACTGTACATGCATGGTGTTTTGGGAGATTTGACAGGGCAATTTGGCTAGTGGGTGGTTTTAGTTAAATTGCTCCCTTCAACGCTTTTGCGTCATAAGTGTTGTCAGCAAAAGAGAAGGAAATTGGTGTTTATTTTCACCAATCCCTAGGCATATTTGCTCTTGATTTTTTTCATTTAGTCAAAAGAAAATATGTTTAAGTAAAGCATTCCATTATCTCTAAAATTGTACAGTACATTTCTCCATATAGCACATGTTTCATGTTTTTTCACCCAAATTGATTTTCACACATTTCCTTAACTCTTCAGCTTTTTACATAAGCTAATAGGAGGAGCGTTTTCCTCCTATGCCACGCTTCTCCGCTCTGTTGGACTGAGAGAGGGAGCAGCGCTGTGGGCCTCCAAGGCTGGAGGAGCAGGAGAGGAGCTCCTGGAGGAGTTGTTCCAGAATGAAGGATCGGGATCGGATCTCTCACCTGGCGAGGAGGGAAAGAAGAGCAGCCCGGGTGTCGCTGAATCCCTCTAGAGGAGACGCAAGGAAAGAACAGGGTGTAGGGTTTTTAGTGAAGAACGTATGTTCATGTGTACTGTGTGTGTGTGTGTGTGTGTGTGTGTGTGTGTGTGTGTGTGTGTGTGTGTGTGTGTGTGTGCATTGTGTGAGTTCTATCGTACGCACCTATAAAAAAGCATGCACTCTGTCCTTGGGGTCATTTACCCTCTTTGCATTGAGGGGTCATGTTGCCCACTACCTTGAACTCACACACGCACATGTATACTAAGACAGTGAAAACATTCAATTTATATTTTTAATCAGCTTCATCAATAACAGTAACCAAATGCAATATGCTGCTTCAGACATTCCAAATTTGCCTCTTTTTTTTTTTTTGCACTTTTTATTTTGACCAAACAATTCACTTGAAGTAACTCATAAATGAAGTATGTATTGGAAAACAACTTCTCATGACTGGAGTGTCTTTATTCCATAGTGATTTGCCAACAATTCCAGTTTTTTGTTCTAATGAACAAGTTAGCATTTTGATTGTTGCAATCAAATCGGTGTGTTTGATGTCATGGAACCTAAGAAAGTCCATGGTATTACTTACTTTATAGCAAGTAATATTTTTCCCTCTCACGTGAAGTTATTATATTGGTTAAATATCCAGTTTGATAGAAAGTGATACAAATCTTTTATTATGAGTGGTTAAAGGAAATTAATAAACACCTTCCTTCCACCTCACATTCACTGAGTTTATTCAGTCACTCAGTGGTATATATGTCTGAAATGTAAAAAAAACATAATATTTAAGAATGAAATGTCTGGGGAATTAACATTTCTTATCTTTTTTAAATTTAAAGAGAGAGATGTGACTTGCATAAAGCAAGATTTAACTAACCATTTCGAATCAGCTCCAGAATGTGGTACTATATATAGAAAGAGTGGGACCAAATTGAAAAGTAAAAAAAAAAATGTGTGTGGAAAAAAAAAAGAGAGAGAGAGGACCAGTATTTTATTCATTATGAATATTGAATGAGGGCATATAATTCTTAGTGCGGTTTGGGGCAATCTTAGTGCTGTAGTCATGTCTATTTGTGCTGTCTGTGTTTCTGCAATCAGAGTGGAAAGAAACATACATAGTGTCGCCTCCTTTTTTTATGCCATTTAGCCAATTTCTTTGAATAAACAGTACATATAGACCCTTGCTGTTCTTCACCTTGTTCTCTGTACTAAAATTCTGTGGTCCAGAAACACTGGAAAAAAATACTGTCTCTAAATATTGTCATATACGGTGATGTTTCTTGTGAATTTGTGCATGCTTTGTGATTGTCAGATGAATAAATATGTGTATAAGAAAAGCAATAAGTGGTCATAGAATGTTAGTGTGTCAGCTTGATTTTCTTGAAGTACAAGCTGGAATTATCTGGCATTCATTGCTGTCACATTTTTGTTCCACAACTCCTCCAAAACTGTTTAATAGTAAGAGTAAATGTTTCAAATAACACCACAATTTTCATGTGGAGCATTAAAAAACATAGCACACTCAGTGAGCAAGTGACATGTGGGAGAGTCATTTTTACATTTAAAATCATGTACATTTAATGAGAATTGTAATCCTATTATGGAAGAGCATTAGAGTTTAGAAATTTTTTTTCCACAGGATTCTGACTTTCTTTATTCATTTTTAATGGTTATACAGTACTTTAGTTGTACATATATAAGGGGCGGAAAGAAGTGAGGGTTGCACGTGCTGGTCCAGGCAGCGTCCAGACAGCAGAGGGGCACTCGGCTAGTGAGCGTTGGCAGTGACAGAGCGGCAGAGTGCATTGACATGGGCAGCGGCTCCTGTCAGACCATTGGCGCAGCTTTACAGACAATGTCAGCCGGTCCGTGGTTTCTCGTGGATGGTTTTAACTTGACGCATGTGAAAGGGGCTGTAGCAGCTCGTGCAGGTCTTTGCTTCGATTTATTCAACACAGCACACAAACAGTGACATTCTGCGCTTAGCTCACAGCCCTGCTCAATGGACAGAAGAGAGACAAAAGCTGAGGTGCGTGGTAAAGGTTCAATCCATCGTTTTAACAAGTTCACATGATACAGCTCAATGCCTTTACACTTAACTGGCTGTTTGCAGTCTGTAATTCAGTGATCCACCTTTCTCCAAGAGAGTGAACAGTTCTTACCAAAGGTCCACGCCTAGCAGACCTCACGACCATCGGCCAAATAGGAGCTTTAATGGCATGAAGCCGGTGAAGGCATGTGGCTTCTTGTTGTTGAATGCTCTCGTGTCCTAGATATTCCTCTAAAGACCTTTGTGGGCTTGGTTCCGGTCCGCTTGTTCGCATTCTCCACCAGTTCTTCACCAGTTTGACAAGCAGAGAGAAAACACAAACCAGATTTCACCAACATTATTTTGTTCTGTCCAAATTGGTTCTGTCTTATTCGTTGACTTTATTCAAGCTGGATAAAGCTGGAGTCAGTGCATCAAGAGCCACCACACACAGACGGATCCTGGACATGGGCTTCAAACGTCGTATTCCTCTTGTCAAGCCGCTCCTGAACAACACACAACGTCAGAAGCGTCTTACCTGGGCTAAACAAAAAAAAGAACTGGTCTGTTGGCTCAGTGGTCCAAAGTCCTTTTTTCTGATGAGAGCAACTTTTGCATCTCATTTGGAAACAAAGGACCCAGAGTCTGGAGGAAGAATGGAGAGGCACACACTGCAAGATGCTTGAAGTCCAGTGTGAAGTTTCCACAGTCTGTGTTGATTTGGGGAGCCATGTCATCTGCTGGTGTTGGTCCACTGTGCTTCATTAAGTCCAAGGTCAACGCAGCCGTCTACCAGGAGATTTTGGAGCACTTCATGCTTCCTTCCGCAGACGAGCTTTATGGGGATGATGACTTCATTTTCCAGCACCCGCCCATACTGCCAAAAGCACCAAAATCTGGTTCAATGGGATTACTGTGCTTGATTGGCCAACAAACTCGCCTGACCAGAACCCCATAGAGAATCTATGGGACATTGCCAAGAGAAAGATGAGAGACATGAGACCGAACAATGCAGAAGAGCTAAAGGCCGCTATTAAAGCAACCTGGTCCTCCCTAACACCTCAGCAGTGCCACAGGCTGATAGCTTCCATGCCAGCCCGTACTGAGGCAGTAATTGCTGCAAAAGGGGCCCAAACCAAGTACTGAGTACATATGCATATTTATACTTTTCAGAGGTCCGATATGTTATGTACAATCCTTGTTTTATTGATTGCATGTAATATTCTAATTTTCTGAGATTGTGGATTTGGGGTTTTAATGAGCTGTAAGCCATAATCATCTCAATTATGACAAATCACGGCTTGAACTATCTTGCTTTGCATGAAATGAGTCTGTCTCATATATTAGTTTCACCTTTTAAAGTTGCATTACTGAAATAAACAAACTTTTCACGATATTCTAATTATTCGAGTTTCACCTGTATATATATATTGTATTTTTATATGTATATATAAATCATAACTCTTAGCAAATAAAGCAGAACTTTCACATTATTTGCACTTTTTGGGAACTTCATAAATATAATGTTTTATATAAAACATAAAAAGAAGAAGCCATACTTTCTCTGGGCCCATGCTGGGGCATTTCCAATTGTACAGATAATACTGTAGATTCCCATCTCCGATACCAAACTTCAACTTCTCCAGAAACGTCTTGTTCTCCATCAGGTCCAGTGCATTAAAAACGTCAAATCCTTTCTGCATGGGAGAGACAGATTGAGAGGCAGGATGAAGAGAATGAGAAGAGGGAATGAAACTGCAAAACATTCAGTTGTTTTAAGAGGACACACCGACAAAGAAACAACCACACATACACAGAGTTGTATCTACTGACCGATTTGGCGAGGATGAGTGCGTCTCCCATCAGGTCGATCAGTGGCGTGGTGGTGTGCACGTTGTAGAAGGAATACGCCGCCTTCAGACTGCGGTGCACTGGGTGGTTCATGATGGTGGATGGCAAGGTGTAAAAACTCAAGAAGTCTGTCACCTTCCCCTCAGGATTCTGGAGCAATCAGCAACAAGCGGTAATCAGTTATGGTAATTATGCTGAATTAAAATATCAATCAGGATAAAAGAAAGGGATGATTGAAAACACTAAAAGACATGGAGAACGTGTGGTAATGCTTTTAGCTGTTCCTTGTTTCTTGTAGTTTTTCATTGGTATTTTAAGAGTTTATACACTATGTTGCTACATTAATTTGGAGTAACAGTTTAAAAAAAAAAATTGTATCTTACCCTAGACAACTTTAAACACATTTAGAACCATTGCATTAGCCTATATTTAGGCTCTATCGTTAAATCCTCTTACGTGAACGATATTTCATAGTAAAATATATATTAAAATTATATATATAAAAATCTGTCAACACAGAACAGGTAGCGTCTCGGTTGTGTGGTGTCCATAAAACGTGTATCCTTTCAGTATCATAAAGTCAGGGACAACCTGTAACTGAGCACTATAAACATAGCTGACTATGATTAATCCAATTACCAGATTATTTAAGTGGTCAAGCTAACAAATCTTAACACGTATTTTACAATTTTGTGAAACCCTGTAAAGTAACCTGATGTTCTGTTTTTAACCCTTTATTTAAGAATAGTTAATCAAAATTTAATTTCTCATCACGTCTGAAGAAAGAACTCAAAGTCTTTCAAAGTCTTTGAGGGAGTTATGGTTTATTTATCGATCGTTTGTGTTTTCAGAGATCTAAGCGATTGTGTGAAGCCTGTGCAGACGGCCTACCTCCACCAGGTAGGTGTCGATGATGTTCTCCTGGGGCAGGAGCCAGTGCTGCACCTCGTCCATGCTCATGACAGGAGCCAGGTTGAACTGACGGAGATAATCCTGCAGCAGGCGGTGCACAGCTGGGACGTCCTTCACCGTCATCACCTTCAAGCCTCCGGTCTTCGGAGTCTAGACGTAAGGAGGAAAAAAAAAATTGAATAATTCGAATTAAGATTTATTGAAATAGTTCCATCTGAACACTTTCAACATTCGACTGAGAAATATTATGCAAAACAAACATTGTGGGCTAATACAATTTTAATCGGTTTATTTACTCTGCTTTACAATAATGTTTTAACCTTTCAGCATGCACATTAAGAAGTTTACAAGGTCCAGTCAGTTTGTTTAAATTTACTGACTGATTATTAAACTGCACAGAGATGCAGCAACTATGAGGTTAATATTTATAATGTTAAAAAAATAAAAAAACCCGCTCAAGCAGATGTGGGGTTGGTGTAAACCTCTGGAAGCCGGTAGAGCTTCATAGTGCGTTGCATAGTCATGTTCCGACTCAGGTGTGAAAACTTCACTTCAATCAGCTTCCGTGGGTTTAGAGATCGGTGCCAGTATCTACACAAACACACACGCTCAAAATATCACATCAGTGTACAAAGGTATTACAAGCTAACAAGCAAGGTGCTACCAAGAAATACAGCAGAGATAATCATCAATATGCAGAAATAAACCACACACAAAAAAAATACAGCTTTAACTGAGGTTTCTGCAAAGAATGAACATAGAAAAAAATACTGTAGCTATGAAGCATTAAATTAAACCTGAAAACGTTTCTTAGAATGAAAATTAGTTGTTTTTTCCCCCCCAGATTTCTCCTGATATATTAAAAAGTGGGTCTGTGTGTGTGTGTGTGTGTGTGTTTGTGTGTCTGTGTGTGTTTACCTGCAGGTCCCTACAGGTTTGGGCAGTACCACTCCAGCAGTGTAGACAGCCTGGAAGATGCCCTGGAGGTTGACCCGCCTGGTGATCTCTCGGATCAGCACCGGAGCCACGCGTTTGGAGCGCAGCTTTTTGTGCACACATAGGAAATTAATCTCCACCATCTTCTTTTCACTGGGGGATTAGAGATAATGCAAAAAAACAAACAAACAAAAAAAGACAGGCACAAGAAAAATCCAATGATTAAGAAGAAAAAAAAATTGTGCTTTCATTGCAGTAACAAACCACATTTCTTCCAAGCCGTTGTTTCAACACAATTATTTAACTGCAAAGTGTCAACTTGGAAAACAAGAACTTGTGTTAAACAATAACAGCAGAAAAGGATATCATAAGGCGTTTTCTTAGAAATTGAAATAGATAGATTTTTTTTGTCTTTTAATAAAAACAATTCTCATTGATAGGGCGCAAATACAGGTAGTCCCCGACTTACAAACATTCGTGTTACAAATTTTTGTTTTCCGATACGAATGCACGTCGGTTCACAGATCACGGAAGTAGCTCATGTGTATCGTACAAAAAATAGACACTGCAGTGAACCAAATACCAATACAATTATATACAATATTTTCAGTGTGTAAGTGATCGTATAAAATGTCTAAAGTTTGCTGTATTGCATGTGTGCGCGCGTGGGGGGTGTGGGAGAAATGAATCGGCCTCACTGGTTTCAATAAATCAGTCCGGGAGCATGATAGAAATGTCAGGCCTGTAAAGCCGTTCTGATCGTAAATAATCCTAATTTCGGAAAATCCTGAACAAAACAGAGTTCACAGTCTAATATAGTGGAAAACAGCTCTGTGACGAAATAGCGTCTGGGATTCTCCTTGCTATTTAAGGGTGCAGAGACAACACTGTTACATTTGACGAGTAAGGCTCATTTCCTTATGGAAATGAGTCTTACTCGTCAAATGTAATGTGTTTACAATTTTTGGCCACATGATGGCAGTGTGGGGAAAGGGGACAGAGATTTAACCAGGTGGATTGGTATGCTTTACATTGTACAGTATATGCGTGTCAAAGTCTCACTTAAGAACAAATCTTACTTACAAACTTGCCCCTGGAACGGAACTAGTTTGTAAATCAGGGACTACCTGTATAACCATACAATACTCTAATAATTCTATTTCGATTTTAAGGCTTTCCTACATAAGATAGACCAAGAGATTTAATCTGTGATTAACAAGCGTTTTCAGAACTCAGTCAAGCCAAAAAAGGGTATCCTAAATATTTGCATATTGTGAGGAAGAGGAATGAACAGAAGACATTATGCCTGTGCAGGTCAGTGTGTGAGCTTACATGTCGTAGATGCGAATGGTGGCTGGGATGGCACTGATGAAGCCTACGAGTTTCTGATTGGAGTTCACTCTGACGCCACAGTGCCACTGCGGTAACCAGCCTGGAGGACGTAGCGCCCTGAGACAGAGAGAGAGAGACATTTAAAAGAAAGGATAAATAGAAAAAGATACAGTGGCCAGTTATTAAGCCTGAGCAAAGAACATATGGAATGTTTTGAGTATGGCCTCTGGATCGACTAATAAAGACGAATAAAAAAAAAAATACTACAATATAAATCTAGTAAAAAAAAATTCACAGTGTTATTGGAACGGTGTGAATGTTGGACGTACCACAGCAGGAACTCGGGCGAATAGTCAAAGCGGAACATGTTATCATCATCCTCCACGTAGTTCTCGTTCAGGAGAGTGTACAGCTCCTTAAGCTGAACACAAGAAGAGAAGGACCAACTAGACAAGCTTTCACTTATTCCTATTTCTCCATAGATTATTATAAGGCAAAGCAAGACACTTTGACAATAAATCTTAATAAAATTTCTACTTTCTCAGCTATGGCTGTGTAGGTCAGTGTATAAGCCTGATGATGGTGATGGGCGCACACGGAGACTTCAGGGAAGACATAAACGTAAATGAAGCTATGTTCTAACCTTAAGCTTTCATATTTAATTTGGTACTCTGATCCGTATCCGGGTAGAACATGGAGTGTTAACGTTACGCAAACGACCCGAATTTTCTGCTCAAGAATACTGGACTGTGGGGCGGCACGGTGGTGTAGTGGTTAGCACTGTCGCCTTGCTCCTCCAGGGTTTGGGTTTGATTCCCGTCTCTTTGTGCAGGGAGTCTGCATGTTCTCCCCGTGCTTAGTGGGTTTCCTCCGAGTACTCCGGTTACTTCCAACAGTCCAAAGACCTACAAATTAGGCTAATTTGGTGTTCCCAAATTGCCCACAGTGTGTGAATGAGTGTGTTTGCCCTTTGATGAATTGGCACCCTGTCCAGGGTGTACCCCGCCTCGTGGCCCAAGTCTACTGGGATAGGCTCCAGGCCCTGCGCGACCCTGAATACAGCATAAAGCGGTATAGATCAGGAGTGAGTGAGTAAGTACTGGAAATTTAAATGATCTTGAACCACCTTGTATTTCGCAAGTAAATAAATAATCGAAAAAAAGAACAACACTGAAAATAACAGTAGTTCTTTGAGAAATCAGACAAATGAAAGCTGAGTCAGTGGCCTCAACAGCATTCAAATTAAATAGGAGGCTTTTATTTAGTTTTTAAAGCCCCATAAGGTATGTTCAGAAACCTGATAAATGAAGATATTATAGCAGTAATATTACCACTTTCCCCAGAAATGATTAGAAAAGGTGATTCATTACTTCCTATAAGCCAGTGCCACACTCCGCTTTTCTTTCATAATATCAAATAAGATGAGAAGTAGAAACGTCTCTCTTTGGGTGAACATATTCTCACTGTTTTTTTTTGTTTTTTTTTAGTTTATTCAGTTCAAAGAGATCGAAAAAATGTTGCACATCAAAATGATCTGGTTTCCCCGGTGATCCACGGGAAAGGAAATCACACTTGAGTCATCTCAAGTTTGGAAGGGAAGAGAGGATGTAATTGCCAATTTTGGTGATATATTGCAAACACAATTACATGATTAATGAATGAGTGAAAGTAATAAGTGTTGGGAAAACAAGTATGGCTGTGTGACTGCAAATTCAGAGGCACATAGCTGCTTATATACACTGACAACTTCCCACACAGACACGCTATGAGCGCTGCAAACACACACGCACGATCCCCCTTCTCCAAATGTCACAACATCATTATCATGCGGTATTGATCCCGGCGAGGGTGATCCATGTGAATTCCAATCAGGATGGATGCGACAGTTCTTTGGCTGCCGCACCGCTGCCGTCCCGGCAGTAAACGCAATATCGTTAGTCTTCTCACGACCGCAGATGGCCGCAAGATGCTGGAATCTCCCTCGAAAAACATCCACTGATTGGAAGCAGAATACCTGGGCTCTGTGTGTGTGCTTGTCACGCTGCACTATTCACCTTCAGGCTGGGATACGTGCGGTCGCTTCACCGGATCAGCGGGTGTTCTTGATGCTTACGAATCTATATTTCTAATCCTGAATGGTGAAGATATATTCACTGTATGATGGCCAGTTGTTATGTAGCAATTGGTCAAAAGCTCCCCCTCTAGTCTAACAGCTGACAGCCCCTCCAGGCTGATCATCCTCGGTTACATCTTGCTGCAACATGTCTGTGTTATGGCGAGTATGTGAGCGCAATGCTAGATCATGCTTTGACCTTTAAGCCTGGCTTTCACAATGCCTTGTGCACGAGCTTACTTGATCTCAGACTATATTCTTTTCTCCCTCTGATCTTAATGCTTAAAAGATATCCTTAAAGATAATCAGAGATAATCTTATCTCTTCTTTCAATCACTGTGATCTTGTCTACTCGGTGTCATTAGCCTGCCCGACTCCCCTGTTTCCTTCAATCACTTTTGCTATTTCAATTTTCCTTTTTCCTTTTCTCTCTCTCTCTCTCCCCCTCGCTCTGCCTCTGAACAGTGCATTAGCATCGCCAATGCCACTCAGGAGTTCAAGTGCTCTCTCCCGTCTCTCATTCTTTGCCTCTTCCTTTTGTCTCCTCCGTCTCCTTCAGTTCTCGACCACCCGCCCAGCGGCAGCCAATCACGGGACAAATGAGAGGAAACTATTGCGAGGAAATCAAACTCTCCAGTGCACTCACACGTGCACTCATAGCTGCCTAGCCTCCTTGCTAATCTTGCTTGCTTATTGCTGCTTCCGCAACACTATTATTATTATCACAGGTCTGTAGTCTACAGGGGCGGAGGGAAATAAATCTATTGTTAGATGCAAGATTATGTCTCAGTGTCTCAATAATCTGAAATTTTAAACCAAATTCTCAACCTTATGATCGCCTGTAACAATATTTTGTAAGAGTGGGCAACCAGTTGGATGGTGAAACATAATGGACATAAGCGTTACGTTAGCTAGCGTATGGACGCTTTATGGATCATTACACTATGTTTTAAAGTAACATGTAGCCACACAGTGACAACTTTTTTTGATGCATCATCAAGATGCATCAATAATCGTTTTATAATCGCATCGTAGCTCTCTGAATTGGAATCAGGCCCAGAGATTCCCACCCCTGCAGACTGCACGAAACTACAAATACTTCAGGTCTTTGGTCAAGCCAAAGCTACAGAAACGTACAATGTCTCTAATTCTTCTTGACCATGTTGACCTTTTTACAGGCTGCGTTTGGAGGTAAGACCAGATCTTCACTCGGGGTCAGAAGTCAAGCATGTGATCTGCAGGGGAAAGCTCGGAGGGTAAATTGTTTTCTCCCCATTGTCTAACGTGCTGAAGGCTTCGGTATACAGCACAAAATATATAGCCATCATGAAAGCTCAATGTTCCCACAAGAGTGCTTATTTTAATGAAGCTCGCTTTCAGGGGAGAAATGAGAAACAGTTTTGGCGGCGTGCTAAAGCTAAACTTCTGTGTTGCCAGTGACATATTGTATTTGGGTAGCAATAATAAGCTGCTAATGAAAAATGTTGCCGAGTAATGTCGGGCATATTAAAAATCAAACAACTGCGGCAGTCTGCAGTGTGGCTAACCCACAAAAAAGGAAATATGGATAGCTGCATCTACTTTGCATCAAAGGCCGAAGCGCGGAGATTCTCATTACGGCTCCTCTTTCGTTTCATCACTTTCATCCCAAGGCCATCCACCTCCCAACGACAGATAACAGAGGCACCCCAAATATCTCTTTTAAAGAGACTACTTAAAAATCCACAGTCAAAGAGAGAGAGAGAGAGAGAGGGAGAGAGAGAGAGGGGGCTGTGAAGAGTGTGAAGATCCTCTCAAATAATTAAGGAGTGGGGCATGCATTGCAGATAATGAGTTTCTAGCATCACTGGCTACACAGTATTCCCCTGTCTTATCACCTGCTGCTGTCACTCACTAATGAAGTTGCTATTTCCAATTACTGCTCCCTATTAGGAATCATTATTAGGCCTGGGCTGTTATTGTGGTTGCTTCTGAGGAGGCAGGGCGCACATAAAATCACAGCCTCGCTATAAGCGCGGCCTGAAAATATTTGAGAGGCTTTTAGGTTTTCAAATGAAAGTGAACTTCTTGGTCCAGAGCTTCTGTGAGTTCTTGCAGTGTGACTTTTTTTGGAATACCCTGGTTAACCCGACTAAACGCGGAACGAATAATGCCACGTCGAGTTACTTCTCGCGCGGCTACGATGGCGTTTGACAGTAGAACAAGTTTCCGGTGATGTAAAACAACGACACTCAACCTCGTGCACGGGAAGAAGACACCCATCATAGGAGAGGCAGCGGAAAGACATTTCACTCTGACAGTAGTTCAGTAGACCAGAAAATCTAATGCCACTCACAGCTCCTTCATTGCATGTGTCCCTTTCATATGCAGCTTCACTACGTTGTCTTTATACATTCAAGTTGGCCTTAGTAAGCGAGAAACGTGGGGTTTTTTGTGTGTGTGTGTGTGATTCCAATAGGGTGCATGTGCACTCTAGTGTGTGTAAGTGGGTATTTGTGCTGAACACCTGACATGTGTGATCATTACTGTCTGCAATCAGTGGTCTGTCCGCTCTGTTGCTGCACCTGATCAATCTCAATGCCAGAGACTCTCCGCTCCACTCTAATACGTTGCAGTCTTTCCAGCGAGGTGTCACCGCACGCACGTGTGCGCGCACACACACACACACACACACACACACACACACACACAGAACAGCCAACAGGATGGAGGAAAAATGGGAACAAGGTATGTTCCAGAAGTTCCCCTGGAAGAGCATGGAGCAATGTTTGTGCCTGTGATCAGTCTTTCATTAATATGCTGTTACACAGATATACAATGGAGTTTCATGACCACAAGTCTGCATAAACAGCAAACACCAGCAACCAGCTGTGTGTATTGGCTGGTAGCTACTGTAAGTGTTTACACTGAGGGCCAAATGTGTGTTATTTATCACCCAGGCACAGAGGAACACTGTGTGCAATGGACCTCTCTCCTTCATTTATATGCATTTAAAGGCAGAATCATGCTAAGATATGATCAGTATGGTTTAGTACTCTTTCTGATGGATTCACACAATTTACAAGAGTCAGGTTTGTTGGGAAAAATCGTTGCCTTAAAAGCAAAGCGCAAATTTGTGCAGCAATGCTGTGTCTGCTCGGAGGAATTCAAATTAACCTGCATTGCACATAAATCTCAATGACAGTAGAGAAAGGGCGAGTGTACTGCAAAAGTGTGCCGGGGAGCTGCAGTGAATTAGTAAAACAAAGCAAAGCTTCAGAGAAAGAAAAAGACCACCGATAATAAATCAACATAATGTAACTATTTCATAACGCTGTGGCTGTGCAGTCATTAAACTTCAACTGGAGCCTGACGTTCACTGAGTCGCTAATCCAATATGGCGATAGCATTAACTAGAAAGCAGTTGTTGCTGATAATGTAATTAGCTGCTGCCTTAGTAAGTCAAACCCTAATTACATGCACAAACAGAAAGAAATGTGTACTTTGCGTTTTCAGGGACGAAAATTCAGGCTGAAGATTATCGGACGTTTAAAAATAAACTTTCGGAAATTCGGACTACTTTTGTGTTTATTCTTCCATTCTAGCTATGTGGCTGTTTTTCATAGATGTGACCCAGGAAAACCACAGCTGGACACCAAAAGGAGCTGAAAAGAAATGGGGAAGACAAAGGATGTTCTCCACGAGAGAAGATCCTTGGGTAATTCAGACGATACGCCCCACTGCAATCAATTCTGTGTTTCTCATTCAGCTCCCATGAATACACTCTTACTGATTATCACATTTTATCATGCCAGAGCTCAACTTTGACCATGGGAGGAGGGGGAATCGGTGTAGGAGCTGCAAGGTGGCGGGTCAATGCCGTGCTCTCAGAGGGTTAACTCTCGCTGATATGCGTCCCTTTGTTTAAAGACAAAAGGGAGATGGAGTGAGAGACGAGGAGCGAACAAGGCTGTGTGTGACTGTAGTGATGCATGAGTGGCTATTTCTGCTTTCAGTGCCTCCACCTCCCCTGAAGGACGTGGTGGAGGATGCGGAGTGGGCCGAGCGCCCAAGGAAACCGAGGTAGGAGAAATGCAAGGGAAATGACAGTGAGCCGGTGCAATCGTCCGAGTCAATTTGTTTACATGGGAATCAGCTGTATTTCAAGGTATTCCTCATGAGCGTTGGGAGGATGAATGGTGGTTGTTGACAGGAAATGTGATATTACTGAAGACATAATTGTAAATCCACAAAGCCTGGAAGTACTCATTTAAAGTTTTCTCCAGAAACATATTTTGCATTCAGTCAATAAATGGACAGAAACGACTTTTGCATTGTTGACAGCAGCACAGTCCTTTTAAGGTGTTTGAAAGTTGTGCTACAACAATATCTAAAATATGTCGACTTGTGTCATTGCTCCCAAAAATTTGAGAGTTGAAAACATAAAGGTGTCAGTGACATTTCAGGAAAGAAAGCAAAGGATCTTAATGTGCAGTATTGAATTATAGGATCATGCAATTGAAGGAAAGACATTTAATATCAGTGAGTGTTGTTTGAACTTATTTACTCAATTTGCATGTTCCCATGAAGACTTTTAGTTTCCCATTACAAAAACACAATTTGTTTCCTGCTGAAACAAATTTCTGAGTCAAACCGATGCGATTGTTAATCTGATCTGAAGCATCAGCGTCATTATCGGCTCGAGGCACCTTCAAAATATTGGTACAAACTTTGAAAAACCCTCCACCCTCTCAAGCAAGCGCTCGCGAAGGCAAATATGCAGTGTGTGTTTAAACACACGCACATACACACTTAATCTGCAACACTCTATCTACTCCAAAGAGAAAACACTTAAACAATAAAACAGCGATTACTACAAGCTAATTGAATAAGACCCGGCTAATCATTTGTCCCCAATCTATTGCACTACAGCGTCTTTGGAAAAAAAAAAAAAAAAAACAAGAAGCCTGTGTCAGAGAAAGGCAGCCGATGCCACCAAGGACGGCTGCTTTACTAATTTCACAGAGGGGCCGGGCCCATCTGCCGTGTAGCTGCGCTGTCGACAACAATAGGATGACCTCAGCCAAATCGCAGAGTACTACCGCTCTGTCCCCCCCTCCCATTTAACGCTCTGACAGACACGGGAGGCTTCGCTCTGGGAAAACACGGTGTCCTTGTCAGCAAAGGAGAGATGGTCTTCAGAGAGAAATAATGACATCTGGACATGGAAAGACCATTATATTAATTTCATTACCAGCCATGTCACGAATCCCTTAATATACAACCTCGAGATTTATCCCGCAATTGTGAATTGAGACATTTCTAGAACAAAGGAAACAATATGTTTACCTAGTTTTCTCTCCTCTCTATCATCCTCTCTTTCCTCCCTCCATCTTTTCCATGAAAGGATGTCAATAAAACCTCCATGGATGACTGAATTCTCGTCCACACATTGTATCATTTGCTTCTCCAGCAATCCAATAATCATTTATACCTGTGATGGCATCAGTCAGGGGTAGCTAATAACCCGGTCAATACTGGGGATGCATGTAGCCAACACTGGCCAGCTGTGTGTTAAAATCAATGCCAAGTCAAGTGATCTGATTGGTGTCCACTGAGAGAAGAAGTGGCGTAATGAACGTTCCACTCTCCACAGCTTGTATGTTCTGTTGTAGAGTCAGTGGACAAAGATATGGAAACAGGTTTGGAAAGGTTCCTTTCTGAGTGGATCAGCGACTGAACTCTTAGAATAAACAGTTGGTCAGTGGCCAAGGCACCATTAAGCGTCTGTATGAGAGGCAGCGGGCTCTCTGAGTGCTCGACCGTGGCGTCTTAAGATGACGTAGTATAAAGAGCGACAAAGTCCGTGCATAGGGAGGAGGATGAGGTGGATGGATGGGTCAAACAAATGCAGGACTTTCCCTTTTTAAAAAGTTAACTTTCCTTACGTAATGTTCTGAACTAATGCCACGGACGTAAGTTACAAAATTATTTTAATCCAAATCACACATTTTTCCTAAACCTAACCACATATTTTTGTTGATTAAACCTAAGTATTAACAGGATACCCAGAGAGGGATCCTGACCGAGCTGCCATATTTGATAAGTGAGAATGTGTTGGCTAAGCACGAGCTAAATGCTAACTTGGGCTCCTTCTGTGTCTGTGTTCTTAAACGTAACTAGACTAAACTTAAAAGCTACCTGTTCCACTGTCTGGCTGCAGTGGCATAAAACAAAAAATCAAAACTATGTGAACTTTAACAGCTTGTCTGAAGACGCAGTTATTAGCAAGACCTGTAACCTTATTCACGACAACTGAAAGCTCATTACACAACTTCCGCTGTGGCAGTCTGCTGCTTTTTGAAGTGCGTGTTGAACCTTACACCTTTATTATTTCATTAAATACAACAGATCTAAGCTGTATTGCACTGAAGTGATTATCATAAAAAAATTTAAAAAATATGTTCAACACAAAAAGAATGAATCTAATTCTGTAGACTGCATTGTGTGCAGCTATTAAGCTATATTAGGAATGTGTGGGCATGTTTATGTGCTTCAGAGAAAGAAAATCTGAGCACGCTACATGGTGGGTGGGTGTAGTCACGCCGTCTGACTGTGAGTGTGTGCGTGTGTGCATGTGTGTTCTTCCAGTACAGGAGCCTCAGGGAGCCTCACAGCGGTCGAGTCCTGGGGAAAGTGAAAGGCCTGCCTCCTACGTTTACAATACAAAGACACCGTGCTGTGCACTCTGTTGCGCTCGCTATTGACATCAATGGTAAATCCAGACACCCCACCACCACCACACATCCCTGCACCAGCCCTCTCCGCTCTTTGACCGTGCTGTCACCTACGCACCGCTGCTTAAAAAACACCGCTGATGTTCTCTCCATACAAGCACTGATTTTGCTTTAAAGAATAAGCAGGAACTATAGACAAAGCCTCCCATGATAGCCTTCCCCCACAGAGGTTATGTACAACTTTGCTTTTGTCTCTAATCTCCAGATACTGCTTTATAAAAGCTCCATTTCAAATGTGCTTTTTTTTTTTTTCCAGCAAAGCAGATCTCATATCAAATGTATCAATTTACCTTATGGCATTGCTATACTGGCTATCACATGACCACACTTAAAGCCCCACCTTAGCACCCTTATGTGAGTAATTTGAAATCCATAAGATTAGGCAACGTCTTTGCTAGGCGAGGCTAATGAAAGCAGCATAAATCCCCAATGGACGTTAAACCAGAACGAAGCTGCAGCGGTGTGTGCATTAGCTAAGGCTTTATTTGCCACCTTAGGCTGAAAACCAATGAAGTCCAAGTAGCTGTGTAGGTCTGTAGCCAACGGGGAAGAGAGGGCACTTGTGAATAATTCACCAGGCAGCTTCAGAGTTGAGTCAGTGGCAGGAGTTGAAGGGACGACTTTGGCCAGAACTATGTTGCGTTTAGCTAAATAGTTGATGGCTTTAATCAGCAGCTGACACGGTCCGGGGTCAGGCGGGAAAAAAATGATACATGGTAAACAGAAGATTAAAGAGAGAGGGAGGCAGACAGAGAGAGATAAGGGGTGAGAATATGAGGTGGAGAGGAGAGAGCAGGCAGGGTGGCGACTCAACTCTCAACAGCTCGACACTGTGCTGATCCTTAATGATGGGCATTTTAACTAGTTTCCATATTTGAGTACTTGCATTAAATTATTATAGAGTACTCGAGCAGTAAAAGAAAATATAACGTAAAATTAGTTTTTGACGATGTCATGAACTGACATGGACCTCATCTCTTCAGTGCACTTTGTAAACTTTTGCACACCGGAGAACTCATATCACGATGCATTACATTAACACCATTTTATTTCTATTTTTACAGGTTTACTAGCACATTCATATACTGTGAACACCTGCACATTCCTGTCAGTATTCCCTGTACATATCATCTGAACTATGCAGCTCTCACACAGAACGTACTGTTTACATATTCCTACTGTAATATTATATTCTGGAGTTAATTACACCACCTGTCTCTTAGACCTTTCTTTTTCACTTGTATATATACTTTTGTCTTTGTTCTTGCTTTTAGTTTTTTTAGTTTTATTTATTTTTGTGTTGTTTCTTGTTCTGCCCGGCGCTGTTATCCGTGGTCAAAACAGAAACCAAAAAAAAAAAAGAAGCGAGTACTTGATACGTTGAATGAATACTGACGTCCAAATCGACTAAATGCTCATCCCTGATATGCGTCTTCAAACTGAGTTCACGTGTATTTTATGTACATGAGCTACCACCTAAAGAGGGTTTTGTCTCTGGTTTTAGTTTCCCCCCATTTGCAAATCAAGTTCTCTTTTTATACAGCAACATTTTCTGGTTTATGGGAGCTAGTGAAGTGAAGAATGGCTGAAGGGTAGAGCCCCTCTCTTTGGTACCAGACCAAAAACCCCTTCAGGTTTAAACTGTTTGCTCATTTCTCACTTTGAGGTTCTCTTATGAATACATGTTCACTTCCAGTTAATATTAAAGTCTTGTTCTTACCTGCAGCTAAAACACACCAATCCATTCATATATGCTAGTTTTATGTCTGTGAGCTGGATAATAATAAAAAGCTGCACCTGTGTAATGTATATGAGATCTTACTGCCTCAGTGCTTCATACCACCCCGAAGCACCAATTGCATTTGCTATGCATTCCTTCCTCTCCTTGAATTTCAGTGCTTGCCTATCGATTGTTTGGTGCAATTTGCAACTTCCCCTTCAATACCTTCACTCTGTGATCGCCAGACCTAACCTGATTGTTCACACGCAGATACTGAAAGCAGGACGGGACGTGTGAGTGTGAAGGAAAGACGACAGGAAGATGGGAAACAAAGGGGTGTGAGCATCCAGCTACTTCTAATTTTAGTGACAAATGTGAGAAAGTGAGGAAAGAGAAAGCTGGTGACAAGAGAGGAAATATATGTGGTAATCAGCCAGCTGGGCTACGCAGATGTGTTAAGAAACTGCCATAGTTGAATATTGTTGTGCAGTGCGGTGACAAGGATGGGCTAATCCGGCTAAATCCCCAAAGAAGGCATCCACTGGAAGGCATCTACCAGCACTGATTGTTCAATTACACGTGATGAGCTCTGTGAATCTGCCAATTAATGTTAAATACCGATAATACAGAAGGTATATGCAGCGGAGGTTGCGTTAGACTTTCTCGTTGTCCATCATTTTGACAGACAAGGTCGAAAAAAAAAATCTATTTTTACCCATCATTTACATGTTTTAATGATAATAAGACATTTACTAGCATTTCATTTTCATTTTTAGATCATTAATATAGCCTACAGAACAAGCTTATAGAGCATGCATTTATAAGGGAATGGAGAGAAAAGATGAACAGACTGCGAGGCACAGCCACTGACTGACCATGACTTGCAGTGCCATTAACTTTAGACACGGGCATCCACTGTGTTTACCTTTGTTAAATGTCAGTATAACAAAAAAACCTCTACACACATCAGACTGCTCGGTTATAACTCGACATAACAGACATTTCTCTTTTCTCGACGGAGATGGACGACAACGTGCTGCAGTGTTTCAGTGTTTACATAAATTAGCCTTAGCCTAACATCATGAATTTCAGCCGTTTTTTTAATCTTAACATTAATGAAACAGAGCAGCTGATATTGGTAGTGAGAGCAACAGGTTGGCGGACCTCACTGCACTTTTCTGTCAACTGCGCACTGGATAACGTGCAAAATCAACATCCGAGCTATCAACCTACATGATGAAAATTACAAGTTTTGATTTGGACCGCGCAATAAGGCAGGCCTGCTCTGTTCTTTCAGTGAAAGATCTACAGAGAATATGTTTACAATATTTTCCTGGAGGTGCTCCACTGAAACGGTTCCCTCCCGACACTATTTTGCAGATGAAACGTCGGAGAATTCTGCTGCCCAGGACGATTGTGATTGGATTAAGGAAATACAAACAGGCCAGGGATTTTTTTTTTCACTATCCAGGAGTGAAAGCACATTGAATCCAGACTTTCCCGCTGCACAGACACAGCGCTGTGGAGA
>JAOVVB010000041.1:6944359-6954484 GCA_028570985.1 Heterobranchus longifilis
AAAAACTTTAGCTAAGAAAAAAATAGCTATAGAGGATAAAACAAACATATAAAATATAAGAAAAACCTAGCTGTACAAATATGCATGAATGTGTTTATGTGCAATGAGCACAAATTAAATTGAAATATGTGCAAATGTCCCTAAGTGTCCATGGTGTCCATAAATGTCCAGAATGAGTGTAAATGCAAATGTCCATAAGCGTGTAACGTGCAAAAATGGTTTACATTCATAATTACACATGACAACTAACATATACAATAATTTTTAAATATTAAATATATTTATGAGACCTCTCATTTATTGGGATAAATCAGTATAGATCATGAGTGAGAGTGAGTGAGTGAGTCAGGCCTAAGATGGTGGTCTATTAATGACACTGTTATATTTCTTACAAAAAGCAAGCAGCAGACTTAAGAGCAGCCCATTTTGTCAGACTGCAAGCACCAGGCCAAATCAAAACCTAGCTACAAATCTGTACTGCAACCTGATCCTTTAGATACAGCCTGGCTCTCATTACAGGTGTACACACTAATTCACTTATTTCTCACCTGCTACTCAGCCTATTCTCTTCTGGTGAACCTGTTTCCACACCTTTTATTTAGCTCTGAACAGCTGCAGTGCTTTGAACAATTTAATCTCAGTGAATGCACACTTTAAATTCCGTACACGTTAATGAATCTGGACTTTGCTTGTCTTGTGAGCTTGATGAAAGCGGACAAATCACATGACCTTTTGTTGTATTTGTGTTTGTGCCTGTTTAGAACACTTTATGTATTCATATCTAGTCATATTTTAAATATATTCAACCAATGTATCTTATATCTTCCTGCATTATTAACAATCTGACATGATAAAGCAGTATACAGGCCTTCAATTAAGTTTAATATGGGAGAATTTCAAGTAACTATTTGTTGATATATACCCAGAGATTCCATGATGACTAGTGAGAAGAGGACGAAGGCACCTTCTCCAGTTCCCCATCACACTTGAAGCACTGCCATGAAGTTCCCAGTTTTACACCTTGAATATTTATACACACACATCAATGAGCTTGTACCTTGGCTGACATTAAACAGGGCTAATTTGTGGATTTTGGAGAGGACATCACCCCTGGCGTGCTCTCTCCTGTTTCCGCTGTGTTTTGCAGGACAAAGCCGTCCTGTGACAATGACCAGGGACATGATTTGTGTAGCCATTTCTATATACAGTATAAATGGCCTGTAGGTTTGGTTATGCAAGCGTGACATTTATTTCCTAAAGTCTTCCTGTTTAATAGTCATGTACCTGCACCTGCATGTCATAACAGATGGATGACACCGACAACATATCATTTTCACAATAAGAAAAGGGTAAAAATACTACAAAGAATAAACAGGTCAGAATTCAGATACTGACTCCAGTCTGAGGGGGACTGTTTGTGCAAGTCCGTGCCTGAACTTGCAATTCCGACAAGTTATGAATGGATCACTGCAGGCTATGAAGAAACCACTGAGGAGGAGCCTATATCCTTTATCTTTTGCCATTCTCTAATATTTTCCACCATTGCAATGAACAAATGAACAATCCATTCATTTGGCGGAATAAAGAGCTGTACAGAGAAGCTGTAAAGGTTACCTTTTTTGACAGCTTCATTTGCAGACATGCAACCAAAGAACAGCATTACGCCTGTGGTTTGGGATCCTTCCCATATATCACTCTTATCTTAGGAAATTATCAAGGAATGATTATGGAAGCATATCTTTTCCTTGCAAAGTCAGTCAGATTTTTTTTTTTAAGCGGAATGTATGAAAAGTGACCCACATGAGTATTAAATCACAGGACTGCACTCAAACAATTGAATTGTCTAATGAATGAGTAATTTGTGTATTCCAGCACATGTGTACATGTCACACCCAGTGTTTCTGGGAACAGCTCTGGATCCAGGACCGTGATCAGGATAAGTGGTTACTGAAAAGCAATTGAGAAAAACAAGTATGTGGTTATGTTTTAATGTGTTAATAAATGCAGCATGTTTTAATCTTTTTAGGAGAATGTTATTCCCAAAACTGACTTGCAGTACTGCAACAACAAGACTAAATTAACCAAGGGAACTGATGGGGGAATGAGGGAGCGAAAAAACAAAACACCAAATTACCACTGTACGGTAAACCCCGACATAAAACAACATGCTTGCACAGACAAACACAAAACACATGGCTGCACTAACAATCAAACTAAAAGAATCATAGAAAATAAACTTAAATATTGGGCTGTTGTTTATTTTACCCAGTGGCTATACAGTAGGAGATATTTCGCAATCACTATTGATGTGTTATAGTTTGCAAGTACTGTATATTTTGCATTTACATTCTAGAGTTAACTGCATTTAATTTATTACTGTTAATGTTTACTAAATGTACATCAAATCGCATTTACATAAAAATGTCCAATGTCCAATACCAAATTCAAATAAATATTAACTAGATGGTTCTAGTGCAGCTACAAAAGCCTGCTGAAACTTTCCTTTACTTAAAAAACAAAGTGTTCAATCTGCAGAACATCAACTAAATTTGCCGCTTTAATCAGGTCCACATTTGCAGTTAGCTTGGATTAAGAGTGACATGAATAAATTTGAAAGGTTAGCTCTTAGTGGAGAGACCTAGATGGAGCAGACAGACTGATTAAGATAGGAGAGTAAGGGATGTCCCATCATTTGTCACAAGGGGGGGGGAACCCGAGCTCCGCTGCAGCACACATGGGTTGGAGAGTTATCATCGCTCGCTGAAAAATGGGCACGAGTGCCGCTGGCTGAGACGGGAGAAATGTGATATCTTCATACATCTCATTTATCTGTCTTCTGGCCTCTTGTGCTTGTCTTGTGAGGAGTTTTTCTCTCCGTCAATCTTTTTAATACTGTGCTTTAATATGACTAGGCTTTAATTTTAAATGATAATTTCTTTGGAGTTGAGGTTTGTTGACTACAAAATCAGAAACGGCTTTAACGCTACCTAATAAGCTCTTTGGACTGCAGGTCCAGACTTACACTCGCAACTTTCCAGCTTCATTACATTTAGTGAATAATTCATAGACGTTGGTGAATAACCGCTTTTTGATGCATGATGAATAATAATGCAAAGGTTTAAGTGGGTTAAATGCTTTTAGTTTTTACAGTTGAGTTGAGTACATACACCTAGGCTAAGGATGCCCAACCTCAGACATGTCATGTCACCATACATTACTTTTGGCAAGACTTTTAGTGAATCCACTGTGCTGACATCAGACACCATTTTAAAACTATATTTTAAATATTTTAGATTAAATTCTCCATAGCAAAATCAACAGTCAGTGTACATGAAGTTGACTGTTTCTTTAAACAGTGTGGAAAATTTCAGAGATTTCTCTAGAAGTTTCTAGTTGGACTTACAGTTGCCAAATAAGGGTTAACAAGCCGTGCACATGTGGTTTTATTTTAAGCATCTACATATAGAGACAGTGCCTATCTGCACTTGATACCGTGGGAAAATCAAAGCAATTTAAGTGAGACCCCCGAATAAAAAAAAAAAAACTCAAGTCTAGTTCTTTTAATAAACAAATTCCAAACAAACTTAATGTAACATACATCTTTACAAAGAAACTGTATGTGGATATGAAATTCTTGTGATCACACAGATAATATGCTATACAATTCAAGCAGGGGCCCAAAATAACTCCCAGGGTTGAACAAACTTTTGTCTGAAAGTTTCAACAAAAACCCAAGACAACTACAAAGAAAGTGGTAAATGAGTTGCAGGCATCAGGTGCCATACTGTGTACATCTACCACGTACAGAGACCTCTACAACGATCAGCCTTAAAATCATGACTGAGTAAATGACATTGATCACCAACTATATATCACTAAACAGGTGACAGGATCATGGGCACCCAAGGCTCAACCATGCCTGCTCGTGACCAAAGGCAACCCATCCAGTCTGATTCCAAATAAAAGCCAATGCTGCACAAATTGCCAATGCAGACTATGATATAAAGGCAACAGAACACTCATGCAGCATGCATTACAGCATGCCGCATTTGTATCTTAGTAGACAAAGAGTTCAAGATTGTAGACACAGCCTTCAAATTCCAAAGGAACTCAGTCCGACTGAACTTCCATGGTATTCTCCAAACAAACAACTCTGATCCATGGAGGCCCCACCCCACAATCCACACAGGACGCAAACAATCCACCACTAACTTCTTGGTGACAGACACCATAGCACACCCCAAGCCTACACAATATTGGGCTTAATTATTTTTCAAGGTATTGTTATAGCTGCTCAGTGTATAACCATGGGCTAGGGGAGTGGTGGCTCAGGTGGCTATGGCTCTAGGTTGTTGATCTGGTGAGGTGATGATTCGAGTTTGAGACCTGCCGTTGGTTCTTGCCACACGCTATACTACTAAAGCCTGGTTGGAAGAATGAGAGGGTTGTGTCAAGAAGGGCAGTTGGTGTAAAATCAGTACCAAGTTGTTTACGGATGGGCTGGTCCGCTGTGACGACTTTTACAGGAGCAGCCGAAAAAGTGTATTACCATTGACTGAAAGGCTGTCCACCAAAGAAAGAAGCCACACTCTGATTCTGAGAGAGGTAGAAAAGCCAGATAGACAATCACCAGTCTTTTTGTTTCTAGTTCGATAAAGTAATACATTTAAACAAAACTTTATTAGTTTGGTCATAATAAGGTCTACCATGTTTGAAGAGAAAACTGCAAGGAGTTTAATCTGAAGGACACAAGCCTAAGCATGAAGGTGGTAGGAGCGATTTTTCTATACAGCACTTACTGCACAATGTGGAAGTATTGGAGTCGCCATCACAAATCATTGAACTTAATCCCATAGAAACATTTGGGACTGAACTGAAAAAGTGTGTATGAGCAAGGAGCCCCTGAAACCTGACCGAGTTATACCAGTTCTGTTAAAAAGAATGAGTAAAAAAAGGCATTGTATTTTGAGAACTTTGTGGACACCTACCAGACATTTAATTCTAGTTCAAGTAAATAAATGCCAATGCCAAGTGTGTGTGAGGTTTGGACCTGCTAAAGTAAAGTAAAGCTGAAATAAAACTGTCTCTTTTATTATTTTGAAATGACCTCTTACGGAAATATAGTAGATACACTTTTTGACTTAACACAGGAGGGCTATATGCACTAAAAAAATATGCATGGACAGAATTTCACCTCAAGTAAAATATATAAGATGAATAAAAAATAAATAATGATACATATTTGTTAGAATGTGCATGTTTAGAGGACTAATTGAATAGAATTAAGCATGCTGCAAATGTGTGTGTAAACTATTATGTCTAAAAATAGAAATAATATTAATGTAAAAGCTACAGTACAAGAGGCTGGAATATTTGTAGGTGTTGTAAGTTCTAGCACCTGTATGTTAGTACCACAGGTTCTCACTACTGAACATCAAAGGCCTGTCTAAGGTTCAATAGAGACCTTTAAATCAGAACTTTACTACTGTATAATATCTAAAGTCAAGCAAGTATAACTAGTCTGGTTTACTTAGCTACCTAATGGCTTAGCCTTTTTTGACAGTTTATAAAAAAATAAATAAACAAATGGGTATATAAATAAACAGATTTTGGCTCCCATAATTTACAGATCATTAACTTATTTTTATTAGTTCTTGCAATGGAATCATGGTTGCATAATTATATAGTTTCATTCAACTTTCTACATATCCTTAATGGGGTGTTTTACATAATGTGAGGTGTGTGTATGTGTGTGTGTGTGTGTGTGTGTGTGTGTGTGTGTGTGTGTGTGTGTGTGTGTGTGTGACCACAGAGCCCTCTGCTCCCGTGCTTTACCTGCCCTCATTGTCAAGTACATTGGTTGTCATCACAAAATCATAGACTTGGAGGCCGTACTTATCCCTTGTGTAATAGAAGCCATGCACTTTTAATACCCTGTAGGTCAGCCCATAAACATGGACAGAGCAGGTACAACCATCCAGGAAAGCTGCCAAACTGTGGACACCCTGGGCCTCTTTTATCAGCATTGCATACAATTGATTTTTAGGCACAAAATTAAGAATCCTTGTACACATCCGTGTAATGTTAATAAATAAAATAAAGCTGAATAAATACAAATGTTGCATAGCTGCCCTAAGCATGGGTATTGCTACTAATTCTATTTAGACAAATACACACAATTAATCATTTGGAGAGTACATGCAATTAATCCGCGATGATTAAATTATTGATTTAAACATACTTTTATTGTTTTGCAAATTGAGTCTATAGCCCATTCAAGCACAAGGACATTCTGCTCTGCATTCATGCACAGGAACTTGTGCCAGAAAAAAAAAAATAATAACAGTCACGCTCAAAGAGGGACTGAAAATATACTTATATCAATAATTTGACTCTGAAAATGTCAACATTAACATGGTGAACAGGCAGGACATGAACAAGCGCTGCATTTGTGGTCCGTGTTTCTGCCTCTGTCTCAGGTTCCAACTGCCAAAAGAAATGTATTAGTTCTCAGTTTGGGAGTGTTTAGACCTATCTGCTGATAAACCACTCAATTTACAGCTAAAGCGCTGATCTGGTCCTTAAAAAATTTTATCTTCAAATGATATACAACATCCTCCATCAAAGCAAGATAAGTTGCATTTTTAAAGCACATTGTTAATATCTTACAGGATTTCAGTCTTAACACAAACGTGTTTGCTTTCAACAGTAATTACATTATTTAAAAAGCTGTAACAGATTTTATAGTTAATTTAATTTATTAATGCTCCACACTCGCTGTGTTTGTAAAGATTTACTTATTATTCTCTAGATGATTTATTTTCCACTGCTTGGTAGTTTACACCATGCATTAATATACTGTATGTGCATAAATGTGTACACAGATATTAACACAAGCATTGTTTTGATAAATCCCACATTCCATGTTAAAACAGTTACTCACATATTTGAATTTATGCAACATTGATAACTTTGATATTGTCCTTTAAAAATGTTTGATCATCCCTAAAACTGGCAGCAATAAAGAGCAATGTGTATTTTTTATATAATTACTGCCCATTAGTGTTGCACAATTCAAAACATCAAATATTTATATTTGACTAAAAGTAAAGATAGCTTCTGTTAAATTCAACAAAGTCTTTAAAATTAATAAACAAGAACATAAATAAAGTGGCTGTTTAAAGCACTATATCACTTTCCCAAAAGCACTGAAAATGTCATTGAAGTTCTGTGTTGAGATTGATCACGTAGCTGCAAAAGGTTATTGCATCATAAAAAAGTCAATCAGGATCAATATGCAAGTTAAATGTCCCCCCTCAGTGAATGACCTCATTTCAAAGGAAACCTCAAAGTAAAATGATAGGAATTAAAAGTTATAAAAGAATACAAGAATACAAGAACAATATTTAAATCAATAATATTTTACACACATACAGTAGATCAGTGATGGGAGACAATTTTGAACAATGATTTAAAATTTTTATACTGTCTATCGTGCAGCTTCCAACCTTACATCTTTGTTTTTGAGTAGCACTTAGTTAAGTGCTACTAATATCATTGATCATCCTACAACTACATCAAACTAGCTAAGTGTTACTCAAATATTGCAATTATATTATTTGGATACAAATAGGTTGGCATTTTAAGAAGGGTAAAGCTTTGCTCGGGCTTGGAGCAAAACTAGTTTCAGTGGAGATGTAAATTCATCCAAAAAATTACAAAATAATCCTTGTACTATACTAATAATATACATTAGTGTGCAATAGTGTTGAGGCAGACAAAGAGCCTAAAGATACAATGTAAAAACTGATTGTTCATGTAACAACCTCAGCAGTAACCTTATTTCCCCTCTCATCTATTCCAACCACTCAGCATTCAGCATCACCAGTATAATAATCTATAGTCTGTTATCATCTGCACTTGTTTCTCACAGGTTTATGCCTGAAGTTAGATGTTTTATATGCTTGAATGGTTCATAGGTGAGTGTGCCACATGACATGCAAAAAACATTAATCCAAGCTGAATGCCTTACCCTTCTAAAAACATTCAATTGAGAGAAATATTTATATATTAATTAATCTATTCTGAAAACATAAATAAATGCAGCAAAATTTGTTCTGCTCTGTTATTATTATTATTATTATTGTTATTATTGTTGTTGTTATTGTTATTGTTATTGTTATTATTATTATTTTGTTTGTTTGTTTATAATATGTGTGGACTGGAAATGCATTTTTTCAATAATCTTGTGAGAGTTTGTATAATTCAATTCAATTCAATTGTATAGTGCTTGGTTATTGTCGCAAAGCAGCTTCACACAATCAAAAAAAAATTATGGAAATTTGTAAGGAAATGTGTATGAAACAAAATAATCCGATTGTCCCTGATGAGCAAGCAGAAGGTGACAGTGACAAGGAAAAACTCCCTGAGATGACAATAGAAGTAACTTTGAGAGGAACCAGACTCAACAGGGAACCCATCCTCATTTGGGTGATAACGGATAGCAGGGATTGTTTTGCAGTCATGCGGTGTGTTAGGCGGCTGGAAGTTCATGCCGGAAGTCTTTAATTTATTATGGAGTCCAGGTCATTATTGGAGGCTCAGTTACAAAACTGTAGTAAATTCCAGTCCTGAACTATTGAGCGACTGCAGTTGCAAGTCCTCAGAGAACAGCTGTCTGCATCAGCTGAGGCACCACGTCACCACACGCATCCCAAGGAGACCACGCTTGGCATCCATGTGACGACATAACCAACCAGAGGTGGAACACCAGAACGAATCAGACAGGTCCAGAGAGCAGAGGGGGTCTGTATCACTGGCAGCTCATGAGCGACATGTATAGCTCGACAGAGAGAGAGACAGGGAGGAAGAGAAGAGATGAGATGAGATGAGATGAGATGAGATAAGATAAGAGATAAGTAGATAAGAGATAAGTAATATGTAAGAGTTCTAGGACAGTGTGTCCTCCTCGCTGCAGCAACTACAGTAGAGCCGAGGTTGCAGCTGAAACAAAAATGTTATGATCATTAACAACTAAAAAGCACAGAAAGCCCAGTATGTTTGAGCACCAAGTCAAGATTTAAAGCAAAGCCATTCTGAAAGGTCTAATTGTTCATAATTAAAGACATATTGTCAAGGTCTAGGAGTATTCTTAAGCATGGCATTAAGGATTAATCCTGACCTACAGACAGAATGACAAAGAGAAGGTAAAAGTGGGTGCAGTGTACAGAATGAGCACTTTGCTGTCGGATTCTTTAAATTCTAAACTGCCAGCTATCACTAGGCCAAAAATCTGCTTCCAAAGGAATCCAGCTGTCTGGAGTCTTCATGTGAAATCATTTATTGTACCTTGTAGTTTTTACCTCTGTTTCATACAGTTAGTGTTATGTAGTAAGATAATATCTTATACTTTTATTGTAAATCAATGACCATGGCAGAAGTGAAAATAGTGTATGCACATAAGAATTTGTAGATATTATATTCTATGTGTGATCTTAGAGTGTGGTGTTCACACTCTTTTCTTTCTGGAAATTTATATGTCTAAGCAACTCCAAGTTTTTACATGTTGTGGAATGTGTTTAGATCAGCCCGGGACTTTCCAGTTTTAGTCTGTGTTCTCTTGGAATATGGGCAACTTTTTCCTGCACTTCCCCATGAACTAATGCACATAACCTGAGGCCCTAAACTGCAAAGGTTCATCACTTCTGCACTGTCCAGGGTGTACCCCGGCAGAGAACACATCGTCCATGCTCTCTCAGTGGGAGGGATGGCTACACCTGCACTCTCACATCAGTCATAGTTAAAGAAACCAATCATGTGCATCTAAGAGCAGCAGTTTGAAAAGATGCAGTTGACTGGAGTCATGTGTCTTGGAGGAAGCATGTGATAGTCTTCGCCCTCCCTGGTTGGAAGTTGTCACCTTAATGACAGAATGCCATGAAAGAGAGATGGGTGGGAATTGGCTATGACTAAATTAAGAAAAATAGGGCTCCTTCAATGTCCTCATAATAATAATAATCATAATAATAATACAAACCGGATTCCAAATAAGTTGGGACACTATACAAATCGTGAATAAAAACTGAATGCAATGATGTGGAGGTGCCAACTTCTAATATTTTATTC
>JAOVVB010000041.1:6956817-6975944 GCA_028570985.1 Heterobranchus longifilis
ATATATAAAACTCAACCTACACATAACTGATACAAAATTGCAAATTTAAATGACCACAAGTGCAAGCTGATTTATCATTTGTAACAGAACTGGTGGAGCTTTTTTAAAATTATACAAAGTCACATTTATAAAAGAAATTTTAGAAAGTTTTTTGGCTTTTGTACTTTTTATCACCCTCGTGACTCGAAGAAAACAAACTACTCTGTATCAGTTTGCAATATTTTCATAAATAATTTCATAAAACTACAAAAATTGAGTTATCTCATTTTGTTTGTTTGTTTTTATGTTCAGTTTAGTATAAAGTCAAAAAGTATTATACACGTAAATATTAATTAAATATACAGTTTATTATATACTGGAAATAAATAACTAACAAAAACAAAACACTTATTTCCCCTAATGTTCAATCAATCTCACATGTTAGGAATTTAAATTTAAGGAAATCATGTGTAAGAGCTTTTTTATATTTTGTTTTCTACAGATGAAAACAAACAAATAAGCACACACCAGAATCAATATTCAGCTGGTTATAACTTCTCCAGAACTGAACAACACATTTTAAACTTCTGTTTCTGTCTTACTCCACTTGCATGCTCTATTGACCGATAAGTGTCAAAACCTGTAGATCTACTTTAGTTCAGTCCCTCCCTTAACATAGACTGCTGAACTTCCTAAAGAAGCTTGTTTCTACCAAAGTCTAATAGTCCCAAAACTAGTAGGTGTTTTCTCTGTTATTCAAAAGTCTGTTTTTTTAATAAACAGTGTATTGAAACACCAGTATGTAAAAGGCCACATAAGGTAATTTTGTTACATAATGGAGTTCATGTCAACGGCTAGTAATATGCATCTATTGCAACCTTTAGAAAGTGCAGTTTCTTAACAGCATCTTGTAAGATAGAAAATTTTCCCACATTTAGCAAACTCTGGCTCCAGCGATGTTGCGCTCCATGTGTGTGGCATGTTTCCTCAGTCTTAACTGTTTAACTTATACTGTTTATATGCTAATGCTGAAGTGCGCAAGACAATAGCAATCTTACTCGCCAAATATTTCAAAACAGATTGTTCATTTATTATAGAGCAGGAAACACAAAGCACTCAGTACCGAGTACATGTTAATCCTCAAAAGTCTAAAACAATTATGTACTCTTAGAAAAACAGAGTTTCTCAAGAGTGGTCTGGGTCATTCATGTTTTAGCTTTGTAAAGAGCTATTTCCACTGATTTTCAGAATGGAAATCCTTATGATATAGCATTCATCGTAGAAAATGTTTATGTTTCCCACCAAGGGACAAACAGTGCACAAAGTACAGTAAATGTGTGAGAGTTTGTTTTAGTGACATCACAACATGCTGTTTAAAACTGACAGAACCTTATTGTAAGAAAGCACTACTTAACTACAAACGGCCAAAGTATCCAAATGTTTTGCCAAAGTAAATATGATTACGCTGCATCGAGGGTTGTAAAAGCTGATCTCATAGGTGTGCATCGCTGTAACCTTAAGCACATTTTATCTGTCTGAGGTTCATTCCTCATAGTTATCCGCCACATCCACAAATAAACGAAATTTGTCGCCAGTAACCGAGAAAACATCTGAATCACATCTAACAAAGCCCTCAAATAATGACAGAAAGACACTGTTGAAATCAATTTCATAATTAGAATTCGACTGTCTAATCCACAGCTTGACCTCCTGACACCCTCTGGCCCCTCATTCCCCAGACTATAGCTCATCCCAACTTGTTTGTTTTCTCACCTGCAACATAGAAAAGACCTTTAATCCAGACACAGCCCACCCCTCCTGCTCTAAATGCCACTCACATTTTCATCTTGCCTTCATTTTTTTGTTCTTTTTGTCATGTTATTTAGAGCAGTCTGTGTAACATGCGCCTGCGGCTATTCAATAGCAAGCACTTACAATGGGAGCAAAGTCAGCTTCTGGGCAGCTGCTTAACTACTAGTTCCTGAATAGTTATTTCAAAAACTTTGAGAAAATGCATTTGTTTATTTTGGACAGGAAAAAAAAAAGTCTAAGGGAGCTTGATTTTGGATCTTATTATTTGTCTTGGTTTCAACTTTATTTTGCTCAACAGTGAGTCACTTCTCTGGCTTTCTGCTTTGCTTTGCTCCAGTTGCAGTTCAATTCAGTTTGATTAGTGACAACATTTGGATAAATTATTCAATTATCATCTATCCGAAATGATAACTCTGTTTTTGAAACGTTTAAGAAAAAAAGTCGGGTTTTGGAAAGATGCAAGTATAGTTATGTATAAACTTAATGGCAAGAATGATACTATTCTGGCTAATACTACATACTGTACCTTCAGCCACACACCTTTAAACACATAAGCATGCACACATACAGAAATGTCCTAGATTCCTAAACATACACAGTCCTGCACAAAATATCCTAGGCATTCTATTATGTCTTTAAATAAAAAAAAATAAAAATAATAATAATAATGAATGTGTGTAAAACTGATTTGCATTTACAGGAGACATCAAGCAAAGTGTGGTGATGAGTGATCCAAGCCAAGGTGTCTCAGAGCAAACTGTGTCTAACTCGTCTCCAACTTGCAGAAAAGACACCTCTGTCTGTGGGAAATGTGGACAGACTCATTAACAAGCACCACTTGCACATTACAGGAAGTCAGCTGGGAGTTCCCCCGTACTGTCATGAGACTTCGCTTTTCCAAGGCATTTCCACATGTCTGGGACATGAGGAGTTCCTAGGAGGCCGGCATTTCATATGTGAAGGAACCAGTCTGATCAGGCTCTGGCTTACTGAGAAAACTTTATACCTTGGTGGGCTCCGAACACTACTGAAACGCCAGGATAAATGCATTAGTGTAGCAGATGATTATACAGAGAAATAAAGTTAGTTTTTACTCTCATAACAGTGTTTTGTTATTCAATCAAAAGTTCTGGTTTGGCTTGAAGGTCTTTTGTACAATAATAGACAAAAGGAAAAAAAATCACTGTCTCAAAGAGGTGGTTCAGCAAATGATTGTCATGTCAAATATTGACATTGTTTAATTTGGCACTGTTTGTTGATCTTTATTGTAGATCATTCTTATCCTGAAAATCTTTAATTGCAACTCCACGAGTTTGTGCAAAACCTGGTGATCCATGTTAGAGCACACTTATTGCCATTTCATTGGAACGCTTAAGAGAAGAGTCTCAAGGAAAATTTTACATTTTGAGCAAAGTAGTTAACAGGGTCAACATCAAAAATGTGCTTACGTGTTAAAACAGTGCAGAATCGTTTATGCCCCTTTTGCATCTGACATCACAATGTTTGTTTGCCATGGCCCCACCCACTTATGGATGGGAAAAGTGACATTACTTACCAGATACCCCTGCCAAAACTTACATTTGAAACCAGACACAGAATCATATTGAGCAAGAAAACACAACTGATAACATTTTATCATCTTAAACAGCACTTATCTCCTTAGCTATCTCCTTAGTAATAGCTTCTGAGCCATCTCTAATTGCTTTAGACCAATATGTGATGTGTTTCTCGGTTAACTTGTAACACTAGACTGAATCCCAAATCCCTCCCCAACCCCTGAAAAACAGCATTATTTGGAACAAGGAATTGTACGTCCTACTTACTGCTCTAGCTTTCTATTTGAAACTATCAAGGATTCAACCCCAGAACAGTTAGCTAGCTACTAATTAGAAAGCTTGAAATGTCAGCATTAGTTACCGACATTTTAACATCAAACATCATTTCATGAAATGTAAAGCACAGCATTTTCCATAGCATCGTCTCATTTGCAAGAGAAGCTAGGAATAAGCTACATAGACGATATAGCTAGCAAACACCCCTAAATCCATTAGAAATCTCATACTTCTGTTTGTACTCCATCTGAGGTAATTACGTTATGACAACTAACTTTATTTCTTATTAAATTAATATCCTTATTACCTTCTTCATCCATTTTCACACCCTTGTTTCTCTTTTGAGTAAATTATGACGTCTACCACAACATACTCCATATGATAAAACATCAATTGCTAGGTTACTTTTTTTATATATATTTTTTTTATGTATTTAATAAAGCATCAGGTATTCCTGTAAGTGAAGACAAGAATATTTTGTGGGTAGGGCCTTGATAAATTTGAATTCAGTATGATATAATTTATGTACAATATAATATTCAATATAATATGTTTTAACATTGTATAACTATCTGTCATTTCTAGTTAAATATCTTTTAACTGATATTCTGTGGGTTCTCAGACCTTGCACCTGACCATTCTTTAAGCCCTGTATATATGGTTGGTTTTGGTCCTCATACATATTCATTCTAAAAGAATATAGCACAAGTGTGTGATCTCAGTCTGAAGTAATGGGGATCATATGAGTGGGTATGAAAAGCAAGTACTCTTCAAAAAATGTAACAAATCTGTACAGTAAATGTGTAAATAATGACTCATCCTCGGCCTTAAAAACAAACATGCAAGTCCTGATGTAGCATAAAAACCTTTTTATGCTTTGCTCAGTATTGCATGCTAAAACATAGTTGGTAATATTTATGTTATTAACCCACGATGACACGATGGAGCATTAGACTGTGTTTGCTATGACAGCAGATTGGACAAATGGACATCCTAATGTAAGCTGTTAGCCCGACAGACAGTGAGCCTACGTCCCAGTTGCCCCAGACTGACCACTGGTGTGTGTCCTTTTGTGAGTCATAGATCCTGGCAACAAATTCTCACTGACTAATGCGTTATGGTTACCATAATGAGAAATAACTTACACAACTTGCTCAGTGTTTTAAGACTCAGTATTGCTCCTTAAAATTACAGCAGGAAAAAATATAACAGGGTTGTTTGTGTGACCTGGTAATTGCCTGTTTTTGCATTCTAGGGGATATAATTTAGTGGCGCTTTTCCTGCAGTCATTACAGTAAGGTGCTTTTCTATAGGGTTCATGGAGCGGAAGATCTGATAGTTAGTTTTAGGGTTCATACCGAGTTCTGTGCAATTTCCTGTAATTAGGCAGTCTGATAGAGCAAAGATAAAAAAAAAAAAGAAATTGTATGCAGGGCGAGTGTTGTAGCATTGATTAAATCTTTGATCAGTTAACAAACATAGTTTTTTTTTTCTCGCAATTTTCTTTTCAGTCATGTCATGATTTTTATACATTTTGCTGTGTATATTCTGGGTGGCATAGTGAGGGAAGCAGAGTCACCTCACAACTCCAGAGAACCCAGTTTGATCTTGATACATATGGATTTTCTCTAGGTTTTCTGGTTGTCTCTGAATGCGCCAAAACATCCCGCTAAGTGGCTTGGCTGTGCTAATTTGCCTATAGTTGTGAATGTATGTAAGCATCGTGGTTTGCAATTGCTTCCACCTCGTGCCCATTATTTCGGTGATAGACACCTGATCCATCGTAACTCTGGCCATAATAGAAGATGAACTACAGAACAAGTATGAATGTAAAGATGACTACAACTCAGTTCAGGCTACAGTATATTACACCATTCTTATTGTCATCAGAACACTGGTTGCATTAAACATGTGAGCGGTTACTAGACAAGTTCTTACTGATGACAAACGTTTCATAAGGAAGATATAACTTTAAATGAAGAGAATCCTCACTCTTAAAATCTCTGTTCATGTAAACAGGTTCAAAGATTCAGAGAGAGACTCTATTTAAACTATAGATGTAAAAACAGAGCAGGTTTATATAACAGCCGTGACACCTCATTCATCATGCTGATGGAGAGGATTAGATCATTACAAAAGCTGAGGGTTCAGTCGGTTGAGGTTTTGCTGATCCCTGCACTTACGTTTGTTGGAACATGAAGGGAAATAAAAGAATGAAAAGAGCATGAAAACTCTGAAAGAACTGCCTGTTTCCATGTATGCTAGTAACAGGGTTTTATTGCACATATCAGAGGCTGACATCTCATCTACTTTAATGTCTTGGTTTGAATAACATTCCTCTCATCACCATCCCTATTGAAATATATTGATTTTGGACATTCACTTTCTATTGCATTAGCGAGAAAAAGAGTTTACCCACAATGTCATTATTACTGTAAAGTCCAATTTAAGCCAAGAATCAGTGTTATATACAGTGTACAGTACATTGCACAAGTTGCTTGTAATCAGATTAGTCCAAGCTCTTTTCAATGTTCAACATGTGCGTATACTTTTATTATATAGAAATACAACAGGATAAGATATTTTATATATTTTTTTTATATTTTAGATATTTTAAATTGTATATTTTATATCATATATTCTAATTTGTTATATTTTCTTCATGTCTAATGCTCAGGATTCCCAGAAAAGGTTTCCAAAGACAAAGTAGTTACTGATTTAAATGATTCAAGTAATATTTTATTATCACACCTGATATGTATACAATATATGTAAACACTATTTATGAAAATTGACATGTAAAACAATTGACACTTGCTTACAAACTGTACATGTTTGAGCACTGTTCTGTCAATAAGTGATGGAAGTAATGTGTCAAAGTAAAGAATAAAAAAACATTCATTTAATTTTACCTTTTCACTCCTTGATCATGAAGTTACCAAGTCAATAAAGAAATTGTACCAACACAAACAGTGTCATGCTTATTTAATGAAAAATAATAGGAAATTGTGCTTCTATCCATCATTGCAACGGCTGGTTGGTCGCAATTACCTGTGACTTTATGCCAGGAGTCATTACTTCAGATTGTGGGAGGAAACCTGAGTACCTGGTGGAAACCCACCATGCATAAAGAAAACATGCGCTTGAACTTGGAGGCAAAACTTGAACCCCTAACCATGAAGGTGGCAGTGCTAGCCACTAAGCCACCATAATATTAATGTTTTACTATCGATGAAAAATAATAATAATAATAATAATAATAATTATTATTATTATTATTATTATTATTATTATTATTATTATAAATGTGTAAGATAAATAAATTTAATAAAAGAACAATATTTACAATAATAATAATAATAATAATAATCCAAAGCATCTCACGCTTTACATTATGGCAAATAATTTGATAAACCTGTTTTGACTTAATAATATTAGCACATTTTATTAATAGTTTATAACAAATTTTATTTTCTAACCAAATTAGTTAATAAGAAGTTAGTAGTTAACTATTATAATTATTAATGACTGTTGGATGATAATGTATAGACTTTTTTCACCAAATATTTATTACAAAACAAATATAAATATATGAAAATATTATGAATATACACTGATCAGAAATAAAGTTAAAAGCATTGACAGGTGAAGTGAATAATGTTGATTATCTTCTTATAATGTCACCTGTCAAGAGTTGGGATATATTAGACAGCAAGTGAACAGTCAGTTATTTGCTACAAGCAAGGAAAATAGTAAAGCGTATGGATCTGAAGGACGTAAACAGGGTGCTTTTTGTGGTGGATAAAACGTACCTAGCAAAATTAGCCAAGTTCAAAGTGTTGACTTGGTTTGCAAATCCCTCAAATCTCAATCTGACTGAGCATCAGTGGGATATGCTGGACCAACAAGAAGTCTGATTCATGAATGCGCCACCTTACAGGACTAAAATGATCTGCTGCTAAAACCTTGGGGCCAGATACCACAGCACACCTTCAGAGGGCTTGTGAAGTCAGATGACTTGTATGACCATAACTCTGATGGTTCAGTGTTAAAACAAGAGGCACCTTCACAATATTAGGCAGGTGATTGTGTTCTTATGGCTGATCGGTGTATAAGTTATTTGTCAGTACTTGTTGAAGGAGTTTTATTTGAATAAAAGTGGAAAAAGAAACCTAAGGTCAAAAATGCATGCCATCTAAATCTTCTATCACAAGAAATCATTTCTTCTGTTATTAAATCACATTCAGACCTCCCTTGATCCCGAACACACCCGATCTTCAAAGGGCAATGGAGTCAGCACTTTCATTTAAGTTAACCAGATAAATATTGTGCTGACCCCTGTGCCTTCTTCATTACTCTACTCCACTGGGGGTTGGTGGGTGGTTAAAATGGTCTGATTGTACAAGGCACTCCAAGGTGACACTGGACCTTATTGTCTCAAACAAGCCACTATCAGATGGTACGGAACATTGATCAACCTTTCACCTCAGCTCTGAATTCTTTCAGTCAATGCTTGGTCTTATTTGGTAATTTAATATAGGTGGGCAAATAGTAGTAGGTCTCTGTGGTCAGGAAGCTCTTAGGTATATCATTCAGAGTTGATCAGTTGGTGTATTTGTTTGAAATGTACTGTGTAAGGAAAGTGGGGTCAAGTAAGTAATGTGATAGCACAGACGTTATTGCATCGTAGTCCTTAATTTTTAAACAAATTAAATTAATAGCATATGCATATTCATTGTAACATGGGCACAATGGAAACAGTGAAAGACGAAACCTTGTTTCTATATAGTAGATTGATAGTTTCTCTTAGAAAACATAAATCAATTAAATAAAAGAAAGATTGTTATGCAAGTTATGGCTGGTTATCATTGCGCTTTACGTTGTGTATTAAATCAGATTGGTATGATTGGTTAGAATTATCTATAACAGATGCTCTGACAGTACTCTGTGACTGAAACTCAAAGCTATAGTAGTAACATCTTGTACGCAGGAAATTGTGTGGTGGATGCTCCACCTAATCTCAGGCTAAAAATCAAGTGGTATTTTATTGCCACTTCACACCACTTTTGTTTCACATTCTTTTTCTCTCCTGGATGTGTAGGATGTGCCGCATACATTAATCCTTCTTTAGGCCAATCCACCTACTTGTATGTTACTGGGACATGGGAGGTAACTGGAAAACCCAGCATAAAAAAAATGAATGAACAAGCAGAAACACACACAAAACCTCAGGATCGAACTGGGGATCCTGGAGCCGAGAGGCGGCAATGCTACCCATGCCACCTTCACAACAGTCATAACAATCATAAAAAGTAAAGTCAATGAGGCAGCAGAAAAGTGAGCAATTAAATGGAAGATGGTCAGAAACCTATACCTACACAGCAACACGATCCTTGAGATAAATAAAATGAGACTAAACAGTTGTTGAGTTGCTCCTCGATACGCCATTTTCACAATCCGTAATGTTTACAGTTGGCAGCGAGTTTGCCAGAGTTGCTCATTCTTAAGAATGGTTGTTGAAGTGGTTTATTTCTTGTCTGTATAGCTGTAAACATTTATACACATGCCATTAAACAAATCCAAATTCCATTAGAGGAATAAACAGAAATATATGTATTCTTTTAAGCAAGAACATGTGAAATTAAACAAAGGCTCCTTGACAAAAGGGTTCAACCAAATGGCACCATATGGTCAGCGCTCTAGGCTGAAGAATGAATGAAGTTCTGTCTTTGCATGACAGCACTTCATTTTTCCAGTTTCACCCACAAACTGTTCTGACTAAACAAACGAAGTGCAGTTTCAACAAAATAGAGAGGGAATAAATTTCGAAGGATGCGAAAGGATTCACATTTTTAGGTGAATCACATTATTACATTTAGTATTTTATCCAAGTTTCAGTGTGATGACAAAGAAAACAAAACAGCTATAAAATCATGGGCAAAAAAAGATGCATTGTGGTATTTTGATATACGAGTGGCGTTCAAGTCAAACTGGTACTTGTGATGAAATTTCTTGTGGGATTTATATTACTATATTCTTAGTTTATATTAAGAATCTGTGAATGACGTACCCGGCTGAGGTGGCTCTGAGCTCACTGAAGTTGTGACTGTGAACATTCAGCAAATGAACCGCCTGATCCTTGAAAAATCGATAACTTGCAGAAAAGATGCATCTGTCTGTGGAACTGTACACACAATCATTCACAAACACCACTTGCACATCACAGGAACTTGGATGGTAGTTATTGCCACATCCCCCATACCGGCCTGACCTCGCTCCAATAAAGGAGCTCCTGGGAGGCCAGCATTTGAGATGAGAAGCAAGCAGTTTGATCATGGCTCTGACGTACTGAAAAAACATTCTACCTTAGTGGCGTAAGCACTAGTGACACTAGTAACACTGCAGTAATTCAGCAGAAATGTAGGGTTTGTGTGTATAGTACTGTAAGTATAGAGAGACGGACAGGCAGATAGATAGAGAGACACATGTCCCTTTTCTGTCACTACATTCAGTATGTTTAGATGTATGTTTCTGCAATTTCCTGACTAGTTTAGTGTGGTGCTTGGTATTCCCTGTAGGCCTCAATTTCTTAATTTTTTTTTAGCTAAAGACGTTTTAAGTTACACAGTGGTAATTTTATTTCAATCAGATTTTGACATATAAGAATGAACGTGGAATGTGGAGTAGAAGGCAAATGAGTGCTCTTTCTATCCACTTTAGTGGGCCCAAACTGCAGGAAAATTAAACCTAGCTTACCAAATTTTCCATAATTTAGATACACGATATAGTATTCATCCAGCCTACATTCCACCACAGTTTTCTCCTTGGATCCAGAATACACTGGTTTGTGGAGGAAGCCAGAGCATTAGGCCCATTACCGGTTCCGGGACTTGTGGCACCACAATGTCTGCGTGGAATGGACCGAGGAGGCCACAGAGATAGCATCGAGGCAGACACAAAGAAACACAACCACCCCCTTGCTAATCGCCCCATAATCCCACACAACACTGGAGGCCAGGATTTATGGGGGTTGGCAGGGGTGACATTTTACCCATTATACAAATGGCTGCAATTGTGGAAGAGGGGCTGTTCAAGAGTGTTTACTGATAAGTACTAATGATATTATACATACAGCCACATGTGTAATAAACAGTGTTAAATAGACTGTTAAAAAGATGGAGATTTGAAAACGTTAAGATATGGTCCAAGTGATTGATGAACATGTGCTTTGCAATCAGTGTATCAGTGTTGATTACGGACAAAAGATCTCTGTGTTGGAGTAACAATCCATTAATTAGTTATTACTATTCCTTCCATGTTTGTTCTGATTTGATGTAACTAGGATTCTCTGTATATTCTCAGTCACTTGCCACTCCCCGTTCTGCTCCTGTATATGGTCTATGTAAGTAATACTGGCCGAGGGGAGTGGAACTTCTAGCCAATCAGATGAGTTTCTCCCAAAGCAGGAATCTGAGATCCCAATGTAAAGATTTTCAGGCAAATGGACAAAATGGGGAAAAGAAAAATCTCAACCGAATTGGATACACACTTTACTATGAACACCTGTACAGCTACTCATTTATGCAGCAGTCTAATCAGCCAGTCATGTGGTAGCAGATAATGCAAATCATCTGAGACAATCATATGGGCACACATACCAAAAATGGACAGGTGTAGACTGGAAAAAAACTTAGTGATTTATCTAAAATAATCAAGACAGCCCACCAGGCTCGAACAACCATCCCAGAGATCAGAGAACAGACTTTTCCTTTAATCTGATGAACATTGTGAACATTATCTAAAGCACTTGTATCTGCATTATTTTATGCATTGTGCTGTCACCAAATAAATGAGTGATGGGATAACTGCATAAATTAACTGGTGTAACGGTGTTCCTATGAAAGTGGACACTGTGCATACATTTTCAGGTTTTTTTATGTGTTGCCACACCCCATATTACCCAACCGCTGGTTGCAGTGCCAGTCCCAAGCCCGAATAAAATGGGAGGGTTGTGTCAGGAAGGGCATACAGCGTAAAACATGTGCCAAGTTGAATTACCCCTGGCACTCAAGCTAGCACAGACCTCACAGGTTCATGTATGTTTGCATGATTCCTGATCACTCATGCCGTTCTTAAATGCCATTAATGTGCATGCTGTAATATGACCTTGCTGTTGTGACCTATTCAACAGTACCATTAGTTTTTATCAGATTTCTTATTAAAAGCCTCAAATTCCAGACCTGCTACTGGCATTGGTGGAATCGAGCAGACGCAGCGATTTGGGTGAAATCAGCCGTTTTAATAAGTTAAATGATGGACTGACCATTAAACACTATGGCTGTGATGTCAGACCCATGTTTTTTCAGAAAAGTTCTGAAAACAAATGAGCTCTGTTAGATAGTCTAGACTTCAGTCACAAATGTGAAATGCGACTGGTGTAACTCCAGATCTCTGTTTTTTTAAGTGTGTTTGTGCTCATTAGTTTGTCACCATATGTGTTTCAACTGTAAGTTAGGCTCTGTTTAATTTGGCCTTCTGGATGAAGGGGGAAAATAATGGCTCTTTTTAAAGCAAACACATATTTCACACGTCCTACCCCAAAGCTGGAGGGAAAACAAACATCCTTTGCCATGAATCTATTTTCCAAAACCCAAATCCTACATGATCCCCCCCCCGTCCCTCTCTCTCTCTTTCACACACACACACTCTGAGTCCTTATATGCTTGTTCCTGTCTATCTACTATAGAGATTAAACTTGTACTACTTAGAAGCTGGGGAAGCACCTCTATAAACAAAGATCTGCATGTTTTGGATGTTAAGTGAGATGTCCACACAACACTGGCCTACACTGTACAGTAAGATGTCTCCTTACACCTAGCTATGTTCTACTTTACAACATCAGGCTCCTATTTATTTGTTATTTTAGTTAGGGGAAATGCCTATAAACCCAAACTGATAGCCAGTCTTAGGTCAAGTATTCTTCAGGGAGTTTTATTATTATTATCATTTTGCTTATTTCCATAGCAAAGAGGAAATATTCTTGGGGGAAATTAAGCTTGTTTGCAATGACCTTAAGAGAAAATGACTTACTTGTTTAATTGAAACAAGCATATGCCATTCATGAATTGATGTTCTTGCTTAAAGTAAACCTTAAATGCAGAACTGGTCGGGTGGAACTTTCCAGCTAGTAGTGCGGTGGATCTTCTTATCTGTCATATTGTGGCCTGTATAAGGTGTAAATGCCTAAAGTTTTACTTTGCATACTTTAGATATGAAGACATTGAGGAGTCATTTTCACCTAAGACCAGTGGTGTAGTTGGTCCCTGATTCTATCCTGGGATTGCGATATTGTTCCCATGTCCTATTTTCCTCTTGCTGTTCAAAAACAGACAAATAGTCAGACTGGCTCTGGTAAATTCCCCCGAGATGTAAATAGATGCATGAATGTATGCATATGTTGTTCTGTGATAGATTGATTGATGTTCCATGTGAAATGAAATCACTCTATTTGTGCCCAGTTTCCAGTTTCCAGGAAAGGCTCCAGATCTGCCATAACTCTGACCACAATAAAGTGACTACTGAGCAAAACAAAAGGCAATAATTGAAGATAATGACAGAAACGCCTTGAGCAAAGCATTAGACCTTACCTCGTGCTGGGTGTGTGATCATATTGAGGTATTTGGGCAGTTATTGTGACGAGTTAAAGGTGAGCAGGTAAAGTGCTCAAGCAGGTAATTTGGAATTTTACACTGTCACATGCTAATGAAAACTATTATTTGTTGCATGTAAGAAATAAAGCCAGTGTGAGGTCAGGCTAATTTGTGTAATACAGCTAAAGGTTGAAGTTGCTCTTAAGATTCAGTTGTGTCAATCATCTATATGTGTTTGCGTGGTGTTTTTGTAACTTCTTCCAAATGTACTGTTTGATAGACTTTCCCGTGATTTTACAGTGTAAAGTTGATGCATTTGCCATGCAGTGTTACTGAAATGCTTTACTTTGCATAAAAAGCTTCCCTGCACAAGTGTGCTTATCAGAGACAGAAGGTGAGACAGGCACTGCAACTGGAGAAAAAGTGGGAGTATACACACAGTATTATAGCTTATCAGTATCCTTGCTGTCTGGAAACTCTGCTTCTATACTGAAACAGTAGAGTTTTGAAAGATTTACTGGAGATTAGGCGATATGTAAATAAATCCTGTTAAATTATCATGATTTATTCTACATCTGCTTGACATTAAAAAAAGATGCTGACACATCATAAAATAGATAGGTAGGTATATATATATATATATATATATATATTCATCCTGTACAAAATCTCCATTCCTTTATTAATGTGACTTTAAATGGTAAGTATACCTCTGTACTAAAATATCATTTGGAGAGGCAGAGTGAGAAATAATAAAATTCAGTTGGATATAAAAGAGCTGGCTGGATCTTGCACTGTTTCCTAAATGGAGACAAAATGTGTCATCTTGATACTCATGTGCAGTGGTAAGATTTCACAAAGAACAACAAACTCAACAGGGATTAAATGTATTCAGAAAGTAAAATGAAACAAGACCCAGGTTGCAAAAATATATATGATGGAATGAAACTGGAGACAAGAATAAAGCATAATCATGACTTTAAACAAAACAGAAGCACATGCTGGTGTAGGCTGTTGAATCGCAGAAAAAATAAATACAGACTTGGGTAAAACTTGTATCATCTGAAAAATATTAGGCTTAAATGTGAGGATGTGGCTAACTGTCAAAGATGGGGAGGAAGGCATAGTGGATTCATTTCAAGATAAGCTGGCTTACAGGGCAGCGGTAGATCAGTGGTTAAGGTGTTGGACTGTTAATGGGAGGGTCCCAGTTTGAGCCCAAGTGTTGCCTGGCTGCCTCTGGTGGGTCATGTCACGCTGGCAGCCTGACCCTGTAAGCAACTGCCAGAGAAACAATAAATATCGCGTCTTGAGTCTGGATTATTTGATTTAAAAAAAATTTTTAAAACAACAATCACAAGCTTTTGCACCAAAATGTTTTAAGTCTGTACTGTTGCTTACGCTCACCTGGTGCACAACAGAGTCCTGATTGAGAGAAATGCCGGATGGGAAATACTTTATAACTCTAAAAAGACAAAACTTTTCATTCCTGCCTAGACTATAGCAATTAATTGTGTTACATTGTGAGGTAAAATAAATTATCCCTCAAACTTTGGCTACGGCTCCATTAGGACAAACATTAAGGATTATTAACAGAACCTGAAGCAAATTTGCAGTAATAACCAGCTGTAGACCCTGAAAAGTAATGGTGGCTTTTAGCTTAACAATGTGCTGTTAATTGTTGGTACGTATCCTAAAGCTTGGGCACTAATGACTACTATGTTATTTCTGGGACACTGCAATATAGTTGGAGCAGCAACACCTTCAACAGTACGACCCAACAATCTCAAAAGGAGAAAAATAAAAAATGGATTCATTTTATAAAAATGTAGAATATATGAAACTGGGATAAAAGTGGAATTCAGTGTGAGGCTTGAACACACAGCTGTGAATGTACTGTATATCTATAACCACGTTCCCTCCCAGTGCTTATGTGACACTAAATACAGTAACTTCTCAAGGTTTAAAATGTTCTTAACGCAAGACTATCGGAGACTATCTTGGGCACAGATTCACCCAAAATGAAAAATTGAAGATTCGGGAAATAATATAAAAAATCTAAATAAACATAATAACTTTAATATACTGGCAGCTGTGATAAAGTGGGTTGGGATTTCCTCCACTACAACAGAATTTGCATAGAATATGATGATTGTCGCAAAAAATAGTTCAAGGGGGCAAGCGGAAACTACGTGGAGGAAACCCACCAAGCATGAGAAGAACATGCAAACTCCACACACAGACACACACACACACACACACACACACACCCAAGGTGGGAATCGACCCTCGACCTCTGAGGTGTGAGGCCACAGTGCTAACCACTACGCCGCTGTGCCACCTGATAGAGCTCAATCAAATGCAATTTAACGTTAGCATATAAAGTGACTTTAGCCAACTCAGCATTTTACGTAAGCTAAAGCTAAAGCTAGCTTGTGGTAACTCAGATAAGTACGCGTGTTTCAACCAACAGCCGGGTTCTGCCCATTACCCCATTTATGTATTAACCGGGGTTTAGGCGGAGTCAGCTCCTGCCAAGATGACGACAACCTGAGCTTCCAGAATCGAGCTTCAAAACCGCCCCCTTCAGAAAAAAATATTGATGAACTCACAGAGGGTTTGTCCAGTTCTTATACAGTCTATAGATGCAGCCTTGACATCATTTTCCTGCCATCAAAAAAAACATTAAATACAACTGCTTTGATATTAATACCATTCAGGGTGTTTTCCATTTGTACAACTGATTGCTATTAGACAGACATCGTTGCATTGTGTTCAGGGCTTCATGACTGGCTCGTGGGGGGACTGAGGACTTTTCACTACGCAGCAGGTGTTAAGCTTCTGCTATCAACTGAGTGCTCATGTTTATAGTGTTGTACTGTGTAGCTCTTAAGAGTGAAGATTATGTCATTTGCTGGCCTCAATCGGGGTTTGAGCACTTCAGTAAACAGAAACTAAGCAATGAAGTGTCTTCCAACGCCGCTGATGTACAGCTGGGATAGATGGAAGATTTCCATATGTTTTCTTATGACATAAATTCAGAAATATTGCTGGTCAAAGAATACATTTTAAGTTTAAGATGGAACTTGGTTTTAAATGAAAAAGAAATTAACATCTACAGTCAAGGTGTATTTATTCTTTTTTTCTTAAAGTCCTACATATTATACTCAATGTGAAGGTTGAGTTGTCTGATGATCTGTTTCCTTTCTTTTCCTTTATATTTTTATAATTGCAGAATTGGTCTTTGGATGTTTGCAATGTTTTATGTATCTGGAAGAAAGTTTTTTTTATTTGCTTAGTTTGGGTTACATCCATCAGCATGAGAAGTTGTTTGTTGGTGGGTCAGTGGCCAAGGGGCTTCATGTTCAATATGGCCTTCTTTTCTCCTCATTTGAAATGAATTATCCCCTCTGTACAGTCCCAGAGCAGAGCAGAGTGAGGTGATGGATGTTAAAAACATTGCCATTTGCACACACCCTTTCTCACTCACAGAAGGCGCTCGCTAACACTAAACCTTAGCTAACAGAGAACCCTTCGCTTCTCTTCTCTCTTCTTCGCTTCTCTTCTCCAGCCTCTGTGTAGCTTTGAACCATGCAGCTGGAAACAATGAATGAAGATCGTTTTACTAGTCATGACTGAAACTCTTCACAGAAAATGAAGGCGGCGAAAGTGAGGAAAGACCCTCCATACTCACCGCTGTTTTGTTTAAGTTTCTTAACTGTACTCTTATAACTCAAGCGATTAGAACAGTCTGAAACAGCACTGCTGTTGACGTTGTGTAAACACTGTACAGCATTACATAAACACCATGAATCACTTTTGATTACTTTAATTCATCCAGCACAAACTTTGTTGTCATTTTAATTCTTTACCCCTCCCTCGGAAAAAAAAACCCTACTCCAACTTACTTTGGCACATGCCACCATCTTGAGGTCCCTTACGCACTCAATAATGTAAATCAATTTGGAAAAAGGAAAAAGTCTGGGAAACCATTGGAGTAAGGTTTTTTTTTCCAACCGCATGACAGTGGGAATCAGAACGAAGCTAGGTGACCATGATGGGCCACAAATATGTATGCCCAAATATGTATCACCAGTGCCAGTGAACCACTGGAGTTCTGCCTAGAACCACAACTGCTGACAAGCCTGAACCTCCTTCAGCCTGGAGACCAACACAAAGCACCTTTTCAGAGCTCTCTCTCTCTCTCTCTCTCTCTTTCCTTCACTTTGCCTTGGTCCAGTCACCTCCCAGAGTTTGGAGGCAAATGTCTGTAACTAGAGTTCAGGATTTCCATTACATGTTTTTCGAAACATGCGGTCAAGACAGCCCAGGTGAACTATGAAAGAGCAACACCTTTCATGTGTGCGTCTTTGGAATTAATTCATAAAACATGTCATATTTTTTCACTTGGAGTAGTAAATCTGCCTCAAAGCTTTTGCTTATGAATGAGGTAATAACGCTTCTTCTAATGATGACAGTTTTTATTAGTCATTTGTCCCTTGGGCTTATGGCTAAGTTGACATCATTGAGTTTTTTGGTAAAATACTAACATAAAGACTCGGTTTAAAAATAAACAGTTTACATTATTGATTTATTTGTGTTGCCACTTACCACCCTTGAGCTTTACTCAGGCATCACGTGGCGTCACGTGGCTTAGTGGTTAGCACTGTTGGCTCGAACCTCCTGTTGGGGGAGGGGCGGGGGGGGTGGGCGTGGATTCACCTCCTGTCTGTGTGTGTGGACTTTGCATGTTCTTAACGTTCTTGGTTGGTTTCTTCTGGGTGTTCTTCTTAGGTGTGTGAGTGTGTGTGCTGGTGTCCTGAGATGGTCTGAGATGGTCTGGGACTATCAAGTGTTGTAGATAATGGATGTCTAGATCATTCATTGGGTTATTAATATAATATGATGTTTTTCTCATCCATCAGCATGACCGAAATTTATATATTTATATAATCAATGCCAGAAGTCAGACATTAAGTATGAAAAACATCATTACTATATTAATGAGGCAAACAAAGAAAAACCCAAACATCACAGTTTGCATGGTTTAGATGATAAACAGATAAACGCAAGCTGTTTGGATGAGCCAAACTGAACTGGCAACTGGACTCACACACTGTCTGTGCACACCATCTTGCAAGTTTGCTGGTGGATCATCAATGATTCTGAGATGTTTTGCAGCCAGGGAGAATTTCCTCTAAATAAGATAAGCACTCCAAATATTCACCCAAAACAAGACAAAACTGTTTACTTGGACACAAACACAGTATTTTGTGATCCATGACAGATTCATTTTAAATTGAAGAAATAAGTCAATATGCATGAAAGAAAAATTAAGATGATTGAAATGTTTTGCAAAGAGGAGCACCCAAGATCCCTCCATGCTATTATTCTCCACAGAGGAAAAAAACATTGCCTGTTTGGACTGATCATTTAGAAACTAGTGTTTTGTAGAACTATTGAAGTAAGCACTAAAGCAGAAATAAAACTGCACTGTGTCTTTAAAGAGTTCAGTAGAAAAATAGTAAGAGCAAAAGACAAAATATGATTATATACAGAACATCCTTAAAATTTTACAGTTTTACTAATTTATTTTACATCCTTAAAATTTTTACAATTTTACTGTTGCCCTGTTTTAAAAATACTGTTGTTTTTATGATAAAATACTGGCAGCTCAGGTTGATTCATTCATTCACTTGTTCATCTTCCATACCGCTTTATTCTGTATACAGAGTCTCTGGAGGAGACTATCCCAGGAGACTCTGGACAAAGGCGGGGTGCCAATCCATTGCAGGGCACACACACACACACACACACACACACACACACACACACACACACACACACACACACA
>JAOVVB010000041.1:6982906-7035285 GCA_028570985.1 Heterobranchus longifilis
GGGGGGGGGGGGGGGGGGGGGGGCATGCAAAAGCCACTTATTGCATTTCAAAAGTTCAAAAGAGGGGGAAAGACTGGGGTTCTTGGCACACTTTCCAGCTCCAAACTAAACCTACAAGCCCTGACAGATTTCCATCCTGTGCCATGCCGCACTCTGTCATGCGGATATGTCGGATGACAGCTCAGGATGGAAAGAATTGGGGCTGGCGCTCGGTTTGGAGAGATGTGGCCAAAAATTAAGCGATGTCAGCCCAGGGGTTGAAGCCTGGAGCAAATCAGGGCTCGTGTAACTCTTGACCCTAAGCGCTGCTGTAAAACCCATGGTATGATTTCTTCCTCTTTGTCTCTTGATTCTTGCTCAATGTTGGAGGCTGAAGCCAGAAACTGATAAATTCCAGGACTACAGGAAGATGTGTGAGCAGCGCGGGTAGACATGCATGAAATATGCATTGTATATATGTGTGTGTTTGTGTGTGCATGCATGCACATGTCTGTCCACCTCACCTCTTGGCTTGCCAGCGTGAGAATACGGTCCAAATCCTCCACCAGCTGCTTGAACGTAGGCCTCTGTGAAGAGATTGCGTGCCAACAGTCTTTCATCATCATATACCTGGGAATCGATGAAAAAAGAGAGAGAAAGAGAGAGAAAGAGAGAGAGAGAGAGAGAGAAACAAATGAATGTTAACAACTGACATCATGCACCAACAGCTAGACCCAAAACCATGACGCGTAATACAATTTAATAGAAACTACACTACAATACTAAATTTACAGGGTGTAACACGTAACTAGTGACTTACGAAACAATTTCGAGTGAAGTAATGTCACATGTCTTATAACTGCCAAGAATTTTTTCTATTTTTTTTTTTATTATCATTTCTGGTAATAAAACACTTCTTACAGTTACAGTTATGACACATGGAAAGTAAATTTCTTTAAGATTATTTTTCAAAGTGCATTGAGAACCAAACTGCATCGCTATCGTGTGTCAGTCTGTATGAGTTGACAATTGAAAGACAGAAATTAAATCTAAGACGGAAAAAGAAATTCAATCTGCCTGAGAAATCGGATTTATATAATGTAGTGCGGAATAAGAAGCTGAATAAAAAGGGACATCAAACAGAGCACAAACAAGCAAAGAGCAGCCAATGGCAATATGATGACCAGAGGTTAAGGTAGCCTGGCTTGACTTTGAGATATTTTTTATTCGATAAATAATTTAACTAGGCGCCTTGGAATCATCGCAACACAATGACATGATGTCTGTACACACTGTATCGGTTAGTGCTCTGGACATCCATTTCTGTATCTATATTCGGATTTAAACCCAAAGTGGGCATGGTCTAAACATTAATGATTCTTTTTCTTTTAATGAGCAAACCACTTGGAAATGCAAGCAGGGTCAGCATGGTCTATGAACAGTTTAGTTCTGAAAGTTCCTCGCCCTCAGCTACATCATTCAAGTTTATGATTGTTTACAACTTTTGACTTGAAATTCTGCTTTTGCAATGTTGCTGTAACTGCCTATGATATTTCATAATAAATTTAGTCAGCTAAATCTAATTCAAACCACCTGACTAGGCAGCTACTAAGGATGAACGAATAAAGATAATACATTCAAGGTAAAGAAAGTTTACCTCCAGTTCACATCTATTCAGAATTATTCACTCTTTGGATTAATCTGTACTGCTTACACAAACGACATTCCGTATATGGTAGAGACGTAGTTTTTAATTCGCATTCTATTAGTATTAAATGGGCTAGTTACATTTACAGCACTGGTGAATATTGGTGAGTCTATTAACAAACAGATGTTTCTACTGCTACTATTTCTGTGTAAAATGTATTAAGAAGTAACTTATGACAGTTGTTATGACAGATTTTGGGGAAAACATTACATACATAAGCGAGATAGATGGCTATACCTCAAGAAGAGATGTTTAGAAGCTTGGATACACATAGCGCTCCTGGATAAGCTTGTTATGTTCACATTTAAAGATTGTGTTGCATGTAGAGGTTTATACAAAGATTTACTAGTTGAAAATAAGCTTAAATAACATGAGTGTTAATAATAATCATTTCTATAATCATTGCTATCGGTATACTATCATAAAATATAAACTGTCATGTAGGACATGGACATGACTTACAGGTCGTTGGTGCAGTTGGCTGGTTTGTCCATACGATGTCCTTCTTTTAGGAGTTTGAAGAGCTCTTCTACAGGAATTCCGGGGTACGGTGAGCCCCCCAATGTGAAGATCTCCCACATGAGCACGCCGAACGACCATCTGACAAACAAACCGCGTTGACAGAATCAATAACTTATTCATGCAATATCTTATCAAGTCAGGTAATTAAGTCACACAGGTTACGTTCCGGCCATTAATGTGAAGTGTAGCGAACTTTCAATTTCTGCAAAATCGGTTGATGAATACCTTTTCTTCTTCACCCTTTAACAGAACTGAGAAAGATTTAATCCTAAACATTGTTTTAAAGCACATAAATGAACAATATGCGAGCTGGTTACTTCAGTTGAGACAGAAAAAGAGGCCCTCCTCTTAAACAAACTCACACTGGCCATATCTCAGCAACCGGACATGATATAGTAATAAACCTGGTAGCAAAACTGAGCTTATTGAACCAGGAATCTGTAAATATGCATAATTCAAATCACTAAAAATGCAACTCAATACCTGAGTTGATGTGAGGGGTCACATATATTCCATGACCATCATAAAGTCTGATTAATTAAGCAAGCAGATCTACATTTACATTGTTAACTGTGTTGAAGAATGAACAAAGAGAGTTAAGATGCATTACATATTATAGACATCAACTACAGCTTTCAGCTGCATAAACCTAAACGTGAAACAAAACGCACTTCACTCCCTGCGTCACTGACAAATACTGACCATTCATGTCATTGAGGAACTGCGGATTTTACGAACATTAGGCAGCACTAACAAAGCAAAGACTGTAGGAGACTAAATGCAGTCTTTCTCCTGGGAGTTCCAACCCATGAGACCATGCCTGCAGCAAGTGGACACCGGCCTCAAGGGGACTAAAAGATGGCCTTTGTCCTTGTTGATCGGCCACAATGACACACACTGTTTGAGCCAAAACAAACAACAGTTTAGACCCACAGGAAACAAACCTCTGTAGGGCAGGAAGAGCACGGAAGGCATTTTTTCCTTTGAGTTACATCATCTTGGGATATAAATAGCAATATTGAAATCTAGATAATCAAGATGAGGAAATGTTGTTCCAACTTATCAACATACCGACAAAATAGCCAATGCTAATTCGCAAGACTTCTCGAGCTCCCAGGTTGAGAATAGCATGCTTAATAAACATCTCACAACATCTCCGAGTGTACTCAACACACAGCTAACATGGATACGAGAACAGTTCAGGTGACCGGCAACACAAAGAAGCTCTCTGATTTCCTTGACTCCTGCGACCGGCCTTTTGTTTACATCCCTATCCACTTTGTTTGTCTTCTCGTTTATCAAATGGTGTATCTTTTCACACATGTGGCTATCCATCAGCATCACTATGTAAGCAAGAGCTAACCTCTGTGTGATCAATCAGATAAACTCGTCGGAGGGGAACCCGTTCCAAAAGGTCACAAAAGCCTTTTGAATCTTCATGTGTTTAAATACTCAAAATACGAGATCATTTGTAACTACTCCGCAATCATTCCAGAGTGCATGTACATGCATGTATATGCATTCTTAATTATAGTGGTAAAGGGGGATGTGTTTTTTGTCTTTCACGGAAATAAACAGGCGTCCTTTCTGGAAAATCATTAAAGTTTGTGTTTCACATACACACGCAATCAGTTCCGGCAACCTCAGCAGGTTTGTTAACTGCCGGGAGATATGGCTACTCAACAATTCCACCAGTTTTTTTTTTTGTTTTTTTTTGTATTTATGCATTAATGTAATCTGATGTCATAGCCCTGGCTGCATGCTTCACAGGCTAATAAGGCAGCCAATTATAGCAGAGAATGATGATGCGTAATTAGTAATGGAAGCAACATAAAAGCTGATAACAAGGGCGACATTCCTCTCAAATCTGGCTTGATTGGCCGACACACACACACACACACACGCATACACACACACACGGCTTTCTCTGCTGCACATAATAATCCATTAAACGCGAACTCACGGTCCAGTGAACATGAATGTAAGAACAAACTCCAAACACCAGCCCACACACTTCACACATCACACTAACACACAGAAGTGAACTTTTTTTTCCTCGAACACGTCATGCTCTTTTAATGGCCATATGCTATCTGTGCCTGCGATCCAAATCTCTTCAATCACCTGTCTCAGTCTGAGAGAAAAAGAAAGTGTTCAATCAGTAGAAATATATCATCCCTTGAACAACAACAAAAAAGTTTTTTTTTCTTTTTCCAAAGAGGGAGAGGAGGGAGGTGGGGGGTTACTTCCGTGAGGGCTTCGGTGAGGTGAGAGCTCAGCCTGTCTGAGGAACTTTGAAGCCGGCCAGATTAGTAACACAGCATTGGCCTCAAGTCGAGCGTAAAATCTTTTTTTTTTTTTTTTCTTGCCACCGCACCGGCTCCGCTTCTTTCTCCTTTTGACAAAAAAAAAAAAAAAACACCACCAAAATGCAAAGCGAAAATTCTTATTTCGCTTACACCGAGTTAACACGCCTTGTAGCCTGAAGCAGATTCCCTCCTGCAGTCTGAACTCTCTCGATCTTTCCACAATGCTGACGTGGAGCATTGTCTTACGCTCTTCTATTGTGTTGTACTTCCTCGTGTCGTGTGACTTGTGAAAACGTGTGTCTCTTATAGCATTAAATAGTACTCATCTTATTAAACCATCTACTTACACGTCGCTCTGGTGTGTGTATACGCGGTCGAAAAGCGCCTCGGGAGCCATCCACTTCACCGGCAAGCGACCCTGTGAACACACCCAGAGACAAAGCTTTATGGTCAAGAGGTCAAAATGAGTGACACGAAGCATTCACATCTAAAATGTCCCCAGGGATTTTTTTTTTTTTTATACAAATCGAGATCGTCCCGCTCCAGTGCTCTCGTTAAGCAGGAGTTTTATTACAACCCAAGCAAGAATGTCTTAATGGGTTCCTAAGATTAGTAACAAGCATTCATATCGTAAAGGGATTCACAGATTCACAGATTTGGTCCAAATGTTGATACAGTAGCTCTGTGGAGTAGCGAAGAGTGGACCGTCTGGCTAATTTTAAGTGCACGCTCACACTTAGATAGTCTTGCCGAAGGGTTGTTTTTAATTTTGCTGGGTGTCGGCCAGCTAGACAGTGTGGAACCAGACTAATACGAGATGCATCTATCAGGCATGTGATAATAGATCAGTCTGAATTCACAGTAGCATTGGTTTTAGAATCAGAACCTCCAGGAAGTGGTTTGTTTATGGAGGTCTAAGATGGCTGGTTATCAGTAAATTCTACTACTGATTCGAACTATTTACAGATGCTTGAAGATTAGATCTTGTGAGGTGTTGTGCTACGAGTCCATCAGGGGCAATTTTAGAAAGTATTAAAACGTTTAAGTCAAATAAGGCAGTTTAGGAAAGGTGTAAGCCAGGCTAAACACGCGTGAATAGCACTGCAAGAGAGAGATTAGTATAATGGTGGGAAACGGCAGGAAAGCTGGCCTAATGTGTTTAGGTTTATGGCTAATGCGCAAATCCCCTCCCCTTTGCTTTCTCATAGCCTGTTTAAACAACAGGGCTTCGGGGAAAAGAGAGGGAGAGCGAAAGTGAGCGAGCTACGGAGCTCGAATGAGTAAAGAACACTATAGTCACTTCACGTGCTCGCTTCCTGGGAATCTACAAATCCTGCCAAGTCAGAAGAAGAGAAAAAGCAAGGAGAGGAAAAAGGAACACAAAATAGATGTAAAAGTAGGAGAAAGAAGGGATCGCTACAAAGGAAGGATGTGAGGATAAAATTTGCATGCTGCTGCTAAAGGATGTATTTGGGCTAGATTTAAAAAAAAAAAAAAAAAAAGTTCAGAAAGTAGTTCAAAAACACAAAGTGTGAAAACTTACATTGGTGGTCTTTTTATAGTAATCGATGTTGTGGACGTCCCTGGCCAAGCCGAAGTCTGCGATCTTCATCACGTTGCTCTCTGTGACCAACACGTTTCTGGCAGCGAGGTCTCTGTGTATACACTGACGTGGAGAGGAAGAGGAAGAAAACAAAAACCCGACCATGAAGACATTTATTTGGAACTACAAAAACATTCAAACTACAGAATTTCGGACAGACCTGGCTCTGTGTATGTATGTGAATGCGAGTCTTCTTTTAGACGCGTGTGTGACATACGCACATGAGAAATATTCCTGTACTGTGCAATTTTAAAGCCAATAACTGAAATCAGGAGCTTGACCTGATTAAGCATCTTATCTGTGTGTTAATGACAGTCTAAGTGTGTGTATGTGTGTGTGCATTTATTTCACGTCTATCTACCTTCTGAGAGGCTAAATACTCCATGCCGCGGGCCACTTGATAAGTGCACGAAACCAGATCTTTAAAGGTGAGGGGCTCTTCAGAAACGCGCGCGATGTCGTACGAGTACTCCATCCCTGGTGGTCGCCTGGCCCTCAGGTACTCCCTCAGGTTCCCTTTGGATGCGTACTCCACTATCACATAAAGTGGACCTAAGGGACATTAAAGAGGGTGAGGATTAAAGTCACGTTAAGCGTTGAAACCGGAGCGTTGGTGAAAGCCGGCATGAGCCGCTCACCGTCTTGTGTGCACGCTCCCAGCAAGTTGATGATGTTTTTGTGCCGGCCAATCATCTTCATCATCTCCATCTCTGACACCAGGTCCGAGAGGTCCTTTTCCGTCGCGTCGTCTGGAAAAGACATGGACATACAAATGAACCAGGAAATAAATGAGAGTACAGAGCTGAAACAGCAAGTGATAATGTAGAAGTATGAGATGTAGGAATGTACAGCAATGTACATGTACACTTTTGTGTTTTGAGAATTTTGGGCACAATTTAAGAACCAGAATGGTCTGGACTGCATGACTATTCACTACAGCACTATAGGATTACACCGTGTGACGTGCTACGCGGCTATCCTTTCACTACCTCCGAATTAAAACGGCTTCATTCGATTAAGAGTAATTACATTAAGGACAGTCGCCTTTTCATTATCACGCCTCTGATCGGCGGTGCACCCCAGACACACATACGCGGCAGGCATTCCTCTCTCATTTGTTTCTCTCTCACTGCTTGTTTTTTTTTTAAACTTATGTTTATTTCTTGAATCAGGACCACAGGCTTCACAGAATGAATTTGTCATAAGAGATTGTTATCATAAGTCTGCTGGTTTAAGAGTCCTTCTTTGTAGCCATTTTTTTCTAAAGGTCATGGGGTCACCCCCAACCCCCTCCCCATTAGGTTTAAGATGTCTTTTTAAACCCATAGCCCCTTCCCGACTCCTCTCTCTCTGTGTGTGTGTGTGTGTGTGTGTGTGTGTGTGTGTGTGTGTGTGTGTGTGAGAGTGCAGGTGAAGAGACAAGCTGCTACAGCTGGCTGAGAGTGAAGCAGCTATGCGGCCTGCTGACCTGAGAATCATTCAGCACCAGCAAATAACCTTTAAGCGGCCTCTTTCTCCTCTCAGCCCCATACCAGCTACCCTCCTCCTCCTCCTCCTCCCTCACTCTCACTCTTTTTCCCCCCTCCTATCTGCCTATACACTCTTTTCCAGGACCAGATCTTTAGTAATTTAAATCACATATTACCTTTTCTTTTAATCATACATGCTTTCAAGTTTTTACCAGACGTACTTCTCTAACCCATATCAGAAATGAGGGAATGTTCAGAAGTACAGTTAGAGCACCAAGTCAAGGTAAGTCAAGGACTCAGGTTGTGAAACTGAAGAACGTTTTCTACATTTTTTTCCACCATTTGCCGAGCCCCACCCACAAGCGTGGGTAGTGGAACGAGCACGTGTGTCCGCCAAGACACGTAAGCTGAATACATCTTTTGGAAATCGATATCTGCCCGCTTTCACATTCATGAGCTCTCAAGACCACAATTGGCCAGTGTTTCTGTGATTGACAGGGGAGACAATAACACCATCCCTCCCACCCAATATAGCTCCCAGTGGCATCATCAGGATCCACATTCGCAATTTCCCGATGACGACGGCCAAATCTGAAGAACCAATGAACTAGCAAACTAATACAGTCACTACAACAGATAATGTCCTCATGATATTACATCATGATCCAGGCATGCACTTACCTTTCAACATCTTGACTGCTACGGTAACGGCTTCTTTAGGTTTGTCCTTATCAATGCCCAGCGCTTCTGCCATCACCACCTGGCCGAAACAGCCTTCGCCTAGTGGCTTCCCCAGCGTCAGCCTGCAGGAAAGCGCAATAGAAAAGGTTACGTGTGATGATTTGGTTGAGAAAATTTAGAACCGCAAGATTGACATAGTTTTAGCAAAATAATTGTATTTAAACCATACAGCTCTATTACAACACAATAAAAGAGAGATGAGTCAATCAAAGGACACTTGTTTTTCCATCTTGGCTTACTGGAATCAAAATGTAAAGGCTAAAATAGATCCAAGAGTAACGGCAACGACAGCAAGATACCAGTTACTGTTTACACAGTACTATCGCATTGTAGTAGTGTTTACCCAATTCAGAGATGTTAAGCGGGTGCCTTTTGTCATCGGTGGCAAAGCATGCATTTTTTATTCAAGCAGAGAGCGAGCGAGCTCAAAACCCAATGTTATACTTAATTTTATAACTTATCCTCTTATCATTTATTTGATCAGCGAAGATCTGTTTAAAAAATGACCCCCGGACACCCACAGCTCTTGGACTGTCTAAGAAGTCCACTTTATATCATTCTCACTGCAGTCACCGTGACTTTACGACCTCACACTGCTCCACCCCCAACACCCACAGCCCTGAGCGCTTTGGGTTGAGTTTTGATTGACAGGTGCATGCTCCGCCTCCGCCTCCCTGTGTAAACACAGCGTAACACAATCGCCCTTCTGTGCCTCTCAAAGGCCGCCTGTGTCTGGCCTGAGTCTGCCGCAAATAATCAATGTTATGTTTTCCAGATAATCGATGTTACGTTTTTTTTTTTCCCGCCATGCTAAATGTTAACATTCCACAAAGACTTTATATAATGTAATTTATGTGGAGTGCGTTGATAACTAATCGAAAATAAATATCAAGAAGAAAAGTTTCATTCGAAAAGTTTCATTCAAATTCTTTGGGAAAAGAATGGCTTTGGGCAGGACCAGTGCTCGTACTTACATAAAGGGGTTTCCCCTTGACTTGGAAAGCACGAAGGAAAGAAAGTGTTCCTCATAGCTCTACACAGTCATAGTGCATGCTTGCTGTCCACTGAGAGCTAAACAGCTTATTAATCACAATGTGTAGTGACAAACCGCTTTTTACTGGCTTGTTTTCCCTCCTATCACCTTGCTAAATAAAGACCTGGCTGTAAGACTGAGTTTAAAAAAAAACCAACAAAAAAAACCCATTATGCTCTTGCTTTCCTCTCCGTTCGCTGACAATCGAGCTTCCAGCTGCTTTTCCATACGGCTACTAATCTAATAGCCGAGTCTGGCATGAGCTACACATTTCTTTATGGCTAATCAAAGCTAATCAACAAGAGAGACAAAGCAGACCTCGATATCTATAATCCGAGCGAAAAATAAAAAATAAATTAAATGAAATACTAAGAGCAGGTCAGTCAGAGAATAATAGACCAATACCAGATGAGGGCTTGAATAGTAGGCTGAATGAAAAATTGTTTGTTTCAGCAACTTAAATCATTAGACATAATAAGAACTAGACATTGTAATGAGGTAGTCCGATAATGGTGTATAAAGTCTGAATAAATAACCATGGTATTTCGCTTAGCAACCCGCTGTACTGATGTACATTTCGGAGGATATGGGTATATATATATGACGTGAGATTTTGTTACAAATTATACAAGCTCACGCTAAACTAATACACAGACAGGGAGTGCTCACTTGTCTCTGGAGAATTCCCAGCGAGGATCTTCAGGAAGCTCATACTCAGGGATCATGTGCTCGTGGTCAGAGCTTCTGCGTGTGGTGATCCTGACCAGCGGCGTACTGGAGCTCATGGAAGAGCTCGAGTCGGCTGAAACCTGCATGGAGAAAAGGAAATGGCTGATCACCTGAGCTTTGAGCACCAAGTAAACACGCAGAAACCCCATCTAATATCGGTGTGTGTGCGTTTAGGTGATTTAGCATTGTAATTTTATTGTTTTTTTTGTGCTGTTGGTCTTATGTCGTTACGAACGATGCACGAACGAATACACTAGATGATCTAATTATTATTACAGAAAAGTAACAGAAAAGTTGTTATATCTAAGTGACACATGTCAAAGTGTACATCTCAAAAGTTGTTGTTTAACTCTCATAATTAACAATTACATGCAGAACTGTTCTAAGGTCGACTTCAGGGAAATTGCTTACCTTTACTCACCTTCTCATCTAGGCTGGAAGTCCTCAGCAAGAAAAGCTGTTGTTGTTTCATTTGCCCAGGTCAAATGAAACTTAATCAACTTATTAACATGTACAAATGATAAAAACGCACAGATTCATGCCTTTACTTAAACTAATTTTTCCCCTTAAAAGTACTTTTTACTGCTACACCAATCCTAATCCCAATTAAAACCTTTACCTTTAAATTACACCAATGGACAAACAATAATAAGAATGTACAGTATATGCAACATCTAACACTCATCTACTCCAAATTGAATAATTCTAAAGCTAGAATCTCTACTTTATGTTAAAGTGCATGTGTGTTGTGTATTAGGGGTTCTGGAACTCTTTATCTACTTTCTGTTACCTGGCGGCGCAGTGGGATCTGTTTGGTCAGCTTGTGGACGGCGGGTTGGCCTCCGAAATCAGGCTTCTTGATTGACGTCCGCATTCTGCAGACGACTACGATGACCACCATGCAGGCGATGAGGAACACTCCGATGCAGTAGATGGCGATCTCTACGTAGTCCGGAGGATATTCAGGCTCTGAGATGTCTGTCTCAGCTGAAGCAGCAACCAAGAAGAGACAGTTACAATACAATCAGATCAAGAACCAGAGAGTCGAATCATTCCCACTGTTTAAAGCGTTTCTGCTTTCTACAGCATGGCTGGTTTTGGCCAGGATGTCTTTGATCAAGCACTAGACACACTGACACACACAATATCAAAGCTTACATGTAAAACATTCAAGGCATAATATACACTTAAGATGATGAATTGGCTCTAATAATTAACTTTCTCAGAAAGAAGTTTCTGAGAAAGATATTAGTGTTTTCAGATTGAGATATTAGATTTTCTGAATTAAACAGCAATTATCAGAGCCTGAGGAAAACATCATTGGAGTGTGACACACATGCATGTCCATACACACTGCTAAAGCATGCAACCAGGAAGATAGTAAGATATGAAGAAAGTAGAATGGAGAGAGTGGGAGTCACTCTGGCTGGACAATAATCATTAAGTAATAATTTTTCTATAGTAGTATTAAGATCCTAAAGTGCCGAGTGTCTCCCACTTTTCTCCGACCACTTCTTTCACATACAATCCAACAATGTGAGGAGGGACAAATAGAGAAGCTGTTGTAGAGAAGTGTATACCTGGAAGAACCGTCAACCAAGCAGAGTGATAGGAGATCCCAATAGAGTTACCCGCCAAACAGGTATATTCACCAGCTTCCTTGAAAGTAACGTTGGGCAGGAAGAGGACCTCAATTTCTTTATCCGTGGTGTTTACACCTGCCGTCTGAGAGAGGGATAAGAAGGAGGCAGGAGAGAGGAACCAAGAGGAAGCCAAAGAGACAATGGGGAGGGAGGGGAGGGGTGTAATGAAGAGTGGAGAGAGTGGGGAAGAAAGGAGAGAAGGAATGAAACAAATCAGACCCAAAATACCAAGAGAGGAGTAGAACTAGGAAATGGTTCTTGTTTTAAAAAAAATCATCTACTCATGATCTTTGTCGTAGATGAACCTTGAGTTAGGGAGAAGGATATACTCAAAAGACGCACTAGAAAAAGGTAACCTTTTTTGTCCAGAAAGAGGACGAAGAAGGGCTGGGGGTGGAAGAAGATGGTCCAACAATAAACAATTGGCTCACAAGTCCTTTAGAAAACATGCAGCCAACAAGGAGAACCATGGAGAACAAGCTCAGAAAAAGGGCAGGAGAAAAAGAAACAGGAGAAAAACAAATGATATGAAACGTACTGTAGGGAAGAAAAAAAGGTAAGAAAAGAGGAAATGAAAATAGCAATAAACAGTTTAAATTTAAGAAGTAAGATAAGGAAAATCTTGTTTCCATGGCCTCTTGTAGGACAGTTAGGGTCACCTTGCCGAAAAATAACACACTGAAATGCTCCAGGAAAGGCCCCAGGATCACCACGCACCATGAGGAGACCAAAAACAAAAAACCCAAAACACCAAAAGGGGAGGTCGACAAGGAGGGTAAAATTTGCCATGGCTGGACTTTTTACCTGGTAGCACAGTGAGCCAACCTGACTGGTTGACTCGCCCAATGTAATTGGAGACATGGCACGTGTATTGACCAGCATTTTCCTCCGTTACGTTGTGGAGGGTGAGCACTTCCACGTCGGTGCTGTTTATGCCTGAGCTCTATTGGGAGTAGCCAAAGTGGTAGTAGCACAGGGGCAAAAAACACACATAGAGCAGGCTGTTAAAACCTCTTGATCTTCTTGGTTAAATAAGGTGTGTTGATATGGGGAAAGAAAGCGGAGGTTCCCACCACCAGAACAAAAATGTTTCTGTAGCTATTTATATACATAACAGTAATGTAATGAACAGACCAAGTCCTTGTTGGCATCACAAATACTTTTACGTCTAAAAAAATACACTGAAAATAGGTGGCACCATCATGGCCATAGCTTTAGCAAATAGTTCCATAAAAAGGCGAAGAAGTAAGGTTTTTGTAAAATAACCAGGGACGATAAAAAAAACAAAGAATCGAGGAAAATTCGATCAGCCGCCAGCCATCCGCTGCTTTGCACCCTGCACCAAATCCATGCTAACAGGACGTACCTTGAGGACACGGACATAAGGGTCTCCATTGGGAGCATAGCGACTGCCGTTCTTCGTGATGTGATGTAGCCACTGGATGTGAGGCTGGGCATCGCTGTACACCTTACACACAAAGCGAGCATCCTCTCCCACATGCACCGTGACGTTGGCTGGCAGACCTGCCTGGAGAATGGGCCGGTGTGGAGAACGTTCTGACAGAAACGAGGAAATGGTGGGATTAGTGATGATGTTCGTTTCTTCCATGCATTTTTCCATTTAATTTTTAACAACACATAACATTAATAACATTAGCCACTTCAATAATCCTAAATAATGCAGCAGCCTTTTAGAGACTGCAGTTGCGTAACATTCCCATTACAAGAAGGTGTGAATAAATGTCCCATGGCTCAGAGCAGTTCCTGGCACTGGTCCTGCTCCGCTATCAGCATGCTGTTAAGATTCCTTTGCACAAAACGAAAAAGCCAGGACTTTATCTCTGGCGATAAGGGCAAAACAAAAACCAGCACCCAGAGAGTAAAATAAAGTAGGAGCTTTGAAGCTGCGTTGTGTGTGTAGGACTGTCTTGTCATGTGGCATCCACATGGCAGTTGGAGAAAATCTCTAAGGTGGAGCTCTATTGCGTTCACTCTCAATCAACCCTCTTCGCCACACTGCTTATAAAACACTTAAGACTTTTTTTGCAGTCTGTAATCGAGTGCATTTTTTTTAACCTGGTTTGAATAACATCTCCAGGCTTTAGCAGGCTTTGGACAGCTTCTATCAAGCTTCTTTTCCCGACTTCCACCCATCTTCCTGAACAGGGTAAAAGCTCAGAGGCAGAGAGCGTTAATATGTCGCTGTGGTGTTGCTGAAAGGTTATTGATGGCGTATGTGTTTGGGGGATGATAATGGGATCGAGGATGGAGCAGTGGAGACAGAAGAAAAGCCAACAAAAGAGTGTAAAAAGAGAGGGAAAGAATGAGAAAAAAAGAGGGGGATGGGGTCAGAAAAGGAAAAGGCTAAAGGGCTCTCAGCAGATGGGGAGTGAATAGAAAGATGAGGTTAAACAGAGAATGAGGGGGAGAAAATTTGTGGGGGGCCCAGCACACTTTATCACTCATCTGTTGGTGTTTCAGACTCTGTCTGCCCTTTTTCATTTGACAAGAAGTGAATCTGACCTGCACAACCGGCTGGAACTCAACCAACACACATTTTTATACTGGTTATTTTTATAGTCACTGGTAGACTAGAAAGAAATGCCATCGTTCACACAAATCCTTCTCTCTCACAGTTGCGCTCACACTCTAATTACATCTTTGACTGTAAATAAGTAGAGAAAGCCTTTAGGTTGTGCCAGTGCACAGTGGAATTTGATGCTCCACCCTAGGCAATGAAAATGGAAATGGTGAGCATGCGTTAGCTGGTGTGTGAGTGTGTGTGTGTGTGTGTGTGTGTGTGTGTGTGTTTGTCTGCAGCAGAGAAATCTTGAAACAGAACCATTTTCTCTAGAACCCACGCCATAACCGCAATTTCACAATAGTAAATGCTGCTTCCTTAAAAATCCATACCACACTGTTCATCTAAACACCTGCTCTAAAAACATTATCTCAAAACCACTAAGTCATTTTTACCCACTCACCCACAGAACACCATCTATTAATTATGTCATCATTCATGCATGCACAGGCCGGCCCAGTGTGTCCAAGCGAGACCACTGAACTCTGCTTAACCCACTAAGTTGGCCCGGAGTGCCTGGGCAGGGTTGGAAAGTGGTCAGCATAATTGGACCAGAGATTGTAAGGGACGGGGCAGATGAAGTGAATGTCACATAAAGCATAAGTCTTACTCACTCTGTTCTGCACTGGTCTATAAATTATGAAGAACCTATAAAATTTTAAATAGAAAAAGAACTATAGTAAGGGGAAAAAAAAAACCTTGTAGATGCTACATGCTTTTGAAATGCTTCTTCTTCACCACATTTTTACCTTTTTTGAAATTTGCCACATCCCATCTACTAGCTAAAAAATGGTTCATCAGAAAACCTGCTGCTTTGAAGAAAGTGCTATCTACACTCTTCCACATATCTGAGCTAACAAATACCCGGGATTGGTTGGGTTTGCTCTCCATTTGCTCCTGGTTCAATAAGCCAGCGATGGATTAGCACCCTGTCCAGGGTGTACCCTGACTTGTGCCCTAAGTCTCCTGGGATAGGTTCCAGGCCCCCTGCGACCCTGAATACAGGATAAAGCGTTATGGGACGAGGAGTGAGTGAGTGAGTGAGTGAGTAGTTCAATAAGCTCCACCGATACCAAGTTTACTACTGCATCATGTCTTGTTCCTGAGATATGGCCGGTGTGAGTTTGTTTGCGAGGAGGGCCTCAGAAAAATAGTTTATAGTGAAGAATATGCATGGATTTCTATCACAACTAGAGCAATAAACTTGCATAGGGGTCATTGAAGTGCTTTAAATGATGGTTAAGATTAAACCAATGTTAATTGTGTTAAATGATCAGGAGGATTATATATATTTATCAACCAATTTTTGCCAGAATAAATACAGTAATGGCATACTCCCCTTCGATCATTGTTTTGTAACTGATTCTATGAAAACAGTTAGCACTAGTGAAGTCAGAGCTCTTAGAACCTTATGTATAGAATGGGAGTATGCGTACAGTAGGGGGTTTGCTTATAGGGTACGATGCACTGAGCTTGTGCTCTGGCAGAAGGCCACTATAAACAGATATAATTAGGCTGCTTTGGTTAAATTCGAGAGGCTCCAGTACTTTGGACTCAGTCTGGCTTTGATGTTTGAGCCAGTTCAAGCTCTTACATCACTAGCTCAGACTCAAATTCCACCGAAGACACTCTCTCTGTCTCTGCTTCTCCTTTCTGTCTTTCGTCTTTTATTATTGAGGCACAGAAAATTCGCCAGGGAGGTCAACTTTGTCAGGGTCTGCCCAACTCCTACTGTAATGTTATAAATGGATTTCTATTCAAACCAGTCCGTTAAATTTAAGTGAACCCTGGGGAACTAACAGTGGGCTGTTTTCTGACCTCTTACCCATTCTCTCTCTTCCACAGGGTCCCTTGGTCACAGAATAAAGTGTCTACTCTTTTCCTCCCTGTACTGTGCTTTCTCTCTATATGTTAAGGAGGAGGAGCTGGAGCACGGTTTAAAAAAAACACAACTTTACAGTCAGCCAGTAAAACTAGAGTAATGCAATTTGAAAGCCTACTTTTAACATCTCCAAGTGCAGGGCTCTGAATAGGGACAGTTTATTTGTCTCAGCTTTAGACTGCCAATGTATGGTACTGGTATAGATACTGCTCTATAAAAACACTCCGGAGGTCTACAGGCTAGACCTCAAACATACTTGAAATTCTTCAGTGAGCTTGTTTAGCCCTTTCGTCTGGGTCAAAATGATCCACTAAAATCTTTTTACAAAAATTTTAAACAAATTGTTTAAATCGAGCATGCACATGTGTAATGCAAATGGTGTGAATATGATGTAAATGACGTGGTTGTAAATATAAAGCAGATTTCAGTCCCTGTCCAATCATCCAGTGTATCTTATTAAAGGAAAAACCCAGGGTGATCTTCTTGCGGTAGCTTTTTAATCGAGATGTGATCTTCAACCAATTCTGTTCTATTCTGCTAGAAAACTCTGAACTGAATTGTTTTAGTTTAAACCTCTCTTATTATTTTCATGTTGGTTAACAGTTTTATGCGTCGCCTATAATGCCAATCAGGTAGATCTTTTGCTCTTTGGTTTTAAAAGTTATTAATAAAACCATTATCCCATACATTTTTTAACTACGTTGCACTAGCAATGCAAATCATGCTGACTTGTGAATTGATTGATTGAATAATAGTAGAAAGAAAAATTCGAAGCAGTTCATAAAGGATAATTGCAATGGAAGGACAATGAGCTAAAATGTGCATGACACCCTTTCTCCAGGTGGATAACATCTCAGCACAGCCGTTCACAGGAGACATATTTTAATTCCAGGTGTGAACGACTAAGCACCCTGGTCGTCCACGTGTGATCCGATCACTCACGACGCATGTTAATGCCAGGTATGAGCAAATCCTGAGATGGTAGCACTGAGATCCAGCTACTAACTTATCAGAGCAATAAAAAAAAATCACAGATAATTCAATATACATCTTTCAGGTAGTTTTTCTTTTAGTTCATGAATTGCTTTATTTTACAGCCAACAATGTGCCCACAGACTCGCTGACACATCCACTCACACACACGTTCACCGCTACACCTGCCCGTGACTGAATCACCATTTCTCAATTTCCTTATTTGGCAGTTGGCATGAGTGTAGCAACATTCCCTTCTCTGAGACGCAGTCCACCTGCACCTGCCTGACCCACACTGAAGCACCTGTATAATAATCTTCAGAAAGAGGAACACACAGTCACAGACACGTACTTACCAACTACGTCTAGGGTGTAGGTGTGGTTTATCGAGCCATATTTGTTCTCCACCACACAGGTGTAGTTGCCTTTATCAGAAGGAACCACACTCTCCATGATCAAAGTCCAGTGCTGGTGTCGGACCTGCACAAGAAAACAAAAATCACTACTCATTACTTACTAATATCTAAGTATTCTTGTTATACTAGTTGAACACTTGATTCTAAATTAGTAATCATTTCATTCGCTCCCAGTAGGCAGTATGCGCTCAGTATGTATTCAGAGCTAATCCCATTCACCCAGTATGGAATCTTCAAATCAGTATTTTGTTTTATAGACTTAAACTACACCATATTTCAACAAGTATTGCATAAATAAAATAAACATTCCTAACAGTATTAATGAAACTTCAGAAGGAGGCAAATTAAGGAGTGTTGGGAGGGGGGCAAGACTTCTCTCCAAGCCTGCAAGTGAGGTGAGCTTTCCAGCCAAGAGCATCATGGGAAAAGCAATAGCGGCACGCTGACAGACAGCTCGGAGCGTGAACCCCCACCTTAGGAATGTGACTCTCGTGACTGCAAACCACGCTCTAAATCCAACCTGCATCCCGTTCGTTCTTTCCTGCGCTCGCTCTCAAGACCAGAATCTTTGCTAAACTTTATCCTCTCCTTAGAAAAAATGGAGTATTGATGAAAAGGATATTCTTGATATTAAAAAGAGAAGTTTCTCTGTGCATTCAATATAGGACTTTTTTTCTGAAAGATTTATCTGTTAATAAATAAATAAAAACACAGATCCCAGTCCTTACTTATCGCCCAATCAAAAACAGTGCTTGTGATGCAGGATGTGTTTCTGCGGTTAAGCTAAAGGAACATCAAAGTCTTGAAAAGTCTTAAAAAGGAATAAGATCATCTCATGCTATTTGGTTTTTCCATGACTATAACCAGCAGGCAAATGAGGAAAGTCTGAGGCATATTTCTTCGACTGCACACTGCTGTGAAGTTTTAGTATGGTGCACTAACGTTAAGCGAATTTGCATTTCCAATTTAACACAAGTCATAATAAATGCATGTAAAGATATGCCGAATTCAATGCGAAATCTATGCATTGTAGCCCAGCAAGCACAAATGATCACTGGTTGAGGTACACTGGCCCACAAGAAGTTCCAGTTAAGTCTATTAAACATTAACCCAAGGGTCGAGTTGGGGACAGATACCAGAACAGTGCATTTGACTGTTTGTTAATACCAGTGACCTCACCTTGGGTACATTCAGAGCAATGTTTAGTTTAGTAACAAACCGCCTTACTAGCATTTCAACACTGGTTTCTTATCAACAAAGATTTTCCCGGGCTCACTTTCTGAAACGGTTTAATTATGTTTGTGAAGTGAAGCATACCTGTGCTTTGGAAGAGTGAAAGAAATGAAATGAATAGCATTATAAATCAATTCTGTTGTTGTGATTGTTGTTTCCGCTAGTATTAGTAGCCTTTTAATACTGTAAGTAATAGTATTACCCTATAGCCACCCATGCGGTCCTCTGGCCGGAATGGTCTGCCATTTTTGAGCCAGTGTAGCATCGGCATTGGATTTCCACCTGCTGCACACCGGAACTTCACCGTGTTGGCTGCTGGTACTGCATGGAGCTTTTTCTCCATTTTTTCTGGTGACGTCCAGTGTGGAGGCCCTAAAAGCGAAACAAAAGGAGCTGTTACAATCACTTGCTAGCACTGCTCATTGAAAAAACATTAGAAACATGCTGCATTCATGTAGATATCCACTTTAACCCAAAATGTCTTTTTTGTTTTCAGGTCTTCCAGATATCCAAGTATATCTTCTAGTAGATTCAACAAATTATATGCATTCTATACATGATATTAAATTGAGAATCTACAACAACTATCCATATTTAGGAAATACCACGACTATATTACATGACACAACATGCTAATATAATCCATCCATGGTCTATATGTTTTTTCCTACTTAGGACTAGTGGGGGGCTTATGGCACAAGACAGGGTATACCCTGGATGGGGCGCCAACCCACACACTCACACACTCAAACATATATTATGGGCAAGTTGGGAATGCCAGTCAGCCATAGATTTTTGGACTGTGTAAAACCCACCAAACACACAGAGACCAGAAACTGGGTTTCGAGTATCCAATCCTCCAAACCCATCGTGTCACCACTGGTATAGTTCAAAAACACAGTATTTCAGCATCATATAAGCCCTGTATGCAGCTTATTGTGAATATAATGGGGCAGTGGTGGCCCAGGCAGTAGTGGTTCTGAGTTGCTGATCGAATTATCAGGGGATTGACTCCCACCACAACCGTGTCACCACCCGTTGCCACAAGACCCTTAAACCAACGCAATAGGGTACAGATCCCAAGCCCGGTTAGTAAATGGGAGGGTTGCAACAGGAAGGGCATCCAGCACAAAACCAGATCAAACGATTTGATGTGGCAACCCCTAGGATAAAAGGGACGAAGCCCAAGAAAAATAAAACTCTATAAAAAATGTGATTTTGCAAATGTTCTCAGAGCAAGCCACTATACTCAACAGCTGATAAAAGACACAGAAACCTCATATGTGGAACTTCATTTCTTTTTTCATTTCTACAAGCTTGGCGGAAGCCCCGGAAAGCAAAGGCCAAAGCTGAGAGGAAGAAGAAGCCAACTCCAAACTGTTATTCACACTCCTGTATCAGCTTAACAACAAGGTCTATTGTAGCAAGCGTCAGCATATCAATTCACTCCAAATGACTTAAATAAAACCATATTTTCTTTCCCACTAGAACATGATATTTAGAGAAAGAAGAGGGGAAAAAAACCCAGAAGAGATGAACGGTTTACGAAAGGGAGGTTTGCCAAGAAGAATGGGACTGTCCAGGTTGATTTCCTTTGCTAAACATTTACTTTTTTAACTCATTAGGTTATGTAGCTCCTGTTCTGTGCATGGCAAATTTTAAAAAAATATAATAAAAGGGTGGCAGATCATGAGGTGGTTAGTTGGGAATAACAGGGAACATTTTAGAACTGACATGTGGTTTTGATGAAATTCAGTGTCCAAATTCCTTTCAGGGACCCCTTGAGCAGTTGAAACCAAACACTGGAACAAACTCCACATATTCTTCGCTTCTACTTTAAAATTCTGCATTCGCTTTAGTCACCTTTTTTTCTCTATCCTTTGGTCTCATATTCTCTCAAGAACATGAGAATAATTTTCCTCTCAAAATAAACTAAAACGCAGTAAGGATATTCATACCGGTGTAGTGGTTAGCACTGTCGCCTTACACCTCCAGGGCCCGGGTTCGATTCCCAGCCAGGCTCGATTCCCGTCTCTGTGTGCATGGAGTTTGCATGTTCTCCCCGTGCTTGGTGGGTTTCCTCCGGGTACTCCGGTTTCCTCCCACAGTCCCAAGATATGCAGGTTAGGCTAATTGGCTTTCCCAAATTGCCCGTAGTGTGTGAATGAGTGTGTGTGTGTGTGTGTATGTGTGTGTGCCCTACGATAGATGGCACCCTGTCCAGGGTGTACCCTGCCTCGTGCCCAAAGTCTCCTGGGATAGGCTCCAGGTCCCCACGACCCTGAATACAGGATAAAGTGGTTTGGAAGATGAGTGAGTGAGTGAAATTCAGACCAGTGAGATGTTTCTCAAACAATTAGGCTTAAAACAGGAATAATTGCACTATTACACAGCAGCAATCTTGCCTGATATGGAACGGTCCTAATTACTCACTTTCTCCATATATGGATGATCTTGAGTAGATTTCTGGTGTGTGTGTGAACCGGAAGGTTTTAGCATAACTTGATACCAAACATGTAAACAGAGTGCTTCCTTACAGCGTGAAGGCATGCCAATTGGTTTCCCTTCACTCTCACTCTCTCTGATGATAAAGCTGATGATCTTTCCTCTCTCCACATGCAATCACATTTTTACTTCCTTCCTCTGGGTCTTACACTACAAAATTCTCCCTTACTTTCTTTAACCCTTGCCCTCCATGACCTGCTAGACCAACAGGACACCTGGTCTCTTCCTGTCAGTATGTTCCTTGAGACATTGTAATGGTTTGGCTCTTATTGCTCCATGGACAAAGATGAACAGGTTGAACAGGATGACCCTTGGGCGAAAATGGTGGCAGGGCTGTGTTCCCATGGCCCTTGCCCGGACATGCCACATTTTAAAGTAGCTGCCCTCCCAACCTCCAGAGGACGTTTCTAGCAATAAAAGTTACCAATATTGTATTGATGCTTGTTCCAGCCTTAAAGTAGACTGCACTATTTCATCACTATTATTAGGATTATTATTTGCTATTATATGTTATTGTAAGATTAAGCAAACAATGGGACGATTACCAACCTCCCAGGCCAACAGATTTAAAAAGTCAAGTCTTAAAAACGTCCAGGAGACCTCACAGACCTCAGCAGCACTCCTCCTTCTTAATAAGAAGAGAAACCGGAAAAGTCTGCAAAAAGGTTTGTGCCCAGGGTTGTCTACTCCAATATGTCCAAAGTGGCCAAACACAAAACGAAGCATGCTGTTGAAAGAGGAAGAAGATATGCTAGTGCGGTGCTGCTGAGGCCCTCTCTGCTAAGAAAGAGTTCTTAGTGGTTCGGCTAGGCACGGTTCCAAACCATTGAGCCCAAAACTGCCTCAAGCACACTGTTTAAACACTGCCAAACTTCCCCTGATCCTCATGCAATCTCCAATCCCCCCCCCCACCCCCTCACACACACACACACACACACACACACATACACACTGCCACCTCCATCCTCTGCTAAAGGCCAGAACAACACAGTGTGCACAGTCAAGTACTGGTCCTGATCCAAACCAGAGCTTGCTAGTTAAAAAGCTTATTGCTTCATTCCGCCTTACTTTCTATTCCACCCCCCCTTTTTAACAAACAATCTTAAATTGGTCAAAGACACCAAAAATTACATGAAGTGCCAGAGCAGATTCTGATTCATTTTTAAACCAGAGTGATCTAAATAAAATGTCACTTTCTGTTCCAGGTTCAATCAATATTCTGTGCTTGTTTTTTTTTTAGCAAGAACAAAATTTGCTCAGCAATCACTTAAGCATTTCGACCACAAAATCTTTTTTATGACTTCTCCTGCTTTGTGTTCCCTACACGAAATACGTCAAAGCAGACCACACTGCTTTCTATATGCGCTCTTTGAGCTGAGCCTGATTCAAAGCACGTCTCTCTTCAGGTAAATAGCACAGACCAGACGGTGGTTTCCATAATGGACATGTCTGGGTGACGGGCGCCTCTCAAGCTACCTGACAGAGAGAAAAAAAGGGGTAAGAGAAAGAAGACAAAACGACAGAGTAATGCCTGGAATGCGTCTGTGCTGACATTGCACAGAGCTCTACTACAAGTCTAAAAAGCTTGGTGACAATTGCTTGACAGGCAACCCCAAGCTCTTCTATCAACAGACCCACCAGGCTGTGAGGATGAATTCGTGACAAAGACAACACAAAATTCCTCACTGAAAATAAGCAGAGAGCTGTTCTGCTCCGACTGAACTTAATTCAGTAGAGAAAAGGCCTGAGAAAAGGAAAATGGACAATATACTCTTTAACATCTTAATAATAATGTCTATTATGAACAGAGGTATTGCTCATTTTGTTTATCCACAGGATTGTAACAGTTATCCTCAAATATCTCAACATGATGAAATGATGTTTAGATAAGACACTGTGCAGCAGTCCTGGAGCAGCGATTTGAAACCTTCATCGCAACCTTTCAGCCGCAAGTAACCACTAAGATACCCCTGCCCCAACACTAACACCTTTTCAAATGCTACTCTAAACACCAGTGCTAAGTGAATGGTCCACGCGGATTTTTCAGATACTCACGCATCTGTTCGGTGTCTGCCCCGACATCATCCGATCGCTCAGCGTCGTCCTGATCGTCACCGGATGAGATGGTATCTGCAAGAGCACCGGCAAAACTGTAACCGTCCTGCTTTTACTCTGTCTTCAAAGCTCTAGATTCATGCAATACTACTACAGCTACTTAACAAATCAAGGAAATCTGGGAATGCAAGCATTAGATGATCGTTACGACTAAACAACTATTGCAAAAAGTGCGTGAATTTCAAAAAAGTGTTTGAATGCTGTTTATATTACACAGTTCATGTTTAGTCTACGGAGGAAAGCCCAGAAATTGTTTCAACAGCATAGCTAAAGACAACAGGCACTGATGCTAGCATTTCCCATTTTAAACCAACCACTCCACCCTTTTGCTCACATCCAGCAACATCCAATACAACGATGTCAAACCCTGAAAACGACAACGTGACTACAGCCAGCCTTATAAAAAAAAGCCCTTTTGTACAGGTTTAAACATTTTGAGGCCACGATAAATGGAGGTTTGGACCTGCCAAAAGATAAACACACCCGAATAAACATGGTGCCATTTTTAAATAATATTTTCCGAATCAGACTGGGAGGTGGGAGGGGGTTAGATTTCTCTTTTGGACGTGTCGTCTCACCTGTGACATTAACAATGAAGCAAACCGCATCAGTGGCCTTAGCGCCAGTAGCCTGGCATGCGTACAGGCCCGAGTCAGTCGGTGCAGCATGGCGGATGTGCAGCTGCTCGCGTTCAATGAGCGTACGGTTGTCCGGAATAAGCGACGTGCCGTCTTTGGTCCACACGATGGCAGCTGCCTCGGGCAGCGGGCAGTTCAGCTTCACAATGTCTCCTGGGTGCACCGAGCACACGGTGGCCTTTGAGCTCTTGGAATTGATGGGAGGCTCTGCAGAGCAAGGGTAGGGAAGGGACGAGCAAGAGAAAAGAAAGCGGTGAGACAGAGTGCACAGGAAAAAGGAGAAATCCGGGTGAGAGAAGAGAGAAAACAAGTGAAAGCATAAGTTGGAGAAAAAAGAGCACACCATAATGATCCGCCAAAAGCTCTAGAATGACTTGTGTGAAAGACAGAAGCCAAAAAGCAAAAACCCTCAAGGCACCATTAAATGGCGTGCATTACCCAAGTACAGGACTGAGGCTGCAACTTACAAATTTTTTTTCATAATCAATTAACCAAATACTGCTTTGATTACAGGAGCATCACAAAAGGCATAGCTTTTGTTCTGCCAAAGAATTTTCTACGTCCAACAGGATAAAAAGTAACTTATTTAGGAAAAGTATAGTATCTGAAAACAATCTTGGCATTACAATGTGAAGCTCCTAAACAGAGTATCTGAGTTTGCTACCTTCACTTTCTAGACTGTGCTGTGTGTACATATACTTTAGATTTAATAATTCATAAGACTTAACTTGTGCAGCATGACCTATCTTCATAAAAGTTTTCCTTCACAAAAGAAAGTAAAAAATATATATATTTCCAGAAAACAGCCTTTTCCTAAGTAAATCAAAATCTTTAATTCACTTGTATTTAATTGGATCAGCAGAGGAGATTTAAGGCATGCAGTCTCATACACATAGGAAGATAAGCAGTACATTTGCATGAGCAATTTGCGCACAGAGAACGATTCCATATTTCTTCCACTACAGTTACAAATGTTCTTGGTTTTCTTTATTTCTTTCCTGTCGAGTCCACTTGGGCCCCTAATTAGGTCCACAATACTGCTTATTCATTTGACCAATTATGTGCAATTTATGCTTGTGGAGTCTATCTGAAAAACTACAGGAAATCAGATTCTCCAGCATCTGTTATTAATTTCAAGGCTGCATAAGACAAATGTAATAAAACGTAATAACGGCTTATAGCGGGTCTGCTATCCATCACAGTAGTTAAAGAAGAATTTGACAATGCAGTATTTAAGCAACGCAGAGTTGCTATTTTTCCTATTAATAGATGCGAGCAAAGCCAATATGAAAGCAAACACATCATTAGCAGAATAAAAAAGGGAGACACAGGATAACGGCCGGAAAAACAAAAAACGTGCTCATATGTTAGTATTACGGCAGCGGTCTGTATTATTCTCTTTCAGGTACGCAAATCTAGGTGCAAAGCTTAAGTCTGAATGGTGTGCAAAACTTCAGTGCTGCGCTCTTCTTCCAAGTGTTTAACAATTACAAGTATGGTTTGGTATGGTTTGGATCTTTTTTTGGATTGAAAGATATAAGAAGACATGCACAAAGATTCACGCTGTGCAATCAAACTTAAACACGGGGAGATGCTAAAACGCAGGACACGCATGAGGTTGGTTGTTTTAACGATCAAAAACTATTGTAGAGAAAATTGAAATGAGCTCTACTAAATGTATTTCTCTGACAGTTGTTAATCCTGCAGCGAAGTTAAAGACGGCAGTCCTGGGAAAAAAATCGTAGTGCAACATGCTAGATAGTTTATAAGTGGGTGAGAGGAGGCAATAATTAAAGGTGCAGTGGCACTCCCAGGCTTTCCTGCGTACCGCTCTTGCAGCACATTCCTGCGCTATTATGTGAGCCATAACCGCCTTCTCAGAAAGGGGAAAGCCAGATCACTTCACACACAGGACTTAAGGGGGCCCGGGAGTGTGCGTGACGATCTGAACCTTCCAGGTATACTGCCCCACACAGGTACAGTTGCTTTATTGTTACTTTTTTTTTTTCTTTTTTCGCCCCGCCCTCCACCTTTCCCTTGATTTCCTTCATTCCGGAAATAATTAAGTCCTTTTTTGACTTGCTGTTTAAGGTGCACGGTCATGTGGCAGTTGATTGATGGGAACTGTATTCACCGCCTTATGTTTCCGGAGGCCTGTGTTTGGCGAGTGGTTGGTTAACTGTTATTTGCCGTGTGCTTCCTTCCATTGTGCGATCAAAGGATAATCTAAAAAAAGAGCACAGTGCACGTACACGTCGTCTGTTTCAACCTGAGATTTATTATCCTGGCATACAATAGTCTAGTAGTTGTGAGCCACACTTTGTGGCATAATTCCTGAAGACATTTCGCCACAAAGTCTCGCAGGTAAGAGATGAAGCTTCTTTCGCAAGTCCTGTCACGTCGACTTACTACAAGACCATTCGAATACCTGAATGCTGGGGAAAAAAAGAAAACACGCAGATGTGCATCTTACTGCAAGGTTAAAATATAGTAAGATGTCAGTTGAATGCTCCTGGCTGTCTAGCGGGTAAAAGAGAGGAAAGGAGCGGTGGGCGAGAAGTGCCTGAGCGATTACAAGTCACATGCAACTTAAAAGGGAAGGCAGAAAACAGTCAGAAAAGGAATACAGATTAGAAGAGCTCTCCAACATGGTCAAAATACTCCTTATTTATTGATTTCACTATTGCTAAAAGACTAACCCAAAACGTTTTTTTTTTTTCGCTCTCTCTCTTTTTTCCTGTTTCCTGACTTCAAACCACTGCATCTGTTTTATGCCATCAACACCTCCTCTTTTCCTTCCCTCACCTCTCACCCCTGCCCTGGTGACCCCATGACTCTGACCCGCACCCAGCCTGGACCCCCTGCAATCCTCTGATTATCTGGTTCTTCATGGGAAAACACAAGAAAATGCCAATAACTTTAAACAGACACTAGTTGATGCCAAACTCCCACAGCCTATAGGAAAGCAACAGCAGAGAAAACATATCACCAGTCACTACAGATCAGTCCAACAGGTGTAATGGCCGCTTGCTTCTTTCATTCCCAAGTGTTTTCTGATTTGCACCTCAGTAGCAGCACATAATTTAAGCTTTCTCCAAACCATCACAGAGTTTGTCATCCATTTCTCACAACAACCCCCTTCTTCGCTAGGATGCTTGATGATTGAGAACTGAATGGATACGACCGACCCGTGATAAAATCGACTTCAGATAACACCTCATATGGTGTTTCTAAGGCTCATTCCCACATCACTGATGGCAAATTTGTAAACCTTCGATCTATGAGTATGGTTACCCAAGCCACCACACATACACACACAGACCCAACCTTCAGTTCCTGTTTTCCATCTCCTCCTTCCTCATTCTCTTACCCTTTCTTTGTAAGCCTCTACCTTTTCTCCCCCCAAAACTTCTCTATTCTCTAATCTCCGACGCCTTTTCAAATTCTAATTTTTTTTTTGTCGGCTTTATCGTCATGACGATGCGTGCACAGCCAAAGGCCACAAATCTTTCGGGGCGTCCACGGCAACCGTCTTCCAGACGATAATCTGAGGCCTCCTCTGAGCCCTTTCATGGGCCAGTTTTCCAACTAAATATAACCGGGCAAATATTGTGCATAAATTTCAGTTGTCGATTATATAATCACATTAGGTGATATAGAATTCAAATTGCTGTGGTTTTTATTTAGTCTTTTATACATTTATAAAAACTCCAATAACTCCTGGTCACAGCCTGTACAACATCTGCCAGTTGTGCCCAGCAAACACGAGCAAACACGTTTTTATTGGTGCCAGGTGTCACATAGAGGCACGCAGCATAAGTAACCTGGCTAATTGCAAATTCAACTCGAGGATCGACACACCATCAGACAATACCATAAAATAACACTGGCAATTAACCTCCTCATCCACAGCTACTAAAGAGCACTTCAGCTGCAGCTGCCCAGTATTCGTTTAGTAGGACGGTGTATCATCACATTCACATTACACAAAAAACGGATGTGAGCAGACACTTCAAGTTACAAGTAACTTTGTACAATTCCGATTTTTTTTTTTTTTCGCTAGACTGGATTTGCATGTCCTGACCGTTCACTTTCATAAATACATGTGACTTTTATCTGACTCTAATGTGGTTGCTTTTTTCCTCTGAAACAGCATGCATGCTCACATCAGGATGCCTTTGCTCATGCCGTCTGGGTTAAAACACGTCATGAGTTTGTCTCACCACTCATTCCTTTCAAACAGTGAATGCAATTTTCAGAAAAAAATATGCTTGGGGTTTTCAATCTACAGAAGGGCAATCAGTTGGTCTGCTGTGTTTGTTGACGTCTAGAAGAAGAAAAAGGACAGCTTGCTTTAGCTGTTCTAGCAGCTATTTCTAGCACTCCTATGAAATCCCCACAATTTAAGTGCTGACCAACATTAGTGAGAACCCCACACATGCACAAAGGCAAAAAGTCACATGAACTCCGATCTGCCCGTTCTCATTCAGGAACCATGGCTATAGAATATGTATCTGATCTAGGGCCACATATGAAAGTGACTTGAAAGAGTGGCATATGAAAGGTGACATATGAAAGAGAAATGAGATCGGATATGAAAAAAATCTGATGTGTACATTCAGGCAGCCATTAAAAAAATTACATTAGGGTAAAAAAAAATCTGAATTGAGTCACTTCAGGCTGTTAATGTGAAAGTAGCCTTTGTTAGCAGCAGTCTAGTGTAATCAATGGTGTTTGGGATTAACACAGCGCCAGTTCCAGCAACAGAATTTCCAACGCTAATCCCTTTTGTGTGATCCTCGTGGTTTCTGAATTCTTCTTCCTTTCAGACCATAAACTTAAACTCATACAACATTTTGAATCAAATCAATTAATAATTAATGAATTGTACAAAGTTTATATTTTGTCTAACGCTGGCAAAAGAAAGAAGCAAAGTTTTTTTAAAACTTTGCTTCTAAGATGGACTTTCCGACAAACCATTCTTTGGTTATGGCAAAAATGTATAGACTGGTACTAAAATATAAAGAACACTTTTTGTGTTGACATTTTAAAAAGAATTTGAATTATACGTCTTTTTATAATTAAAAAGACGTATAATTATCTTACAATTCTTCTCTTAAATCTGCAGCAGTAATCAGAGTAATCAGTGTATCTCATTACTGTGTGTGTGTCTCATCTTCGTGCACTCCCTCACTGTGTATACTGGTGTTACAGGTTTTGAGCTTCCCAGATTTAAGCGGGAATGCTCAAGTTCCACGGAGGCAGAGGAGGAGTCAAGGATAAACCTGCAGGGGTAAAATTAAGGAGGGAGGGGGGTGATGGGTGGAAGAAGAAGAGCGGAAGTAGGTACGAATTCAAACCCTAAAATGGATTCAAATCAAATGAAAGCATGGCTGACTTTTATCTGAGACAATGAGACACTCAGAAGGACCAGAACACCAAGCAGGAGAAAGAAGATCTGATACACTCCAGACCTTGTTAGAAGTGTGGATTTTAGCTATTCAATGACTATTCATCATAAATCTCTAACACGTGATTATACGGAAAAAAAGAATAGAAAAATTATAGTAAGTATTTGTAAATAAGTGGTAGAGCCGCTCTCGTGGAGCAGGCGATCTGACACATAATCTAAGTGTGCTTACGGCGCACTCAGGCGAGTCTCTACTGTTACACCCTCAACATAAGATGCAAATTAAAGTAGAAGAAGCGGTGAATACCTGAAGAAAGCAGTGCCAATACATTATCTTCAAGTAAAACTCCAGAGGAAATGAGTGAGCACAGTGACCTCCTGAGACCTATTACTAGTCTAGAAGTTTGCCTTACCATGTTTTGTGTGTGTGTGTGTGTGTGTGTGTCGTGCAGGTGACTTGGCTGTGGTTTGCAAACACGATACTTAACTACTCACAAGAGACTCACAGCCGCCACACAAACAATTTTTTTCCGTTTTCATACAATTAAAACGACACTGTAAACTTTTCTTTTTTTTTAAATTCTGTTAGCTTTTAAATTAGATGCCAAAGTTTTTATATGAACTAATTGAAGATAAGTGTGTTGAAGGAGAGCTGTATGTTCAACCTTAATCAGGTAAAAAACTCCCCAGCACATGACACTTAATCTTCCATCATATGACCCAGCACACTCTCCCACCATATGAGAGGGGAAATAAGCGCAAATCTGCTTAGTAAGTTCAGGAATTGAATTACTGCCTCGGCTATCACAAGGCTTTAACTGGGGGACTAGAATTTACTAAAAGTTAAGTTAAGCCGTTCATATGCACAGATCATCAAGCAGACTGTGCCATTTGCTTAAGACGACTGACTGCTATAAAGGCAAAGAACATTTAAACCAGCTTGAGTGCAGGGGAGTCTTCTTAAAATGGCTTTGTCAGACCTCTTTATAATTAAAATTATGATTAAAGCTCCAGGAACTGACTTAACCACCTTACACAAACCATCTCTAATCACACCTACAAACCCTTGCGGGGAAAGACCAATTCTACACATGCAGTGCAGACATAGCCATTCAAATACAAATCTAAAGAAGATTTTCTTCATTTTTTTGCATGTTAAAAGCTATTGGTAGAGCTGTAAAAGTCTTTACACTTCCCATACAAACAGCATCCTGTATCAAGGACGGTTGAAAGAAAAATGTTTTCTTGTTTCAATGTCACTCCTTTCTGAGAGCATGCACGGTTTATTTTTCTCCCAAACAAACTATGAGCTGCTAGCATGCCAGCAAAAAGGTATGTGTGTGGTCCACAGCACAGAACGTCATTAAATTTAGACCGACGGTAGGGGAAAAAAAAAGAGAAGAAAAGACAAACACATCACAAGCAAAGCCTGAGGAAAAAAAAAAAACACAAAATTGTTCTGAAAACAACTCAGGATATTTGGCTAATCGAAAAGCCAGTCAAGTCAAATCTAATTAAAGGAATGGCTACAAAACAAAAGTCACACTGCTGTCTTTAACAGCACATCAGGAATTGTTTCTTCGAACACATGCAACAAAAGCATAAGCACTCTTAAAACTCAAACTATAACGTTTTATCTTCTTCACGCAAGACCTAAAAGTGTTGCCGTATTTTCCAACAAAAATGAGAAACACACTGCGAGTGAAAAATCCGCCGCATATGAGCCGTTCTCACAAGTAGTGTTTCCCTCCAGCTCATTCTTTCTTTTCCTAACACTTCCTCCCGTAAAATGAAACTAGCTTCATGTGAGAAAAGAGATGGTTTTCAAAGCGAACTGGTACAAAACCAGTGTTTATTTCTCTGCATGGCCATATCACAAACCCACAAGAACCATTACTGAAACTTTTCAAGTCAACCGTTCAGACATCCAGCGCTACTCACCATCAGCAACAGCAGCCTCCTCCTCTTCGCTGGGCACGATGGGCGGCCGTGCCCGGACAGTCGCTGCCAGGCTCACCAGCAGAAGCACAACCGTAAGCCATGGCCAGGTGGACATGGCGTCAGTGACAGACACACCTCCCCATCCCCCTTTCCTCCACCTCCCCCTGGACACTGATCCCATCTGAGGGCCTCCACCCGACCATGAACTGCAGACGGCAGCTCATGAACTGAAACTCGCTGGAAGGATCCAGTAACCTGCAGCAAAGCAAAACAGAGTCAGAGAAGTGATTTTTTTTTTTATTATATATTTACAGAAACTCTTTTGGGGAACTATGATCCTGAAGCCTTGACATTTTATCTCACTTCAATGCCTTTTTGTTACAGGGGTGTAGAACACTTACAATTCATTTACACTTTTCAAGTTTATCACGGAAAGCATGTCAACAACCGGAGGTGTGTGTGTGTGTGTGTGTGTGTGTGTGTGTGTGTCCCATGTAGCTAAATGCTGTCGAACAAGCTGTACCACACACACATACCAAAGTACTGACACTATAGGGCACTAATCTCCCTACTGTTTTACAGCCACACACCTTAAATAGACAGGTAAAATACGTTTTTCTTTTTCGTTTGTTTGTTTGTTTTTTCAAAATGTACACTAGTTTTTCTGACTTTTCTGACTAAGATAAAGAGTTTCTTAGAGGAATTGAAATAATCTGCAGCTAAAGTAATAACACATATTTAATAGCTAGTATTTGTTATCTAGTATATCTATGACATAAACTAGTATTTGTGCTTAATGTAAACCAACTCCTTTTTTAGATTTTATTTTATTTGACTAAACAAAGAACTTGCATATAGTAGAAGTAGTACATTCTGAAATCCTGAAAACTATTACAACATTTCCACGACTTTTAGGAGAAAAATGCTCACAACGTGATTTAAAGACTTTTGGAAGTAAAAAAAAAAAAACTCAACTTGAAATTCTTTTTAATTTTGAGTATCACACTTTCATAATAATTACACTATCAGTGCACCTTAGTATCAGTCAGAATGATCTAATATATTAATGCAGAGTTGTGAGTCGAGCTCGTGCGTATAGTGTGACACGCGCTGCGCGAGCGTCGTGGTTTCGATGACGTAGCCGCTCTAAAGTGACGGTTATATGTCCGACACTGTTTCTATTTTTCATATTTCAAATAGAAAAGATATAATATAACCAGAAGAAGATATCAATATTTTTCTACACACTAGTCGCTCGGTATCTCCACACACAGAGGGGGGGTAAGGGGGGTTTAAAGCGAGATTCGCGGGGGCGCGCGCGGCACTCTGGAGAACGTATACAGCTGCGGTTCCCAAGCGCGTGCACGAGTCCAGCTGCGCGCCATTGATTAGCTGTTTACTCTCACGCCGCTGAATGCACAGAGCAAACGTGGCCAAGACACTGATACTGTAGTTAGAACAACATCTTCTCCGAGTTTAGTTAACAGAGCTTTACCGCAACTGGTACAAATTTAACCGATTAAACTAAATCAAAGCGAATGTATACTTTTTGGGGAAGGTAAAAAAAAACAATGCATTGCAATTCCATCTCACACACACACACTTCCCAAATGCTTACCTACATCAGAGTGCTGTTTTGCTCTACCTCTGTCCTTAACGCAATTATCACCAGCGTGTTAACAGCAACCTCTAGGTCTTTCTTTTGCATACAATTAAGGCTTGATAAACCAATCTAATGGCTCATCATCAGCGCGCCTTTCACATTCTAATCACTTTGCATTTTCACAATAAAAACTCCCTGAATGCGCGCAGAGATTTACGAGTCTGTTTCTGTCTACACAATGCCATGCATGCATTCAATTTCTCATCTCAAGCGACATTTACCGGTTCACAGTTTATTTACTTCACTATTAACTATTGATTACACACGTCTCGGTTAAAGGGCAAAAAAAAGCAAACACTTCTCAGAAGTCGTTTCTTACTAAAAAAAAAAAAAAAAAAAAAAAAGATTCTGCAACTAAATGTAGTGAGTCTGCTTTGCTTTTGTATTATTATCACTGTTTTTGTAAGCATATTGTTATTACATACTGTTACACTTTTATCTCAATCCAGATGTCGGGTTTTTCCCCAACAGACGCTCAAACACTCGTATAATTAAATCGAAATGCACAATCAGACTTTTCTCCGACAGGAAAATAAAAGTCATTTGTGTTCATTTCCACGCTGAACTATCTCACTAAAACTCAACTAAACTAGCACCAGATCGGCCCTCGTCTCCACACGCACACACACACACACACAGTGTCAACAGTTGCAAAGCTTTTTCAGTCAATGGTCTTCAGCACTTCTCGTGCAATCAGTTTTGTGCATGGTTGGGATTAATTTATTGTCTATATTATTGTTATTATCATCATCATTATTATTCTAATTTAACACATCACCCAAACCAGAGACTTACTCCTGCGGCCCTGAGCGCTGAGCTTCTTAATCCGCATGAACGAGTGAAAACCAGCGAATTCTGCTTCCTTTTCTCCTTTCCAGACGTTTCCCCTTAAAAGTTCACTATTCCAAATTCCAGAAGTGGGCAAAAAGATGCAAAAATAAATAAGAAGATATACAAAACAAACAGGGAAAAAGTTACTGATCCTTTACAGAGAACAGCATTGCCAAATGGGAGCGTCGCAAAAAAAAAAAAAAATCCGCAGATGTTTTCTTTCTTTTTTATTGTTGTTGTTGCTGTTATTGTTATTTATCCGTCCAAACTGTTTTTGGAGAACAAGCTGCAAAGACAGAAAAACAGAACGATGTGTTTTTCCCCCCTCCTTCAGGTCCTTGCACAAACTCAGATCCTCCTGGATGAAATCTGCGCTCCTCTAAATCCGACACTGTAAAAACGTGTGAAAAGCGGCTGTCCCGACGTCCACCTACACACACGCGCGCAGTAAACACGCATTCTACACGCACACACAGAGCTCAGGCTAGTCACTGGACGCCAAAGCTCTTCTCAGTCTCCGAGGACCTTGGTCGTCTTCTCATACGCTTTTGTCCGGCTTAGTGCTTTTTTTTTCCTCCTTGTCTCTCTCTCTCTCTCTCTCTCTCCCCTGAAGAAATGTCACTCCCCCACCCGCTCCCTGAAACCTGACACGTTTCCTGACTGGAGCTTTTGGACTCCGTCCTCCAATGAGAAACCTCAGAAAGTCCAGCACCCCTCAGTAGTGCGCTCCGACACCAGCGCGCAGCAGTGATGTAGCGCCGGAGTGCTGGAGTGCAGTTCAGCGGAGTGAGTGGAGCAGAGGCCAGACTGCAAACTCTACCCGACCTCCTCCTCCTCCTCCTTCCCTAATCGTCCTACAGCCATACCGCCTGAGATTAATTCGCTCAAGAATACCGCCGCCTAGTGGCGACATACATGACGCGTCTAATTAGTAACTCTGCCTCCTGCTTATTTGCATAGGGGGTTTGAGTTTCCCACAAGCACAGCTAGAATCTTAAAAAAAAAAAGTGCTCAAGTTGTTGTTGAAGGTTTATTTTTTGTTTTGTGTTTGTTGGATATTTCTGGATTTTAAACTTCCCAAAAGGTTCTATTTGGGAACTGTTTGTTTCTCTGGTTTCTGGAAATTATTTTTGAAAATCCACAATAGACAACTTTATCCCCTAAAGAAACTGTTTGTTTTTTTTAGTTTATTTCTAAAAGTATGTCGATGCATTTAGCGTATTTATCATTCCTATGGGGGCGGGGGTAGCTCAGGGGTTAAGGTGTTGGACTGCTGACCAGGAGGTCCTCGGTTTGAGCCCTGATGCAGGCGGGTTGCCACTGTACTACTGTGTCAAGCTGGCTACCTGACTCTGTAAATATCTCCCACAGAAATGACAGATACATATCTGTCACCTGATGTGCCAGGTGGCAAGGACATACATACACACATACATCATTCCTATGTGAAATTGATTGATTTTGTTTTTTTGTTTTTTATAATACACCAGGGTTTCCACTACCTGTGCTGGTAGATTTGTTTCCTCCACAAATTACATCAGAAGAGGAACTCGTAATCTCCTTTTGTGTTTTAGTAATTTATTTTGCAATGTAATTTTACCGTTATAACTCTTACTACTTGGTGGCTCAGTGGTAGGTTTCTTGCCTGCCATGCACATGGCATCCAATGCCCAAACTCCTGCCACTGGATGCAGTGCCAAGTCAGGATGGGCATCCGGCTTAAAAGTTGTTGAGCAAATCGAATGGTCTGCTGTTGTGAAACCTTGATGGGAGCAGTCGAAAGACCAACAACAACTCTTACTACAAAAAAGATCATGATTCACATAGAAACAAGGCAATTTTTTAAATAAAAAATGGTCTACTACTTTTTGGTGTTTTTTGCTATTGTCTATCCATCTAGGTCTACTATTTCTTTGAGCAACACTAGGTGACTCTGACTCAGTGAGACAGATGTTAAGCAAGAAAAAAACAAATGCAAAAAATATATTGCATTACAAATAAAAATTTACAAGCTTAATATTAAATTCTAAAATTCTAACCAAAATTCCAAAGCTTTGGGTGGCAGAACATTACTAATGCCTGTTAATGTTTGCCCATGTTTGGCAAGGCCTAATAAATTTATCCTTGGGTTTTATTTTACTTAATGATTCCTTGTTACCTTCTGTGCCATTTGACTCCCAGCTCTTAATGGCAGATGTCAATCAGAAAATGATGGAACAGCACTGAAAATGTAAAAAACAGGCACAAGAAATAGACCTTGAAGGAAAATGTGTGTTTTTATAAGAAACCTGATTGCAAGATTGGCTGTGCTCTCAGGCTGAAAGTAGTGGCATACATTCGCAAACATTATGTGATTTCTTATTACATATGAATTAGAGAAGAGAGCTGATAGTGCTTTCCTCCAAGTGTCTTATTCTGCTCTGTGCTTTTTTGCAGTACAAAAAAAGATGTGGAGGTTGGCTTAATGTGTCTCAGAAAGGGTACATGCCAGATAGATAAGCAACTTTTCCCACTCATTAAAAACATTTATAAAATCAATCAATAAATAAAAAGATCAAGGTTTGCAGCTTATTCACTTGTCTTATTTGTGGCTTATTCACTGTTCCCTGTTCATGGCAACTGTCAATCAAAAACTGTCAGGCACAAAAAAGGTGTGGCTTTGAGACAATGTTTAAGCAAAACAATGGTGTGACGTGCTATTAGTGGTTGCATCTATTAAAGGAAATCAGCTAGTCAGAGTTCAATATGCCTAATGTCTAACACAGTTATAAAGTGTAGCTAGATGCGATCAAAAAAGCTATGATGAGCATGGCTAAATATTAATGTGTGTGCAGACATGATCGCTTCCATCAAAAAAAGAAGGAGCCAGTGGTTTCAGCCAGTGGTTTCCTCCAGTTTATTAAGAACTTGCAGGGTTACAATGCATATCACGGGCGTTTATAATACAGAGGTTCAAGATGAACCATCCTCACGTTCATTCCCCTGGAATGAAAAGTTAAATGAGTGTAAGTTTGGTACCCAAATAAACCAAGAAGCTTTCACAATTTTTGTTTAAATAAAATTCAAAAAGTCTCACTACGGAGCAGCATGATTGTAATAGTGTCCATATTGCACAGTTGAGGTTTTATGAGAAATTACTTTTTGAGTACTTACACTTTAGAAAAACTAGCCACCTTTATCATTAAGCCCTAAACATCAGAGAGACAGAGAGGCCTCCTAGCAGGCTCTGCTTTCACCCTTATATTTTCCTTCTTCATGCTGTCTCTTCCATTGGTAAAAGCTTTTTCAAGGACCCTTTTCTTGCTGACCCTGTCTTCCCTCCCCCCATGAAACCCAGGCATGTGGGCTCGAAAGGGGAGGCAGTGCCAGCTAATATTCTTTCACCTCTGCTTTTTCTCCAATTCTCCCCCTCTAAGAAACACTGGCTGCTCGCCTCTTTTCCTCTAAGAAAAGAAACGTCCTCTTTCACTGCGAACAGGCCAGCTAATAAGACTGTTTAAGAAAATGCAAGAGTGCTGTGTCAATGGAGCTGTCTATCTGTGTTTTCTCTGTCTTTCTTTCTCACCCGCTTTCACCCATTTTTTCCTTTTTCCCTCTATTTTCTCACCCCTACGTGCTCAGTAAGGCCATCTGAGGCTCCTAGACAAGGTGACAGCTTGGGTTGGAATTGGAGAACAGGGGGATTGAATAGAGGAGAGCTACAGGTTCATGGGGACTGCAATAAGAAATAGATGAGTCTTAGTTTTTTTTTTTTGTTTTGTTTTTTTGTTTTTTTAGGATTGTCCACATCGCCTGTCCAAACCTGATTTACGCTGCTCTCATGCTTGTCTTCTCAGGCTTGGACATGACGAAAGCTCTGTAGGGGGGCCATAAAGACATGCAGAAAAGAGAAAAGAGACAGGTCACATCTCTGTCAAAGAACAATTGTTGTTCTTGCTTATTCTCCTCCTTTTTTAAGGCTTAAGAAGCCTGTGTTTCTTTCTAAGTATCAAGCATGAGGAATATGTAAAAGATTTTTATGAGTTATATGTATATTTCAGTCAAGTGTGAGTTTTATTCTACACAACAGCAGGGTTTTTTTATTATATTATTTGGGTCTTCGATTAGAGTGAGATCTACTGTATATAATTGGATTTGTGCTGTATGTAATTCTGTGGAGTTTGTGTGTACTTTCTGCTTGTAGTTTGTGGTTACCAGGGTTGAAAAGAATCTACATGGAAAGCCAAATCTCATCTAAAATACCATTAAAAGGCATGAACACAATTATTCTTTATTACAAATAAAAATGATTCCATACTGTTAGTCAGTTTTGTTAAAATTTTATATTATAGCAAATCTAATTGTCAAATATCTTGTTGCAGCGTTCATTTATTTAACACATTGTTTTTGGTGCTCTTTACAGCCTGCATGAAATCTCTCCTGAAGCCCCCAAAACAACCCCTTACAAAATCCATAAAGCGCAGCATTACTCTCTCTAAGTGGCTGAACCTCATGACCAACTGCCAATCACTGAAACAGTGAAGAACATAAAACATGACATCTCAAACATAAGCATATCAGCTCCTTTAGACAAGCAGAAACGGAGTGCTCAGATCTGCAGCTGTCATTCATGTTATCAAATCCAAGTTTTAGACAACTAGCACAGCATCATTTTTAGTCACTGTAATTAGTTAATTTTCATGAACAATTCTAACTATAAAGTTGTTTGATTCTTTCCATTTCTGTCTATTTACAGCTATAACTTACTAGCTGTCTCTATCTTCCTAATTAAAATTGAACAAGATTGCAAGATACAACTGTATCTAGATTATTATTACAATTAAGACATACTGTTATAGGTCTCGCATAAGTATTCACCCACATTGAAATTTTCCAATTTAGCAACTATGCAAACTGTATTGATTGCACATCATCCACCCACTCACCCACCCACACATACAGAAACATAACCTAATATTACTTGTTGCACTATTACCAGTTTAAATATTCATGTGTAAATGGTCATTGTAAAGCTCAAGTTTTCCACTATATATACACACACATGGATGGGAGGACAGTGAAGTGATATGACTTGACTCGGCTTCCTAACAGATTTCCTACAAATCACCAAACTGCTCTGCAAATGTTTACGTTCAGCCTGATTTATGAAGCAAAGCTCTTGCGTCTTAGAAAAATAGGCGAGCAAAACGGAAGTAGATGTTGAATTTAATCAGGACTGTTGGATTCTCCTCAAGTGTCTGTTGCATACTGTAAAGGATTTCTGTGATTTCTACTATAACATAACAGTGGTATACGTTAAATGATGTCCACAAGTCAATACCGTAGCTGACTTAGAATTCTTGTAAAATATTTACAATTTTTTATCATGATTATATTGTAACAACACAGTAGGTATATACAGTAACATTAACTTTACTGTGAAACTTACTTGATGGAACTAAGGGACCTCATTTAGTGAAGCAGAATAAATAAACGTAAAAATTCATAGTCATTTATCTGCATGTTGGTAAAATACACTAAAATTTATAGTAAACAACAGAAAATAATTTATAATACTGTAATATTTAATAATAAAACACAGGGAAATTAAGCTGTCCAACAGGAATAAATAAATACATAAATAAATAAAGGAAATATATATAATTATATATATATATAATTAAATAATTTAAAAAAAAATGAAAAATTTATAAATGTCACTATTCGCTTGAATTGTTTTTATTGTTAATTATTCTTTCTTCTTTCTTATTTTTTATTGTAGCAATTTCTAACTGTGTGACTCATTTGAAGAACATTTTAACTATTTTTTAATTATGTTTCTATGAACTGAATGAAATGAGTAAAGTTAGGATTTTCAAAATATCTGGTTACATTTGTGACTGTATTTTTATGTACCAGGAAACAAAAACTATTTTGGATTTTAAATTACACAGGATAACGTGGCATTGATGACAACAAATATTTGTAAAAATTTAATTCAGTAACTACCTGGCAACTCTGATGATAGTAAATCACTGTAAAGTTACAACATTAATATTTACAGTTTAGTTTAATATATGGCTCAGTATCTCTATCATGTACAGTGTTAAATTAACCAGCTATTCCTTCTCTAAGTTCCCTAACTAACTAAACTTCCCTAAGTTCCTTCATTTTTCCAATGGAAAATCCAGTACCACCTCCTCTCAAAAAATAAACTGTAAGAAAATTCCGCTATTAGGCTAATTGTTAGTTGTCATTAGTTGTATGCAAGAGCTAATTCACTGGCAGTGTGTTGTGTCATTTCCACTGGACTGGGACAGGGACATCCAAGATCAAAACACCATTTGTCTTCCCGTTCTCTGCTGACAGGAATTTTGATTTATTGGTGCCATTTGTTAAGTCAATTATTTTGCTCAAAACAAATCCTTTCAAAATGTCATTCAAGACAGCTCTGTTTGCTTTGGAGGTTAGAGATGAGAAGAAGAATCTTGCCAAATTCCCTAACCTCCAAAATATTTTCGTAACCAAATTCCAGAAATCATATAGTGTAGATAGTTCACAATGCCTGAGAAGAGGTTTCCGTATTGAATATTGAGGCATAGGGTGTTTCAGTGTCAGACCAAAACTGAGGAAACTGTGGGGAAATGTATTATCCCAGTGGTGCCTTATTGCCACTTTTGGGATAAGTGGAGAAGTGATATTTTCCAGTAGTGTTTTAGTGGTGGCATTAGTGGTTCTGATGGCTCAAACTGGAATCAATCATGTATAATTATGAAGCTCTTGGGGAATAAAACAGTTCCCACAGAAGGAAAATGCACCAACCAGCAATAACATTACAATTCAAGACATTATGCCCAGTATTGTGTAGGCTCTCCTTGTCCCACCATGGTATGACTCCACAAAACCTGTTCTGTTTTGTCTGGCACCAGGACATTGGCAGTAGACCTAAGGGTGCTGTGGGTTGTGGGGTGGGGCTTCCATGAATTGGACTTGTTTGCCTGCCTCCTCCCATGGGGCTTGATTTGATTGGGATCTGAGGAGTTTTAAGGCTGGGTCAGTGGCCGAGCTCTTTGCCGTCTATGCCCTGTGCACAGTGGACTGTGGTGCAGTGGGTTTTATGATACATTTCTACTGAGCCAGCATTGACTTTTTTTTTTTTACAATTTGTGTTGCATTGGATTTTTTGTGGAATTGGGCCAGGTGGGCTGGCCTATGCTCGCAGATATCTGTTAATGTCTTAATGTTGTGATTTTAATGTGTTAGTGTGATGTTAATGTTTCTAAGAGTCTAAGAAGTGGATTTTGCACCATTTATTAAAAAAATAGTTTTACCTTTTAATACAATTATCCAAATCAAATTATCCAATACCTTTAGTTGAACATTCCCCAATGTTCGTAATAAAGCTCCTCAAGAAAACTCATCAAATCTCAATGTGTAAAGGACATTCAGAAAAGGAATTCTGAATATGTGTGACCTATGCTTCTATAGTTTGGCTCAGGAGCTCTTTGGTAAACCTTTGTCCATTAACACCATTTGTCACTGCATTTACAAATGCAATTTATGGCTTAAATAAGACATGCATCAATACTGTCTACGACTTCTATGGGCTCTAGCTCATCTAAGATGGACAGTGGAGCACTGGAAACGTGTTTTGGGTCTGACAAGTCAGCATTTCAAATAGCTTTTGGAAACAACCGCCATCATTTTCTCTGGGTCAAAGAGGAAAAAGACCATCCAAGCTTTTATCAGCATCAGATCAAAAAGCCAGCATCAGTCTTTGTATGCGGGATCGCCAGTGCTGTGGTATGGGTAAGGTGCATATCTGTGACAGCACCATTAATGCAGAAAATATGTTATTTTTGGAGCAACATGTGCTGACATCCAAACATCATCTTTTTCAGAGATATCGCTGTATTTTCCAGCAGGACACCACCAACCCGCATTCTGCTCAGGGTACACATGGGTGGCTATTAAACACAGAGTACGGGTGCTAGACTGGCTTGCTTGCTCCAATTGAGAATGTGTAGTGCATTGTGAAGTGCAAAATATACCACACAAGAAATCATGCAAATTGTGCACCTGAAGACCTGCATAATAGAAGAATGGTGGAATTTCAGCTTGACCAACTGATGTCTTCAGTGACCAAATTAAATTCACATGGTAAATCATCACTTTACAGATGACTCCTTTTAGTTTTTATTAGCAATTTCCATACTTTGTCCAGACTTAGTTGGAATTGGGGTTGTATGTTGAGAAGCAAATTTAATGCTCACTTTTCCCATGACCTCATTCCTACAAAGAATAGAAAAGAAACACTGTGTCAAGTTCTTGTCAATTATACAAATGTAGCCTACATATTGGAATCTACAACTTAGCTACCTGAAGCAACGTTGTATTGCTGTATAGAAATATAAGAGCACATTGTTTACCTAAAATACAGACACCTCTCTTGTCTTGGCAAGGAATGTGCCTCTTTGGCAACAAAGCTAATAAACGCGGCCAACCGTGTCATACGTCCACCTTCTGTTGTGCTCCAGAACCACGGTACTAATGTTACAATATGATTCCAATGAATGAATTTATGATGCACTATGCTTTTATTTATGCCACTCAGGCACTGTAGCATTGATAATAACAAAATATATATTTTTTAAAATAGTTCAAATGACATATTCAAATGATTTGAATCAATATTATGAAGGCTGTGGACAGGAAAGGGTACTAAAGTGGGGCAAGAGTGAAATAACTGAGATTGAGAATATAATATGGGAGTGTACCTAGAACTGGAGCTTCACTGAGACATGATCTGGGTGGTATTGTATGTCTGGGATGGCAAGTACATGTGTGAATTAACAATATTCAAAATTTACTACACTAAAGAGTGATTTCTATGGAATTCCTCACTATATGCTCAAAAGTACTCAGTTCCACTATAGGGCAACTGTAGGGTTACAGCATTCTATACAATTTTACATTGTGGCAACAGATTGGCCACGATCTAAGTATATGTGTGCTTCCATATACAGGCTGGCACAAATCTCATGCCATATAGTGCAGAATGTATTTCCATATAAGTATTTCTACATCCCTCCAGTGAATTGATTAGTCCTCTGTTGAAACTTGACTTTGTAACACTCATCCTCAGCTAATAACATTCTCTATTTTAGATCTGTCGAACCTTTCGACTTCCTGGATCTCCCGAGGGATCCTTGTCTGGTAACGGGTTTTTGCCAGGTTATAATTAAAACATCAGAAGTGGATGAGTCACATCCTGTGCCGAATGTGAAACAAATGTGAATCGGTACGTGTGTGTTCTTGTGTGTGTTTAGAACACATGCCTCAGGCTCTAATATGAACCATATCGTGACTGTGGTCGTACTATATGTCGGGAGGAAGCGGAGGAGGCGTCAGTGCTATTTTCAGCCACTCTCCATGGATCCAGGAGCTAGATCTGTTACAGAGCAGAAATGTGTTTTGTTATATAATGCTATATACAGTATAATATCATACAGTATGCAGCAATATGTTAATAATTATTGTAATCTATCTATGTATCTATGTGCTACTGTGCTGCTGAGATTCCTACTTCTCTACGTTTTACGTCGATGTATTTAGAAATCCTGAAATGTAATAAAAAAATTATAATGTCTGCAGTATGATGAGGGGAGATTACCTGCAAACATGTTACCTAAACAGGTAACTTTATCAAATGGTATTAACTGCATGATGCATGATGATACTGTATGCAGCAGCGAGTTCCACTAAGTGTGTCACGTTGCTTTAAGCTGTGTACTGTGTATTGAAATAGTGGTACAATATTTCTGAACAGTAGCTACAATAGGTTTTCATAACCTTTAGTTATGACTCATATTTAAAAAATGAAATACTGGATATTCAAGGTTATGTAAGGCTACATCAGTACTCATGCGAGTTTTATGAGGTTTATGAAGAATATGGTCTTATCTTTACATGAAAGAAAGAGGAGAGAAAAAAAGTTTCAATTATCATCTGTCAGGTCTTTAATTTTTACCATAAGTGTCCATCAGACACTGTGCAGATTTAAGTGAAAAAACTTAAAGCAAGCTAGTAACATGTACATGACATAAATAAGAGAAAGTGTCAACTTGCAAACAGTCTTGCGAAGTGACCATTGTGATCATGTAATGTGTGATGTACACTGACCATGATCACTTTTTTTATATTTTATTTCATTTTATATATTTTTATATAAATATTTACTATTTGTCTAAGCTACATTTTAAAGATGTAAAGTCTTTAGTAGTATCAATACCAGATTCTGCAAGTCTTTCTCGATCTCTGAATGCTACAATACTACAAACCAAAAAAACATTAGCGTTAAGGTCAGGTTTTTCTTGTTGTCACAAAAGACAACACACCTAAGTAGAAACATACATGCACATACCAAATAACTATTCAACACAATAGTAACTGAGAACCTAGTGCTATTTGAGGCGTGACCAAAGATGGTGATTAATGCCAATCAGTCATTGTGACTTAAATGAGCCATAAATGTCATCATTCGTTTTGTTAGTTCTACCCGTCATTGGTCCTTCCAGCATCATGAACACACCCCAACCTCCCTCACTAAAGTGCTCAAGTACTTCTCAGACTGCTCTTCATCTCAGCTATAAGGTGTGTGTGTGTGTGTGTGTGGGAGGTTATGCAGTTAAGCAACCATTGTCCTGAAATGTTTGAGCCCAAGATATAAATATTTTTTGTGCCAAAGAATAGGAAAGTGATGGATGCCTCAATGTCTACTTTTGATCTCAGAAAACAGTAGCAGTAAATTGTCTTTTTTTGGTAATTATTATTTAGATAAATTCTATTGTATGTAAGCATTGCATTTTATAACTATATTGTAAACTTTAATAATGGGAGCGGTAGTGGCTCTGGTGGCTGAGGCTCTGGGTTGCTGATCGGGGTTTGATTCCCAACACTACCGGGCTTCCACCATTCGGCTCTTGGCTATTATGGTTATATATAATGTCCAGATGCAGGCCATATTTAGTGTTAGTGCCAATACCAAGCGTGGAGAAATGGGTAGGTTGTAGAAGGAAGGGCATCTGGCGTAAAACCTGTGCCAATAACTTGCAGATGTGGCAAACCTGAGAAAGAGAAAAAGCCCAAGAAAAAACATTTCTAGTACTTAATAAATATAAAAGAAAATTGAACTAGCTAATTGCATTGTTTAGTCTAAACTCAATGCAAAACACTGATTTACTAGAAATAATGAGTTGCTAACCTCTGTAATTATGTATGATGTGCAACTCCTGATAACATCAAAACTGTTTAGACTATACCTGGTTCCACAGGTGCAGTAACATCTTAACTAAACTAATGCATTGTCATAATAGGGAATGAAGAACTATACTAAACTAAATCACCACGTCTTGATTACAGTTACACTGAGCAGTGCAAAATGTCCATGTATTGGATTGGATGTCAGACCTTAGAGTGATGATGATGTAAATATTTAATTAAACGACTTCAAGTCAGATCTATGTATCTTGTTTACTTGGAACAAAATGTGGTTTTTCAAGGACAGTGATGCAGGGCATACAAGTAACTATGACTAAGGTGCAAATACACAAAAGTGGGAGGTGATTGCAGCACAGTAATACACTGAACAATATGTACAGGACAATAAACACAGAGGACAATAAATAAACAGAACATGTGCTGTAAACTATTGAGTTGTGTAGCAACAATAAGTATAGCAGCAATATTGGCAGCAAGACAAGCTTCATAAAATGCCTGATGATGCATTGTACAGTGCATAATGTTTAAAGTCATTCTAGGTTAGGCATATTAGCCCAAGGGAGCATTGCACAGTTTTGATTAATCTTACTCCCTCAGGTAAAAAAAAAAAACTGTTGAGTCTGGTGGCGGTGGCAAATAGCAAAACGGTGAAGATTCCATGGTATGGTTTAGAGGGATCATCTACAATTCTGTTGTCTTTGTGGGTGTATAGTTAATGTATAAGGTGTCAATGTTGGGAAGACCCTAAGGATCTTTTGAGCTGTTCACCATCCACTCTAGGGTCTTACAGTCAGAAAAAGTGCTGTTCCCGTTGAACCACATGATGAAACAGCTGGGTGCTCTCTGCTGCCCCTGTGTAGAAAGTGCTGAGGATGGGAAGAGGTTCTTGGATACACAGGAGAGGTCCTCTGTCATGTGCACACCAAGAAACCTGATGCTTTTGACAAGCAATGTACTTGAGTTAATCAACATCAAGACACAGATTGTTGTCTCTACACCATTCCATGAGATGGTTCACTTCCTCCATGTACGCTGACGCATCATTGTTGCAGATGAGGCCTACAGTATAGCCATAGTGGCATAAGCAAACTGATGATGATGTGATTTGAACTGTAGTTAAGCACACTCATGAGTAAGCAGTGTCAAAAGCAGTGGACTGGCCACAAATCCCTGGGGAATGCCAGTGTCCAGTGTGGTGGTGCTGGAAGCGATGTTCCCATTTTTATTGGACTAAGGACTTCCAGGAAAAAATTGCGTTGTGGGGGGAAGTGGTACAACCCAACAGGCTCAGCTTTTTTTAGCGGTTGTTGTGGGAACAATGAGTTGACTTCTGGACTAAAGTCTATGTACAGGATTATTACATAATTGTGAGTCAGAGAAAGGTGGATGCTAGCAGATATTGCATCTTCTGTTAACTCACTATGTGCAGTCAAATATTGTATCTTGCTATATGAAGAAATTCCTTCACTCATTTTCCATAGTGCTTGTCATATGTAGAGTCGCAGGGGCATGGAGCCTATGCCAGGGAACTCAGGGCACAAGGTAAGAAACACCAACCATCGCAGGGCAGACACACACAGTCACACACCTAATCTTACCCTCCAGGCAATCTGAAAACAGTCAGTGTAGACAGGTCCTGCCGGTCTAAACACTTAACACTTTTTAAGGAATTTTATCTATAATAACTTTATTTGAGAAAACTTATTATTACTCCAAAACGATCCAGTAAGCTTTTATTCCATAGGCCACAAAGGAAGGTTTAAAAAATGTTTCATTATAACATATGAAAGCCAACAAGACACTCAACTCCAAGGCCACATCCTTTGGAGATGTAGGATGTACTGTAGGATGTGGTCTCCATGTTCTTTGTAGGCCTAAGCCCTTCGCTGACTATGTAGACCACAAAGGACAACTTTCTGGTCTGCGGCAGATTTCTGAATTCTGTCATCAGCTGTTTCCGCCGTTACCTCTGTGTGAATTTCATATAAATGATCTATAAAATCACAATGATCTTGGTTAAAAAAAGGTGGTAGAATAGGTTGGACGGGGGCACCCGAGCTGCCGTTGATTAATGTTGTTTAGCCGCACGTACCCATGTCTTATGAAAACCTCTCTCAGGGTGCAGATTTCACGTAAATGCCCTTGCCCTTAAATGCCCATTTATAGATTATATATATTAATTCTTTTTATAACATATTCATTTTAAAAAATAGATTGAGACGAACTATATATGTTATTTACATATTGAAGAGCAGCAATTATTTGTCTCCTTTCTTGCAAAATGTGAAGTCCTACATCATTCCAGGGTCAGTAATGATTTCCGTTGATCCTGATCACAAACACATAGAGTTGCATTTTTTGTAATGGAATACTGATGTGGAATTTGCTTCCCCAATGTATTTGTGCTCCCAGGCTACTGTTAAGGCCCATGTAATTTTACTTGTTTAGTTGTCTAGAAGACACAGATTTGTTTGTTTATTTATTTGTTTGTTTGTTTTGTTTTCGGAAAATAGCAGTGCAACTTACATGCAACCTAGGCAATCGTTTTAAAAAATAATGATATATAATTAATTTATTATGAAAATATCAAATAAAATTGCATAAAAAATATTTACAATTATGTACAAATTATATATAAAGTGTGCTAAAAGTGTACTATAAGTGCACTATATGTGCATACTTTGTGGTGTAGATCATTTAGTGTAGATATAACCCATAGGAAAAATCGTAGATATCTGTATACACATTAAACGGTTCCTTCTATCAACAGTGGCTCTGCTCGCAGCTAGAGTAAGCAAGCGATGTGTTGATTGTGCTGTGTTTAATCAGTTAGACATTAGTGCTGACAGCATGGACCTATTTGATTACAACAGGCAGGAAGCAAAGTTAAACATTTCCAGCAACTCTGTTACAAACAGATTCGAAATAACGCCACAAAGACCAGATCTGATACTTAACTTAAACTTAAACCTTAACTTTTTTTTTTTTGTTAGTACATCTAGATACATTGTATATCCATGTCCCTGTTTCAATGAAAGCAGATTTTAAAGGAACCAAATAAGGCAAATTAAATAAGGTTTGTATCAAATTTCATATAAATGAGTTGAATCCTTTTGCATCATCTGATTTTAGAAATTAAAACTACTGAACAGGAACGATGTCTTGTAATATGGCTTAACAAGGCATACAGAATACGCATGTACTATAGATAGCTGCTGGTGGTGTTGGTGGTGTTGTTTTAAATACATTTCTTAGTGTAGCTATCTTTTCCACATGATTAGCAAAGAAAGATTCTCAGCATCAACAAAAAGATCTAAATGGTCTTCTGACTTTTCTAAAGTTCTAAAAAATGTATCACCAACAAACACTAATGTCCATATCACTCTTGTTACTATCTAGAAACACAAAACATCTCTCTCAGACTCGGGCTTCAGCACGAGCCACATGCAAAGCCCCTTTAATCAAATCCACAGACCAGCAGGAGAACATCAGCTCTCCAGAGACACATTTTCACTACTTTTATGTCTGAGGTGAATCAGGTTTGGATGAGGTGACTAGAAAAAAAGAGAGAGAATGAACGAAGGCTGGAAAATGTCCATCACATCAGCAGAAGATCACGCCACTTTAGAGAAATGTTCAATGAGAGGAGCAGAGAGTTTGGTGGAGCCACCCAGGTTCACATCAATCAGGGGGACTTTGAACCTGTTGGATGAAATATTTCAGAAAAGAAAGTTAGTTTGTGGTTATTCAGTTTAAACCTGGTGACACACACCCACACTGACACATATAAATTATATAAAATGAATATATTATTCATGCATGGATAGCCAAGAGGACATATAGGACGTTTACTCTAAATTGAGTAAATGTATTTTCATTCTGATAAATGTATATGCTGTTTAGTTTAGTACTAATGAATATATAAAGCCATTTTTAGTTACAGCAGAGTCACAGTTAACCTTTAAAAGGGCAACCGGCACAGATACACTCTGGCAAAACAACATAGGTCAATGACCATTAAAAAAATATATGTGCTTATATGAAAGCCTTGCACTCCCCGTGTGTTAGCGGGGAGGCTTCAGACTTTAATCTGTGTATTTGGGATTTCGGATATGACAGGGAGAGCGAAAGTTATCATTGCTTTTATAAAGGTTAAATTTTACAATAACCGTAATATGGGAAAGTTATTGCAAAATTGTAGAACTCTCATAATGAGCTTATTATTATTATTATTATTATTATTATTATTATTATTATTTGATCATTCAAACTAATAAAAACAACAATAGAAACATTTGTGTTATTTCTTTGCCTATGTGACACATTTTAAATTTTTTGGCCCAGTCATGTTTGGTAGTTAATTGAAATGAACTTAAATTCCTTTTATCATAGCACCTATTTTGTGCTTTAAAAAAAAGGATCAAATAATCAAATAATCAAATAATAGCTAAATTGCTACTACATTAAGTCGAAGTTAAAAAAAAAACAACTATTAAATATCAAGCTTAAACTTCAAAAAGTACCATTAAATTTACTTACTGTACATACTGTAATGAGAATTCATGTAGTTCATTATTTTTGACCATTGTAATATATACTTAAGATATTTACATATTACACCATCAAACATACCAAATAGTCAATTAATCAATTTAAAGGATTAGATAAAGGTTTGATGAATATGTTTGATGATATAAATTGGACACTTTGACAAACGCATTCGCTGCTACTCTGGCATGAGACTCCACGCTGTTTACATCCTAAGTAGAAATAACAGCTACTTTTGGGTCAGTTCGCTGTTTCCTGTCTCTAGGACTTAAGTTTAATTAATTGGACATATAACAGTACAGCTGACTGTGGGATGTGGGAGGATATGTGCCAGTGGAAAGTTCAAATATGCAGAATTATGTAAGTACAAATAGGACAAAAAAAAATGTTTTTTGTCCTATAAAATCAGATAAACTTAATGATTTTTTGGTAAAAAAAATAAAAAAAAAACGGTTGGCTACATAGTTGGCTACTTCACGTTTATCTCTAGATTTTAGTGTTATAATGCACAACTAGATAAAAGAACCTGGCACCTACTATAAGTAGAGTGAGGGAAAAAAACATTATATATACGTAATACCCTGCTACACTAATGCACTTATCACAGTGTTTCATTAGTGCTTAGATACAATCAAGGTACAAAGTAGTCTCAGTATGCCAAAAGCTCTCCCCCCCCAACATGTGGAAATGGCTTGGAGACATGTTTCTGTATTATGCAAGTGGTGTTGGAGAATGATTGTGTGTACAGTTCCTATATACAGATGAGTCTCTTCTGCAAGCTGGCTACAAGTTATTCGTTGATTTTCAAGGATCAGGCATACCATTTGGCAAATGTTCACGGGAACGACTGCAGTGGGCTTCAAGCCACCTCGGCCAAGATCGTCACTTAGTGATGTACAGCCTTCTTAAAAACATTTGCACAATTCAAATGTCTTACTGTGGCTGTGTCTCATCTCAATACTGTGCTCCAAGTCTTCTGTAAATTTCAATCAGTTTTACACCATCATTTACAAGGAATTTCATAACAAGTGCTGGTTTGACTTGAACACCCCTTGTAGCATATTGAGTCTCACACACACACACACACACACAGACGCACACATGCACACACTTAAAGATTCAAGCTGTTTACTGCGTTGGTGTCACTTGTAAAAGAAGCGTTTACACGTCTGTGTTTGCAATCTCGTCTGAGTTAAATAAGACAGAGGTGCTGAAAACCGAGTGTGTGTTTTCTCTCTGTGGAGTAAAGAAATGGGGTTAAATGTTTTGACCGTGACTGAAACTATAAAGCTTAAAGAGGAGGAGAAAGGTGATTCAGAAAGTGCAACCCGAGCCCTGTGACCTTGACCCAAGGTGGCCTAGACTGTTCCTGCACTTCATCTCCTCACTGCTCACACAGTTGCAACATCTCACAGAGGAGCCATGTGCATGCAGCTAATTTATTGGAGGTTATGAAAAAGTAGGATTTCATTACATGTACTAGCTTTCACTCAGAAGGGCAGGGAAAATAAAGCAAAATTATGTGCAAAAAGGACTCTAAAGCACACATGGATTTCCTAATAACAATTCATAGCATTGCATAAAAAGATAATGTACATACGTAGAGGTTTCATTCTTTGGTTTTCTTCATTATTATTGTTTGTTTGTTTGTTTTTGTAAAGAGGAAATTCTACATGTTTCTGAATAATTCTTAATTAAGCCAAACACAAAGAGTGATCTGTGTAAAGTACAATGGAACTTTGGTTAACTTTTCAAAGATTAATATAATATGCCTTTATTAATGTATCAGGAAATTTCCTTGGCCCAGACCAGATTGATACAGCCTCGTCCAGCCTGGTCCTTGACCCGAATTACAAAATGATTACAAGTGATTACATTGACAAAAATGTAACAAAATATTTTTGCCCATTAGGAATTTAGCCCGGAATAACATTCGTATAAACTGTAAGAACTTTACAGAATGTTCTAATGGTGATCTCTGTTATTCTAGAGTGAATGAAGTCTCGTCAGAAGGCGTCCCAGAAAACTGAATTAAGAAACCCAGATTTAACATAAGAGCTACCTCACACTGCAAAAAGTGATATCTTAGCAAGTGAAAATATCTTGAATTTATTCAAATTTATCTGAAGCTTCTTAACAACCAAATATAAGATTATTAAGCTTATTTCTAGACACATTTGACTAATTTGTAAGTGTACATTTTTTGTTCTATTGGCAGATGATTTTGCTAGGTTTAAGGATTTATTACTTGAATGAAGCAAAGTTATCTGCCAATAGAACAAACACTTACAAATTAGTCACAATTATTAAGAAGGAAGATTCATGAAGCACTGTCGCCTTGCACCTGCAGGTTCCAGGTTCGATTCCCGCCTCGAGTCTGTGTGCATGGAGTTTGTACGTTCTCTTCATGCTTGGTGGGTTTCCTCCGGGTGCTCCGGTTTCCTCCTACAGTCCAAAGACAGATTGGTGCTTCCAATGTGAATGTGCATGTGAGTGCATGTATGCGTGTGCGCCTTGCAATGGATTGGCACCCTGTTTGCCTGTTTGTCCCCTAAATCTCCTGGGATAGCCTCCCATGACTCTATATACAGGATAAAATGGTAGAGATGATGAGTGAGTGTGAGAGCGAGTGAGTGAGGAAGCTGGGAA
>JAOVVB010000041.1:7045875-7059056 GCA_028570985.1 Heterobranchus longifilis
TGGTGGTTGTGGGGTTTGAACCTGGGATCTTCCGAACCGTAGTCCAATGCCTTAACCACTGAGCTACCCCTGGCCCTCTATATGGGGAGATACAGCAATAACTCCAAGCCAAGTTCCTGTAACGTGCAAGTGGTCTTCATTAATCAATGTGTGTACAGTTCCACACAGAGAGATGAGTCTCTTCCTCGAGTTGTTAATGAGTTATAAATTAATTTTCAAGGATCTGGTTTTCTACTTGCTTGTTAACAGGAACGACTGCAGTGGGCTCTGAGCCACCTCAGCCAGGATTGTCATTTATGGACATACAGACGTACAGCCTTCTTTAAAACGTTTGCGCCATTCAAATGTCTTATTGTCTTACTATTCAAATGTCTCAGCACCGTACTGTGTTTGAAATCTTCTGTAAATGACAGTTGGTTGCACACCTTCATTCAGAAGAAATTTCATCACATTTCCCACTTTGACTTGAATGCCCCTCATATTTGAGAAAGCCACAAATACAAAAGAACAAAAAAATATATCCAAGGAATCATATCGGACTGAAAAAAAATTAAATGAATTCGAATTTGCCACCATGCCATATCAGGTTAGCATATGGAGGTATAATTTAATGACTCATTAATGGTGCTTTCCATGACCAGGTAAGCAACGCCCAGTGCCAGCCATTAAGCAACTATTAAGCTCATTCTGCCAAAGTATTTTATAAAATATTATTTTAATCTAGAGGTCTGTGGTGTTTTTTAAATCATCCTGTCCATCAGAATGCTAATGCGTTCCTGTTCTCATTACAGCACTGCTACATGAGCTGCCAATCATGTAAATCGTGGTGCATGCACTGTGGCAGAAAGACAATGCAGGAACCATGGGGAGGCTGACACAAACAAAAAGATCCCAACACATCAACTCCTCCTCTCCTTATAGCTTAGTATTATCATCATTATCTCACTCACTGATGTTCAAGAAAGCTGCAGGATCCAGGAGAGTAATAAACATGTAAAACTTCCTCCCACCATTGCAGTCTTGTCCAACCCTCATCCTTCCACCTCACTGATTCCCACGCCACTTTTGCCTGTCATTCAAGCTGAGTGACACATAAAACACCACGGCACCCCTGAGATCATCATGACAACAACGTGATGGCTTGACAGTGGTCCAGGGATTATTGCTTTTCTTTAGGATCAAACAGCATGTCTGGTTTCCTACAGTGTGGAGGAATTTTGTTTTTAAAAAAGGAACAAAAAACATGATCATTGACTAAATGCTGTATAATATAACATTCCTGGATGGCCGTGAGTCATCCTGACCATGCTGTAATAGGTCTCGACTGTGTGAGCACAAAGTTGGTAGGAATAGCTGGTAAATTTATAAACATATGTCATGAGCCAGTTCAGATACGTCATCCCCTTTAAGGCACGGAGGAAGTCCAACTAGTTTTGAGCTTGCAACCAATCAGCACAGAAAGTCGTGCAAACTGGAGTCATAGAGCAAGAGAGTCTAAAATAGGAAATATGGTTGACTTGAATTGTCAGTGAAAATTATAAACTATATTAAAGTTATAATATTATATTTTTTTTAATCGTCCTGTTAGCTTAGGGTGGATAGAACAAAGATAAATACCAGGTGTGTCCGATAATTACTCAGGTAGCTCTTATATATAAAAATGATAGCAGCACTGGGTGGGTGTGACTCGAAGTCTGAGTATAATACCCAGAATTACCTGAGTAATTAGCTGGCACACCTGATATTTAAGTTTATCCTGTGAAGTAAAACAGAAAGCTAGAAATTGCTTAGCTAGGTGTGCTAGTTCACTACTAACTAGTTTAACTGCTGTACACTGATCTGCCCTAACAATACAATGCAAAACCTTAAGCACAGTATTGTGGGGACTCCCACTCCTCCCACTGGGGAGAGGCATCCATGGATTGGACTTGTTGGTCCGGCACATCACATGGGTTTCCTTCCCACTGTGGCCAGCATTGACTTTTTTTAGCGATATGTTCTGCACTGGTTTTGCACTGGGATCGGACCAAGAAAGGCATTTGTTGGGTGAGCTTTAGGGGCCCATGATCCTGTCACTGGTTTACTGGTGTATAATTGTTAATCAAAGTCAATGTGTTTATGTCATGTGTTATGGCTTATTGGTGTATTGGCTTACAAATAACACCCACTTTCACTCTCACATTCTCTCATAGCCAATGTGATCTCATCCATATAAAGACTCAATTTTCCTTATATCCTAAAAAAAGAGGGGATGTGCCTAAGATAAAAAGCCATTGACTCTATGAATGAGATTTTGCAGTGTTTACAGTTATCCTTATCCCTACATGACTTTTCTCACCAGTGTAGCCAACAGCGCTGGGCACTCTGCCTGTATTCAATCCATTCTCATGTGTGCCAGGACCAGACAACAAAACTAGATGGTCAACTGCCTTGTCTGGCCCAAAGCTCTAGTGAAAAGGAAGAATGCACCATGCTAAATGTGCTTTCTAAGGAGATGGGACAGTTGAATGGAACTGAACTAGGGTCACAAGGCCTTTGGCATCTGGAGACTGATGCTGTCCACTGTTGTGAAAAGGCTTTGGCTGTGGGTGGGTAGAAACAATAGCTCTGCTGGCCACAAAGTCACAGGCATGGGTGTTTTATGAAGTAAAAGTGATTTAAGAACTGGCTCTAAACTTAAGGCAAACCTTGAGGCTTTCCATGACTTCAAAAAGTATCCACATCATACCTCTCTCTCCCTCTCTCTCTCTCTCTCTCTCTCTCTCTGTTTAATTCCAATAATTTAATTTGAAAGTTGTCTATGCCTCATCTGTTCATTTTAGCCTTATACAACTGTACCAACTACATTCATGCTCCTCCACTCATAAAAGCCAAGGACAGTATTTTGGAAAATATGTGCAATCAAATGATTCCATCATACTGTCTTGTCTGTTGACTCTATAAGGCAAGGCTTCTATACTTAATAAAATAAGAATGCAAGGCCTGCATGGTCTGCAAACCTTTTCTCCTCCATTAATTTGAGGGGGTGTATCTTTATAAAATCAAAAGGCTCAGCGAGACACAGTGAGGCGGTGGAAAGATGTAGAAGTGATGGATGAAGGACGTCTGGGCCCTCTCCAAGGGGATCACGCCATCACTGCACACCTCCATTAAGTGAGAGAGGAGAAGGCTTAAAAGAGGCTGACAGGAGATGAGCTAATCTCTTCTAACTAACAGCTGGTCCTCACTCAAGGGAACAAACTTTGAAACTTTGGACATAAGGCTGGGGGTGGCTTCTGTACTTCATTATTCAGCATATGAATTTGGTTTGTGAAAAAAATGATAGAAGAGGGATTTCATATTTCATGCATGTCACAAAATGCCTCTGTGTGAATTTTAATTTATAGTCACGCTGTATGTTACCAATAAAATTAATATCAATCTGAATGTTAAGGTTAAAAACTGAGACATCGAACAATTGAGATGTGGATTAACTTGTGGGCTTTGCCCAAAGGCACCCTAACTAGGGTTAGCTAACTGTTGTTTCTTCTTGGAAAACCTTTAAAAATTCACACACAGGTATAAATCAAAGAACACTTCATCGTATTAGTTTTAGCCATTTTGTTCTATACGGGTATCAAAAAGAGGACCAAATAGAATCATTTGGATAACATTTTATCTTGTGTGAAATGCACTATGGACTGATACAATCCAGACCCCGACCTGGGAGGTTAGGGGTTAAGTGTTTTACTCAAGCACCCAGCGGTGGTTCTTTTACACACTTTAGATCACAAGTTCAGAAGATTAAAAACTCAGCTACACCTGGTACATGCCACTGTACACACTGTACTGTATGATCTCCATATTTCATGTTTATTAATGGGCTGTACAGTGTTTTCCTATCAGAAATGAACAGTACACTCTGGGACTATGGTCTGCTTTTTTGAAATGTTTTCCTATAGAACACAACACATTGAAAAACCTTAAATGACTATCCTGTTATGTTTACAAACTCTCTTTATTATTTTTTTTATTGCATTTGATTTATATAGACCGAATTCATCACTGTTGTTCTGACCAGCAATTATGAATATGATGAATATGAAGCTTCAGGAATAGCCTCCATACTCTTTTGTGCATTGTTAAATCATCTATTGTCACCTAGTAAGATTTTATAGGAAATAAAGCAGGCATGCTGGAGCTACTGGAGGAAGGTTAACTTTTAGATTTATGAGCCTCTCTGAAGCTTAAGCCATATAGATCTGGGTATGTATTTAAGTATGTTCAGCCTGTAGACCGGGTTTGTAATGGGTAACAGCACCCATGTGGTTCTGATTGAGCAGTGTCCATCCATTTTGCTGTCCTTAAAATGTGGTTTCTTCCATTTAAGCCCATTTTCCCCAATGACATGTTTACCAGACAGTAAATCTTAGCCTCCATCATACACCAAGCAAGAAAGTCCTTAGGGAAAAATGTATTTTATATACACATTTGTCATATAAAGGAACCAGACTCAGAAGACTGCATTACCCTCAGTTGTGTGTATCAAAGGTTTGGGTAATTCGTTCTAAGTTTTAAGCCTTGGCAGCAGACGCCAGTGGTGCACATAAGTGTTACATTTGCTCTTGATTTCAGCGATCAGAGCAGCGATCAAAACTCCACGTTTCTGATTGTGCACCCCGAGCAGACCCCCCCCTCAGCATCATGTGTTGTTTTTTTTAGGTCTCGTAAATGAATCCTAATCGCCTTTTAATCGCCTCAAGTTCTGGATACGAATGGAAAAAGAGAAGAGAAAATGAGAGAGAGACAGAGAGAGAGAGAGAGAAAGAGGGAGAGAGAGAAAGGCGTCAGGGACTTTTTTCCTCCCTCCTTCACTCAGAATTCCTGGGTAATGGCTGGGCTGTAACCATACAGCACCACTCGTCGCCAAGTGAAACAACAGCCTCTGCCAGTTTCTCTCTGTTTATTTCTCTCCATTTTTCATCCTTCGCTTTCCCCCCTCCTTTAATGACACACATGCACAAAAAAAGTCATATACAGAATCTGCATTTAATTTGCATGGCAGGCCACCATGTTTTTTTTCCTTCTCCCCAACAGCCACCCCCTTCCACTTTATTCAACTCTTGCTGTTTTTTCGTGCATTCAGCAAATATTTAGGCCAAGGCAAGGATTTGTGGCTAAGGTTTCTATTACTCAGAGCAGGGAATATTTTTTTTGAGAAAGCGCGCCTGCCAGCAACAGATTTTTGCTAAGGCTAACACTGACCTCTTTAAATTAGCTTTAAATGGGCAAAGAAGGTGGTTTGCTGGGAACGCGAGACAATTATTTTGATGTTTTTGGAGTCTGTTTAGTTCTGAGGTTTTCAAAATCTGGATAGAACCCCTTACTGGAGCTACAGTACATAAGAAATAAAGCAGCAGACTTATTAAAAAAAAAAAAAAAAAAAAAAAAAAAAAAAAAAACAATACCTAGGCTTTACGAAACATTTTATCATTATTATTCAGTGAAACAGATTTCTGTGAAAAGAACCAAAGCACATCTTCAAGGCATATCTGATCATTATTTACAAGAGGTACAGTGAAGAAAGTCTACAGTACAAAGTCGAGCGTTTGTTGAGTTTGGCAGCCAAAGACAGCCAGTGAGCTGCTGGAAGACTTCTTAAGTCCTCTCACTCACGCACTTAGAAGTAAGAGTCATCCCCACATAATCTGGTACTCAAGGATCCGACGTGTTGTTATCCAAGAGCCACAGCCGTTGGGGAAGTGGAATGCAAGACCCGAAGCGGAAAGGGGTTTGGGACCAATCCACTGTAATTTTGAGGTCTGAACCCACAGCACATCATAAAGCAGGAAGGAGACGATCCCACTGTGAGAGCTCCATATTTGGTTGAGATTTTGGATGCCATGGTAAACGTAATTTCTTCGAGACATTGTGATCTCTCTGCTGATCTGGGTTTTGGAGGGAGATGAAAGCTTCTGCCAGTATTGAATATCTTTTAATACACTTTATTCAGAATAGGCTTTGGGTAGTAGAGTAGAGCTTCGTTCATTTATTAGTGATCTTTCAGAAATATGTAACTGTTGATATAATTGAAAAAGAACATACAAAATTTCTCTATATCGCACCTGTATGATATACTGTAACGTTTACATGTATTCATTCTTTATCCACACCAACGGAGTAGTTGGGGTTTAAGGTAGAGGTTAGGGTTTTTGGTGAAGTACTGTGATTTTTAACTTTTTAATCAGTAACCCAAATCATTAACTTGAAGACGCCACAGGCCAGATTAATGCCACATTTTATTTTGCATTATAAAAAAATCAAATCTACGCTTTTAAGCTAAAATGAAATAAAAACACTACAAGGGCTCCTGATGAACTACATATATATAATCTTATTTTAGAAGCTTTAAACTATCACTAATTTGCACTCATTTTGCTCCATTTGCGAGCCGTGATGCAATATTTATTTATAATAATTGCATAATTGTTTGTAATATTTATTATTAGTAATATTTATGAATGAAAATTAAACAGAAAGATAATGCTTTTTATCTATTGGGACAAAACTGTTGGAGGTGGAGGGATAGCCAAAATTGATATAACCAAAAGAATTTTGATGCAGAATTTTGACTCAAATAAACTATGCGCAAAATATTCCCTAACAGGTTATACCGTGGCTTTCATCTCATTATTGCTTGTTTTTTTTTAAACTGCCAAAATAGAGATATCACCTTTTGCTGTTCATACGGTGGCCAATTTGTTAAGGTTTCAAGTTGATTTCAAATCCCATGTGTGTAAGAAAACCACTGGTGCACCTTTGACTTGCATGTCAGTTAACCTTTGATGGCTCAGGTCTGTAAGCATCCTGTCCCAGTATGAATAGATTTAAATACATTAAAATGAACTTGTGCTATAGTATATTATACATTTAAAATATGGTGTGGCCTTGAATAGCCAGGTAAGTTTAATTATCTTAACTGTAGTTATATTTCATTTATTGTTCTCTATGGTAGAGCCTTTTTACAGCTCTAGCACAATACAAAAAAAAAAAATCAAATCCGTGTCAGCCTAGCTCACAATTTCCCCCCGAGAGTATCTTTAACACGCCTTAAACAAGAAGTTGCAAAGTATTTATAAGGATGTAAAAGAACTTCTCAGAACTCGAGTCCAGAACTACATTTTTTGCTTCCCCTACAGTTTTAATATACTTTAGAGGAAAGCAAAATATGTATTTTGTTACACTGAGTCACACTGAAACCTTAGTAATGTTACACCAAAGCATCAGTCTCTAATTTCCTACACAACAAAAAAACAAACCCTAAAATTGTGACAGAGATGGAGGAGCTGCTCTTTCCAGCATGCTCCACTGGATTCTCCGAGACTTTCACAGACTTCTGGTGTGGTTTATTAGAGCATGACTTCTGCTCACTATTGACTTTCAATTAAAAGTGAATCTCCCCACACTGCCTGTTCGCCTTAAAATGCTTGAGATGTCACAAAAGCCTTAGATCATTCACATGACTTTTTTTTTGTTGTTTTTGGTAACAAATTTGTTGTTGGAAAACGAGGAAGAAACTTCGAGGGGAACCAGACTCTTCCGGATGATACAAGATCATGATATTAAATATCATTGCTGTTCTAGAATTATGGTATACGCAATAAAATAAATCATAAAATAGAATGTATTAAAAGGAACCTAGAAAGAATTTTCAAAACTAATCCATCAAATTACGGCACCGTAAAAAGGAGACTGTTTTTCCTTTTTTTCAGCCTTTGCGTGGGAAAGAAGTATTTCACACGTATTTCTGACGTTATGCTGATGTTATCAACTCTATAATCCCCCTTCCCTCTCTCTCAATCTTTGCAATATATCTTACAATAGAAATACTTACATGCTGCACTTATTCTCTAGAAAAATATTTATCACATTTTATTAACTCTCCTTATTAAGAAAATAATCCTAAAAATGTTGATAGATGCACTAATATGTATTTAATAGTAATAATAAAACTGTAAGAAATAAATATATGAAATGAAATGAAAATGTCTCAGATTGTTAATTTATCTTATATCGGGATGGAATTTTATTCAAATGGTACTGTGTATATTTTTTTATTTCAGAAATATTATGTGAATAAATAAAGTTTTAACTTCATTAAGTATTTCCAAATGTTGATTGTTTAAGATGAATAATTTTCTCTGTTTAATTAAATTTTTTTTGCACTTTTATTACATCAGGTCTGAATAAAGCATAGACTTGTTTGTTGCAAAAACTAAGTCAAGGTTCATTTTTTGGTGAAAACACAGGACTACTTTCCCATATCGTGTCAGTCTGGTTGAACATATACAAGCTGGATTTAGTTGTTAAATTCTCATAACAAGCAGGATCATGGAACAATAAGAGATGCATTAAAGAAAAACTTCAATAACATTTATTTTTTTATGCTCCTTAGTGCAATTTTTGCTTACATTTGAACAATACTAAGACTATTAATTCTCACACTGCTTACATATATATTTTTGCATTTATATTTATAATTTTGTTAGTTTGAATGGGTTTATTTCTTCTTGACTTTACTGTTGCTTTCATTTGAACCAGGATCTGAGCACCTCATTTCATTCCCTTTCATCTACATGTTCTGGAATGATAAATAAACATCTTCATCCTTATCTTTAGTACGGTATTTTCAACTGTTTCAGCAGTTAAACAGTTCTCTGCTGTTAATACAGTTCGGGCAGAGAATACATTTCTTTAGGATTTATTAACATTTTAGCATAAAAACTCTAATTTATATTGTGCCCTTTGTGCATTTTTGTTTATTATCTAGTCAAAAATTTTTGTAAAAAATAGAGCTACTATTAAATGTATTCAAGTATAAAAAATAAATATTGAAGGTAAGAAATTAAGTTAGTCGTGTTTTCATGAAGTGAAAATTATTGTTGTTGTTGTTGTTTTTTATTTTGCTATTTTGCCTAAAAATAAGTTCATCTCTTTGGGTTTATTGGTCAGTGAAGACTAAATAGTTTGCTAATGAATTAGAAGTAAAATATCCTGTAAAATATCAGGAGCAAAAGAAAACATGCTAACTTAGCTAGTGAATCTTACTTCAACATGCTGGTTCAAATGTACTTTTTGAAAGAAAAAAACAATGTTTAACTTCCCAGGAAATCTGTGTGACTCCACAAGAGGTCTGTGGGTGCGCTGTGATGTCCGAACCCGGTGCCGGGTCCGACAACCTTGAACCTTGACTTTTCTGTGGATCGGGAGAGCTATACCCCCATAGGGGATCCTGCCCCCTGTTTACCCTGGTATATAATTGAAAATCAATGTTATTTACTTGGTAACACGCACAGTAAGTAATGAAGTAAGAAAACAGGTTTCTGTAAAACTCACATAAAACGTAATTATGCCAATTTAATTATTCAGTATAATAACATAATACAATTTCTTAAATATATTCCACCCCATCCAAAACAAGAAAAATGCTTGGAAGCACGCATACCAACACTTTATAAACGTGCAAAAATTGGCCTCTAAACCAAGCATTTAAACTCCTGATCATTAAATAAGACCAAATTCATATATTTGTTAAATGTTTTCATTATGTGCGCTGGTCAAGTAATGACAAGGTACTGTTCAGCACTTAAACAGGGCAGATGGCAGCGAGCATGCCCCCCTCTAGACATATCACACACATTGGAAATAAAGAACAGAGATTGTTATTTTCATCTGTCCTCCAAGAAGAAAAAAGGTCCAAAAATTAACACACACACACACACACATAATACTCTGGCCAAAAAGGTGCAAACTAATATTTAGTTTGATCACTTGTAGCTTTGATTACAGCATGTGGTGACCATATGAAGCAGCCCCAGACCATAACACGGCCTCCAGAGGCTTGTACAGTGGCCACTATGCATGATGGGTGCATCGCTTCATGTGCTTGTGCTTCCCTTCTTACCCTGGTGCACCCATTGCTCTGAAATAGCGTTAATCTGAACTCATCAGACCACATGACCTTTTTCTATTCCTCCAAAGTTTAATCTTTAAGCTCTCTAGAAAATGAAAGCCTTTACTCCTAATAGTCTCACTAACTAGTAGTTTTCTTATGCCCACACCGCTGTTTAATCCCAATCCTGTGAGTTCTCATCACATTGTAGTAGTGGAATTCCTCACTATTAAACATGGCTTTGATTTCTAGATTTCTATTGTTTATTTTTTATGATGCAACTTCAAGACTTTTTTTTCTGACAGCATTGCTTCTGCAAAAAAAAAATATGCAAAGACAGTTTTTAACCCAATTCCATTAGTTTTTAGCAGTTTCTGTAGTTTTGTTTCCAGGGCTTTTTTTTTTTTTTGGCCAGGCAGTGTACAGTATAATCACATACATACACTTTCAATTCAGTCCCTGATCCTGTGTTTTTCATTTATTGTACAGTAAATTCCCAGGGACATTTTTTTTTGTATTTGCTTATGTTTTTAGAGAAACTGGGGAAAAAAACCTTTTTTATCAGAAATAAAGAGTTAAGTATCAGTTTGGATATTTTTATTAGGTCCAAGATCCTGTCACAGCCAAAAATATTAAGCCAATTACAATAATTTCACTTGCATCATAATATTTTTTATGGTAACTGTTCTTGATTCCATATAAAATAATATAGGCCTCATAATAGGGTGTGGAGGGAAAAATGGAGACCTGGGAGTCGGCTGAAAATTAACGCACAGAACAATAGAAGCTTTTGATAACAACGGCCGATTACAGGCTATTAGTGAGAGGCACACATAGTTTACTAGACAAATTTACAGCATCGAATGGGGTGTGAACAGTAAAAATGAAGAGAGTGGGAGATGGGAGCAAGAAAGAATTTTTAAGACTGCATGGCTGTGTGCTTGCTGTTCATCGAGGGTACCATGACCTTGTGCACGCATGCATGCATGCAAAAAAAAAAGAAAAGTCACATAAAGACAAACATATTAACCAAATCCGAAACAACAGGATCATTTGATTTTATTGTTGAATGTTAAACCATCCCACTGGAGCAATATAGCTCCAGTCAGGCCATAAATATAAAGATTTTTATAATCTTAATTATACAGTCATTTTTCTGTTGTCATCCACGGGCCAGCTCCCCCTCAGACTCAGCATGTCACCGTGCCAGGGACGAGCGTCGGCCCAACAACAACAAGACGTACGTTCATAAAGGGGGAAGAGATTTAAGACTTTTTAAGTCTTTTTAAGGCTGACTTTTTTAAGTCAGCCTCCATTTCATGAGGGGTTTTCATGGGGGCTAAGTTCATTGCATGCTTTCACCTCTACCTAAGTTTTTAATAGCTAGCCTTTTTCTTTTTCTTTAGAGAAGGAGAGCTTATTTTTTTTCAGCCTGGCCCACTGTAAAAAGGTGAGGAAAATTCCAGTAAGCCTTTGAACACAAGAAAAAGCAGCCAGAGGGGAATTTTGAACATGATTGGGAAGATCAGAAAAAAGCTGCTGTTCATGCAAACGCAATTAAATTCTTTAGAAGTGGCCTGGAGATGATCCCGAGCTCCCTCCACCAGTTACCCGCAATATCACAGGTTTTAAGCCTGACATGGATTTCTTTGAGCATCGAGATATTGAGAGATTGAAACATGGAGGGGGGAAAAAGAGCATAAACGAGCAAGAGAAAGTTGATTAAGATATCATAGTCCCCAGGAATTTGGCACATGTGTGTGTGTATACAACCAAAAATCATAAAAAAAAAATTTTTTTAAATAAATTTGCTGGCTAGGAATTGGCTTGGCTTAAAACAAGCCAATTAGATTTCCTCCCTAGGGTGACCTCATATAAGAAGAGCCCCTCCCCTGGCTTGTTGCTTAACTCTGCTGTTATTCATCTGAAGCGTTAACAGACACACTTTAAGGGGAATCCTGAGATGTATGTTAACTTGTTAAAGCAATATTGAAATATGAGACCTTTAAGCCACACTTTGAACCATTGTAGAAAAAAAAACTGCAAGCAGGCGAGAAAGCTTTCACACTGATCAGACATCGGGTTATCAGCAAAAATGGAGCTGAACAACAATATCTGCGTCAATCACAGATCTCAAGGCTGGGATACAACAGCACAAATCTGATTCACATGTTTATGCTAACTGGGTGCTTTTAGCTTTATATAGAGCAAGCCGACAGAGAAAATATCCATCTCATCCATCTTGTCTTGAGAGACAGTGGAAAAGAGCATGCCAAGGAAAGGATGTGGAAGTTGGGGAAGAATGAGGTATGAGAAGCGATATTCATACCCTAACCCAATTCGGCACCATATGGGGTGGACAGTGGTGCAGCAGAAACACTATCAAGACATACAGTGCATACAGTAAAAAATGCCCATATGTTACAGAATACGATGCAGAATTGAGCAGAATGTTTTTTTGTGTGTCACCAAATGAAAACTGAAGACAGAATAAAGCAGACAGACAGGGTTGTTTGATGAATGTCCTAAATGCGAGACACAAAACAAACTGGATAGCATAGGCATAGTGAATAATGGCAGCATTAAAGGTCTCATATTTTACTATTTCTTTAACAAGTTAACACAGGTCTTAGACACAGGTCCCAAAGTGTGTGTGTTAATGCTTTTGCTGAATATCTCAAACTCCCTTATTTTACTCCTCCTCCAAAACGCCAAATGTAACTCAGCTACTGCTGAGCCACAGCCCTAAAAAAAAACAGCAGAACTGAATAACAAGCCAGTGGGTGGGCTCTTCTTATATGAGGTCACAATAAGGGAATGATCTAGTTGGCTTGTTTAAGCCTTGGACCAAAATTGTCTTTTTTTTTTTTTTTACTTTTTAAAGCTCACATTTTTGATCCAGGATTTAAACAAGCCAACGAGATCGTTCCCTTATTCCACATTTCTGTTCTGTAGTCACACAATGGAAATTGATTGGGATGTCGAAAAAATGACTTGAAAGTCAATTCTGTGTATTAGATCCTGGTTAACTCTTAACTTCAGGAAGCAAACCCTTTTCATACTCTGCAGTTTTCCAGTGTCACTGCAGGGTCAAACCCTTCAAATATTCCTATCGTTGTCCCCCTGCAAAGATGAAAACATGCTGATACACGCACACACACACACACACACAGACACACACACACACAGACACACACACACACACACACAGACACACACACACACACACACACACACACACACACACACA
>JAOVVB010000041.1:7061081-7081008 GCA_028570985.1 Heterobranchus longifilis
CCATTATATTAGTGCTGAGAAGTCTATATAATATTGCACTGAACGTTCTGAATGATGCCATCCACACACCTTGTGCACTCAAAATGGACCAAAAAGCTGAACCATCTCAAAAAAATTGAATTGAATTTACCTGATTAGGACAATTTATTGATTATATATTAGTTCCCTTTGTTTGACTGCTGTACCAAGAGAATGTAATTACCTTTCCCTGATCAATGAACTATCTAGAAACAGCTAAGTGTAATTGTATTAGGAGAACTCAAAGAGCATACACATACAGTTCTGCTTATCAAAGAGATCATAGCTTGACTCCACTGATGATAATCTCTTTCAAAATTTGGACCTGTCTTTCTGATTAGATTTCATGCTCTCCTTTTCCTCCTCCCTCCAGTGACGGGGTTAACAATCCCCTGGGGCACTACGAGCTCGCCAAACGCAGCGGTTTATTCAGCGGTGTGTGATGGGAACTGGAAGAGAATAAAGCCACCCACAACACCACATAACAACCACTGGCTCCTACAGTCCAGGATTTGAACCTATGGAGGCGAGGAATCCAAGCTCAGTGGTTGAGGTTGCCATCCCCACTATATTTAAGTGGTCTATGGCCTGAGCACAGGATACCACAGGATACGGCGGTACCCTAATGTACAGGCAAACGAGTGGAAAAAAAAGTCATTTGAATAAGAAAAGACAGGACAAGCGCCAGGCACAGTGGTGGGAAAAATACTTACAGATATCAAAAGTTCTGGCTGGGCATACAGACAAAAAGACGTCAGCAGTACTCTGGTGTCACACACTCAATCCACGCCTGCTTGATCGCTTTCTTAAGATCATGTACAGTAGATAGTTTCTTGACTGATTCTGCCTTCTTTATCATTGTCCAACAGTTTTCTATTAGGTTTAGGTCTGGAGATAACCCAGGCCATGGCTCCAGAAGCTGAATACTATTGTCAGGTTTTTACTAGTTTTTCAGTTAATTAGCACAGCCAAATAGGCTAGAACCGATTAGTTGACATCACCTGTTTTGTGCATAAGAATACATTTTGAGAACTAATATGCAGCCTCTATAACAACTAACATTAGCAAGATCTTCAAAGCTCATCATGTGTTTACCTCCTTAAAAGAGTGAATGCATGGCCAAGGGTCATGGTCAGAATAAACCATCTACTGTGACTGATCTACACAGTCACTATTCATATTACGATCTGTACACCTGTTCATTAATGCAATCATGTGGCAGCCCCATGATGCATGCAATTACACATCACAGAACAGCTGAAAATTGGCACAAGGGGCTGTTTGGTTATATTTCTAATCTGCAGTTGTCCAGTTTGGCTCACGATAGCCTCAGATTCCTGTTCTTGGCAGACAGAAGTGGAACGCCTTATGGTCTTCTGCTGTTGAAGACCATCCATTTCAAGATCTGATGTTTTGTTCAGGCTGAGATGCTTTCTTGCTTACCATGACTGTACCATGAGTGCTTATACCGTATGAGTTGTGCAAAAGAAAATCTCAACCCAGTCCACCCGACCCCAATAACCATGCCATGACCAAAGTCATAGGTATCACACTTTTTTCATTCTGATGTTTGATGTGAACATTAACTGGGTGACTTGATGTGCATGGCATTTGCAACCTTGCAACTGCTGCATGACTGGCTCATTAGATCATTAGAAACAGCATTTATGTTCAGCTACACAGGTGTTCCTAAGAAAGTGGTTGTCAAGGATATAATCTCAATAAAAGAATGTACTGTACATCACTAGCTAGCAAAGTTGGCAAGTTATTTAGCTTGTTGACTTCAGGAACTAATTCATTCATTCATTCATTCATTTATTCATTCATTGTCAGTAACTGCTTTATCCTGATCAGCAATGCAATGATTCTGTAACCCATTCTGGTAACATAGGCACATGGCAGGAGAATTAAGATTGTATGGGATGCCAGTCGATCACAGGGCACTCTTCACAAGGAAGAAACCAGAAAACCCAGACAAAACCCATGCAGACATAAGGACTTTTCCACAAAGAAAATAACTTCGGCAACCTCAAGCAGCAACTTTAAGAACCTGGAGCTATGAAGCACCAACAACATACTAGTCCTGTTGTTAAGTATTATTGAAAGCTTGGTACTGGGAGAGCTGGGGGATAACCAATTACAATGTTCTTTGCTACTTTACTTAAGTACATCTTTCACATATATGTATTCTACTTGAGTAGTTTTATTAGAGGTTACTTTTTCCCTTTACTCAACTCCAAAGTCCAGCAAATCTGTACTTTTACTTAACTACATTTCTAAATGTTGCGTTACCTTACCTTAGAGATTTTTACTATGGTAAAGGCTACTGTGAGCTAATACAAGCTCTGTACATTTGATACTTAGGTATAGGTGAAGGCAAGTACTTCTGTACTTTTACTCAAGTGCACAAATAAATTGAGGACTTCTACGTTAACTTAAGTAATATTTCCCTTAGGGAATCTTTAATTTTACTCAGTTACAGGATATGTGTATTTTGTCCTCCTCTGGTTAGCCGTTATATTTTGTATCATATGATTAATGACAAGCTTACACTCCCATTAATTTTATTAAATTGAGTATTCACATTAGGATAACTCTCATATTGCACAAACCAGGATCTAACATGCATTTTTATTGGCTATGGTGACCCCTGAGCACTTTTCATAACAACCTTCCCAGCAATGGTTTGAGGTTATCACCAAAGAATGGATGCAATTTAATTGAGCTTTGTTTGCTGCACAACAAACGTATCTGTAATAAATCAGTGCCTAGAGCTCCACTTGAATTTTTCCATTGTGGTTTTATTCAGTTCTATTCCTTATCATATTCATCAGGATTATTATTTTTTAATTAAACCTTTTTTCTGTTGCATACACTCAAAAAAAAAAAAAACAGCATTTTTGGCTTGTGTTTTACATAGCCAAATTGCTTGGCTGCTCTGATTTGGAGCCCATTACAGTAATTGTTTTGGGATATGTGATAGAGTAGGTCTGTATGCTGACTACGGTGGAAGGGGGGTACTTTTACAGGCTAAACCTCTCCAGGCTGTTGGCACAAAGCAACATTGCCAAAAGAGAGCGAGACTAACCCAGGATGACAGGAGCTACAGGGGAGCAGAGCAGCGCCAGCGTTAGTCATAGACTACGCTGGCACAGACATAGAAAGAAAAAGAGTAAGAAATTGCTTTTATTGATCAGTAGGACCAATGAAGCAGTTGGTTGGTTTGGACAAAGCCTACACTAAAGCATAACAAAATTTGTGCAGAGTTCAGTATGATGAAAAAGAATTATTTGGGAGCACTTGAGAGAGATCAATCTGATTGGATTTTCAGTAACCATCTTAAACCTTAAACATTGTGGGGGTTTTTGTGTGTGTGTTCTTGGGAGCAGATGAAACTCTGAAGGCTGACATAATGTCTGTAAATTAATGGGTTTAAATTGTGGAGGACTTGTCAAGGCATGGACTCCACCAGACCTCTGAAGGTATGCTGTGGTATCTTCCACCAAGCCATCAGTAGCAGATTCTTTGACTCCTTTAAGTTGCAAGGTGGGGCTTCCATGGATCAGACTTGTTCGTCCAGCACTTCCTACAGATGCTCAATCAGATTGAGATCTGGTGAATTTGGAAGGGCAAGTATAACACCTTGAAGTATTTGCCATGGTCCTCAAAACATTCCTGAACAATTTTTGCAGCCTGGCAGAGAGCCTAATCCTGCTGAAGGTTGTCACTGCCATCAGGTAATATTGTCCAAAGAAAGAAAGAAGAAAATTGCCCAAAGTATCACAGGGCCTCCATGGGTTTTCCTTCCACATGCACCCTACTGTCCTCATGATATAAAAGAACACTTGATTTATCAAACCAGGCTACCTCTTCCATTGCTCCCTGATTCAGTTCTCATGCTAATGTGGCTATTGTAGGTGTAGCCATGGGAACAAGTCAGTGTGGGCACTGAAAGGTCTGCAGCTAACATCTGTGATGTTCTGACATACTTTCTATCATAGTATTTCAGCAATTTGCGCTATAGTGGTGCTTCCATGGGATCAGACAATACAGGTTAGCCTTCACTGAGAATGTGTATTAGTGAGCCTTGGGTGCTGTGGACACGGTCACTGGGCCACCAGTTGTCATTCCTTGGTCCACTTTTGATAGGTACTAACCACCTACAGTTTTGGGGTTGTGTCCTCTAGCCACCACAATTTGGCCACGGGCAAATTCGTTTCGATCTTTAAAGAGTTCTGATTTTTTTTTTTTTCCTTACATTTTATTCTGCCCACTTCAGACCTACAGTATACGTGTTTCAAGTGGCCTCAGAATGATCCAACTTGCTGACATCAGCACCACTTTTAAACCAATAACCAACCTGCTTCGTCAGACTGGCTGTGTGAGAGTAAGCAAAACCACATCTAATTAAATGTTTGTTTTTTTGTATCATTTTAAGGATTATAAAAGTATAGTATTTTATTTTTTAGGTGGTAATGGTAAGTAGTATCACATTGTGTCTTTGGGAGGTGTCTTTTTTTTACTAAAAGGTGTACCTGTCGCATTTTTAAATAAGAAACCATTGCTTTTAATCAAATAAACTGTACTTATAGATAAAACTTTCCTGTTTAGTTTTTAACATTTGAAATCATGTTAAAGCTTCAGAGCTGCTGTAAATATAACAAATTGATTGGAATACAATTCAATTACCCATTTTCAAGAAAAGCTCAGTACCAATTCTCCGCTTGTTGTTTGAACAGCTCATTTCCCAGCAGATATAATATCCAGAGCCAGACTATTGTGATGGAGAGGTTACGAGAACATTAGTTCGTTTGGGTTTCCACCAAGGCCACCCACCCTCAACCTGATCCTCAACCACAGTTTAACAAGGGTGTTGGCTGAGACTGCGCAAGGGTTAGCGTCAGCAAAGCTAGCACCAGCAGGTGAGCACTGGAACTCAGCCCAGGCCTACTGGCATTCCTGCTTTACATGACACCAACTGACACCAACCTGACCCAAATACGATCAGACCTACCACATTGTAAGGGTTGACTGTGTAGGAAAAAGCTTTATCACTGCTTAGCAGGCTACATTCCTTGCTTGCGTCTCAAATATTCTGTTGCAGTTGACAGAAAAAGACCCGAACGATCATAATGATGAATTTATTCATGTGTTTGAAGTGCTACAAAACAGAAGAAAAGCAGTGAGGCTATAATGTTCATGAAAGCATGGACATGGAGCTTTAAATTAGGCCTCCAGTATGGCACATGATCACATTTTAGTATTACATATCACATCCTATGTAATCATTCTAGCTTCCCTGAAAAAGAAAAAAAAAAACACACACACACAATTCTTCCTTTCTGCATCTTTGGTAGCTGAATTCAGACTTCATGGCGTACATGTCGTTAGCACTGTACCAGTCACAGACCTTGCTTTGGTAGCAATTTATTTAAACAAATGTAGACCCTAGTTAAACACAGCTATCACCACATCACAACCTCGTTCTTTGTTTATATCAGTAAAAATACATTCAACGATAAAACAATATCAAGTTCTGAATTAATGTCAATTAGACGGTTATAGTTTGTGAATGTGGGCAGCAAGATCAGGGGGACTTAAATATAAAACACTTTTAAGGACATGGGATAGACAGAGGCTTTATAGCTACAGTATAGAATTCCTTTGAGGCATGAAGCTTTAAGACAACACACTGGAAGAAAACAAGGATCAGCGCAGAAAAATCAACACACAAGGGACGAGGAATAAAAGGCAAAATAAACAGAGTGACCATTAGACTAAGAGTTGGACATCAGACAGAATGAGCTAAGATCGGTAGAGGAGAATCTTCTCCGCACACGTCTGGCCCACCAGGCTTGCATAATGCTCCACGTCTTTCTCATCGTTTTTCTTTTTCCGCGAATAGGCTGCGTACGACATGACCGTCCTCTTGTGCAGCACCCGAACCCGGCCCAAGTCTTTCAGTTGACAAGCATCACCTACAAACACAGACACACAAAGACAGCAAGTTAAAAAGGCAATAAGGCAGACAATTTCATTGTGTGTACAGATGTGACTCACTGAAGAGCTCGAAAACTCAAAAATTCAACCTCTTGTAAAACTATAAGCTTTATCTTTGTAGGAACTTTCAGCAAATCATGGAGATAAGTTCATAATTTTATGTCAGGGCTCGGTGCAGAACTCTTGAGTTCTTCTACTCTACGCCATGCTTTGTCATGATAGAATACGTCTGGGCTCATACAGTATATGTAAAGCTACAGCATAGCATGACATTCTAGACAATTCTGTGCTTCAACTTTTTGGGAAGGTCATTCACAGTCTCCTCTGAAAGTATTGGAACAGCGAGGCCAATTCTTTGGTTTCTGCCTTACATTGATGACATGTGGGTCTGAAATCCCAGGATGGATATGAGACAACAGATCAGAAATGTATTCTTTTACTTTCTAATCTGTACATCTAGATGTGTTAAACACTTTTAATCATGCTACCTTTTGTTTAAACTAATCCATTTTTCAAACAACCAAAAATATCAAAACAGAAATCACAGGCGTTGTCTTGTTGTCCGAGTGTCAAGTCTGTGTGTCTAAGTGTTTATTTTCATGCAGATTAATTGTTTAAACACTTAATAGCTCTGAATGTCTACTCTTGATTTGAGCCCTGGGTTGCACCTGTGTGCATTGTGTTTGATGTTAAAACAAACAAAACAAAACAAACAAACAAGGTAAACCATCATAAAGACCTAAGGGGAAAAAACAAGCCATTTTGAACCTGAGAAAAAGCAGGAAAATTTGACCAGAGATGTTTCACAAAAATTGGGTTTAGCAATACAACAATTTGCAATGTTTAACTAAGGACCAGACGCAAGACATCTCAATAATAAATGCTTAAAAAGATATGAAGACAAAGCTTGGAAGCACGTATCAGAGATCAATGGTGTCTCTGGAGAGTGTTTATAGTTTAAGCACTTGGCTTGCGGTATTTATTCACTTCATAGTTCATCCAAAGCCTGATATGTAATATATAAAAACAACTAAAGTTCACAAGGATTACGAGATATATAAATACTATATAGGCATATGGCCTAAGCACAAAAAACAAACAAGTGGAACAGGCCACAAAGACCGAGTCAGAGCTTAAATTTAAAGGGAAAGTAAGCTACAACAATTTAAGAACTCCATTCAGGCTTCGTAAAACATAGCAGAATGAAATGAAACACAAGATGAAGAGTTTTAATATTCCTTTCCACGTACAGCAAATGGGTGACTGGCATGGAGCACCAATTCAGGCTGAAATCTAATTAAATGTGGCAGACACACATACACAAATAATGACCTAACTGCAACATCTAGAAAGCTAGTACAGTTTGTTCAGAAAAAGAAAGAAAAAATAAAAGAAAGTACAGACACAGAAACTAGCTAAAGCCGGCAGTGGCACCAGCGACAGATGAGCCAAGTGAAGCGTTATGATTATTATTAATAGATAAAACTGAACCAACAGGACCACCTCCCATGATCCTCTCTGTGCCTGTGCTGCAGTCATCTGGAGGCCAGCTGAAAAAGACCAGGGGGTGTATTAAGGTTGGTGGTGGTGGTGGGGGAGTGTTTTTGCCATGGGTGTGTGTAAGTTTTGGGGTCGGGGTTGCTCTTGTGCGTGCAAATTAGTCTCCATCATTTTGCACATATGGAGAATACAGTTCAATTTGCAGCACATTCCTCAAAAAATCCTATCAAAGGCCCAGATTCACTCTCGGGAATTACCCGCTCAGGAAGAAAGAATGAGTGAGAAGAAAAATGAAAAAGAGGGAAAGGATCAAAAGTAGGGTTATGGCGAAAGGGGAGAGACAATAACATTGGAATGGTTGCCTGTATGGATCAAATTATCAAAATCAATCTATATCCTAACAAGCATAAATGCCCGTCGTTGACAGGTGAAGATTTTTTAGAAATAGTTAAAAGGTTAAAGCTAAAAATAAGCTGATCAGTGATATTATTTCAGGTTAAAGCCCATGTACATTGCTGTCTCTCTTTATGTACGGCAGAACTCTCTGTCTAACTTATTAATACAAAAAAAATAACATTTTATAAGGGTAGTATCTTTTCCTGTGTTGTACTTTTTTTGTAGTCAGCTAAATACACTCCCTGTTTAAAGTAGATTATTACATCTGGCACATAACTGATCACAACATCATGACTGCTTTAATTAGCACCATGGTTTCGGAACATATGAGACAAACTGGTTTTAAACTTCCGACAGGAGGAATAAACAATGTTTAAACTTTGAAGATTCAGTTTTCAAAAGTTTCATTCCTTTAACTTTTGAGTAAGCCATGCTGAGTAACGTCTGTGTTTGGTGAGGATTTGGGTGCTTTGTAGGGGCATACATTCGTTTCTATGTCTTCCACATACACACTATATATACAGAGCCAATCAACGCGATAGTTTACCGTAAATACTCTGTGTATTTACGGTAAACTATCAAGTTAATTGCCTCTGTTGAGTGACATGCATAGCCACTCCCACTTAGAGGGCAAAAGCGATGGCTGCTGTAAGATAATCTGGCACAAAATGGCTCATGATGTCCCTTCTACTCAACATTTTGATAAAATTTATGACAAAGATTTAACTTCAGGCAAATACCAAAGGACTAGCAATGTTTAATTAAATTCTGTCGAGTCAGTTTTGCGTGATGCTGTGACAAATTCATCTGGACAGACATACAGATATACCAACAGACAGAAATGTTTCTGAGACTGGTTTCTGATTCTCCAATGCATGATATGTAAAGATATCATTGAAAGAACAAGTTCTGACCAATGTACAGAAAAAAAACCCTTTCTTTTATTTATATAGATGAGTGAGAAAAGAGAATGGAGTATAAATATCACAACAGATAGAGTACAAAAGTAAGGAATAAATAATGAAAGAGAGAATGAGAAGAAAGAAAGTAAAAAAAATGATCATAAGAAAAAATACAGGCTGAAGAAAGAAGTGGGAAAAAAAAGAAAGAAAAATTCACCATTAAACAAAGAAAAAGAAAAAAGTACAAGATAAGAGCAAAAAGGAGAGAAAGAATAATGAGACATGGAGATGGAGAAAAGAGAGAAAAAGTGACGGGAAAAATCAAAAGAGGTTAAAAGAGAAAGGGAGAAAGACAGACAGGCAAAAAAAATAAAGACTGAAAGACGGTAAAGGAAGGAGAGAAAAAAGAAAAAGTATAAGTAAACAAGAGGGAAAAAGAGAAAGAAGGAGATGACAGTGAGAGAGCACAACAGAAGAAAAGAAACATGAAAAAAATAAACGAAGTAAACAGAGAGAAAACAAGAGCAAAAAATTGATGAAAAAGAGATGAGGGGAGAAAGAGAACAAGAGTAAGAATAAGAGAGGGGATTAGATAGAAAGAGAATCAGAAACACTAATAATAAGAAAGAAAGAAAGAAAGAAAGAAAGAGAAAGATGGGGAAAAAAGGACAAAAACAAATACAAAAGAAAAAAATGTGAGAAAGTAAAGATGACAATGAGGGTAAAACAGAGAAATGAATGTGTAGAAAAAAAGAATAGGAGGAAGACAGAAAAAGGAAAGATAAAGATGAATAAGAAGAGAGAATACAACAAAACTTTAATTTAATTTATAAAACAAACCCTCTTCCCAAACCGTAAACTCTCCCTCAATCTCCCTGCCAAAACCCCAAACTCAACAAACCCTCCAACACACCCTAAACGCTCCCCCAATCTCCCTGCCAAACCCCAAACTCTCTGCCAGATCTACACCAAACCCCAAACCCTCAAAGTATACCCCCCAAACTCTACCCCACACTCCATCCCCAAACTCCCCCACACTGTAACATTCTCTCTCTAGTCTGCTCCCCACAATCTCTCCCCCCCAAATCCTCCCCCCACCAAACTTAAACACTGTTTGCTTTATTATTCTCATGCTTTTTTAAGAGAAAGCAATAGAACGGGCCTGGAAAACCCCTGAGGCCCTCTCTCTTCTTTTTTAACGTGTTTGGCAGAAAGGAGCGTTTATTCCTCTGGAAAGAATTTCTTTTGGTTTTCATGTTTTGTTTAAAGAATCTGCATAAGGCTCACTGGCAACATTCAAACTTTTCCACATATACACTCCATGATTATGTATATTAAATTAGTCTTAAATGTAAAAAAAAAACAAAAAAAAAAAACAATGTGATGGGACATCCTTTGGAAATAAACAAGTTGCATAACGTCCATCAAAGGAGCGTCTCTGGCTCAGAAGCGAATCGCTGAGCTTTAGAGCATTTCTGATGGAGTACATGATGCTCAGAAAGAGACAAAAAGAAAAAGAAGGAGCAGTGGAGCTGTGCAACATGACTATGGCTATAAGCCTTGAACAGCACAAGTCATTGATGGAAAGAGAAAAAAAGAGACTGGAAAATGATGAGATGTCAAACTGTGAGAGTAAACAGGGCAGAGAGACGGCTTTTAGCTTCACAATTAAGCATGCCAATAACACTGAGCAGAGCTGTCAAGGGTGTCAGGGGTGCTCTCTTTTTAACAATCCAAACATCCGCTGCGCTTATAAACAGCCCTCTCCCCTGCTCCAGCCATCCTTTTACTCGTTTACAGCTCCTACTGAGGGGCACCAGGCTTTCTCAGTCAGCGGCACCGGAGGTTCAGTGGACGACTCGAGGTCAGAGGTCAAAGGGAATGATAAGGAAGACTTTCTCTGGAAAAAAAAAGAAGAATGGGGCCTGACCACAGGGTTCTGAAAACTCCATCGTAGAGAGCGAGAACACCACAAGGGCACTGTGTATCAATTCGACCTGCTATTCATACATTTCTTAGAAAGCATACTTAAACGTCTAAATTTTTTTTTTGATTTATTAACATGTCTGTGGGTCAGCTTACAAAATGAAACAACAGCAGAGCTGTATTGTGAATCTTCAAGTAAAGCTGTGTAGGAATATTAACACAAGCCATAATAAAGAAAAGAACAAAGTTAACAAGAATTTGCATATAGTGATGCCCATAAAAGTTAATATGCCTGAACCATGAGCAGAAAGGCAGAAGAAAATATTTTATATTATATAATATTATTAAATAACCTCCAAATCTTTCATCTTGCATATGGAAGATTTTGACAAAATGTTCTTAATGGTCCTCTTAGTCCCTGACATCGTGAATTAGCATGAGGATGTGTTTTTAGTTGAGACTATAAAGGACCATTTTACGTCACTCTGGATAAGGGCATCTGCTAAATGCTGTACACATAATAAAATTAGGCCATTTAAACATGACTTGATTTGAAGTCGATCAAGCTAAGTAGGATATTAAAGTTCATGAGTAGGATGTGAAAGTTATTCTGAAATTATATGATACAAAATTTCTTGCGTAAACGCCCTAGGAAACTAATTACAAACAAATCGGGTTGTATCAGGTTTGGTACACGGGGCTCATTGTGTTTGCAAGCATGTTTGTCATTGTTCATGACGACGATCAGACATAACATTACAACACAAAACATTAAGCCTAATATCGTAAAGGTTAACTCTGTGCTGTCTGGACAGCTTTGGTGCCTCGGGGCAAGACTCCACAAGACCTCTGGGAGCGTGCTGCGGTGTCGCGGATCCTCTGCGTGCTGTGGATTGATGGGTGGAACTTCTGGATTGGACTTGTTTGTCCAGCGTATTCCATTGGTGCTTGTTTGGATTGGGATCTGGAGATTTTGGAGGCTGGGTTGGTGGCCTTGGGTCAGCATCTACTAGTTTCACGATTTGTGCGGGCTAGTCTTTGGATATGCGAGTTGTTCTTGCTGTGTATTATACTACTGTAAGTGTTCACCAGAATGAACACCAGCCATGAAAGTGTTAACGCAAGTTACAAAAAAAAAAAAAAAAGAAAAAAAAGAAGAAAAAAAAGTCAGGAGTTTATTGAAACCACCGCACTCTGTCGGTCAGGCTTTTTTCTTTTTTTTTAACGGCGCCTCTTCTGTTGCTCAATAGGACAAGGTTGCCTGACTTGACGATCTCCACATACGCTTTCAATAAACACAGCCACACAGCCAGACACACACACACACAACTAATATTGTTCTGGCCACAGACATACAGCAGTGACTGTGAATCCTGACGCAGAGCGTTGTACTGGGTCTCACTCTTAAACTTCATATAGATTAGAAAACAGTGGTACGAGGGTATAAATATATAGGAGTGTGTCAAAAATCTAGGAGTGTGTTACAAAATTGTTTCGCGCTAATCCTCCAGGACTCCATCGGCAGCATTCAGACATATCAGTGTTAACATGAACACCGGTGCTCCACAATGCTGGCAATAGCTGCCACACTTACGCCATGCTGCATTTATCATCGCTTTTAATCCTGGAATGGCGTTTCGTTTAAATCATAAACAGGCAATGCCTCTGGCTTGGGGTTTGACAGAAGAAAAGGTAGTTAGACCGATTTCAACGCCTCCAATAATTGCACCCGCTGGTTTCCAACTGGCGAATGTCCTCGTCCTCGAACAACTAACTTCAAGAGACTGGAAGACAGAGAAATGCATTAGACTTTACCAGGGACTCATGAAGTCCTTGAGAAGGTGAACAGCACTGCAGGAAAAGTAAAAGTCTGAAATAGCTGGCGTCCTCCAGCCAAAAACAACAGGTCAAGCAGGGTTGGAGGTAACGCAAGAAAGATTCACAAACACTCCAAGAACTGACAGACTTTGTCTGAGTGTTATGCACTGCTGAGCTGCGTCTCATGCACTGCAATAATACACCGATATCCAGAAACTTCGTTTTCATTGGTAAGGATTGTTCTGTTGGGATTGTATTGATTTCACAACGTACCATTCTACTTCCTCACTCTCACTCGCTCTCTATATTCTGCACAGGGCCGCGAGAAGCGCGGAGTCAGTCTCTGGGCATGAGGCAGTGCACCCTGGACGGGGTACCAGGGCACACAAGCATACACAATGGGGAACTTACCAAACTGCCAATTTAGCCTAAACTGCGCGTTTTTGGACTCTGGACATACTGCTAATCACTACACCATTGGGTCACTGTACATTTTTTAAAAATGTTCACTGACCTACACACTAGTTTAAACGGTGTATTCAGTGGCATAAACAGAAGGTAATTAAAACTCACTTTTCGTCAACAGCCAATTGATTTAATCTGGCCGCTTTCTTCTCGTTTAGCATTCACATAACGCTCGCACAAACCGTTCATCCTCAATAGGCCAGGGAACACACCTCTTAAGCACAGTGCAGTGAACTTAATCAGTACTTAACTCCGTTTTTCTCCCCAGGATATCAGCCTATCTAAAGAGAGCCTCAGAAATTTGGTGCCAATAAAGAGGAAACTACAGTATGAAACACGCACACGCACGAGTTCAGGACCGAGTTGGCAGGATTGTTTTTTTTTTCCCCCGGTGCTGTGGTTGTCTCAGAATTCCCAGTGGGAGCTCTGCTTCTGTCCTGACACGACCTGCCAGGAGGGCAATGGCTCCAACTATGACCTCATTGTGTTTGCTGAGTACTAGTCGCTCTCCGAGTTTCTTGTAACCACTCTTAAGAAAAGGAAAACAAAGAGCTTTGTGTTGAGACTGCTACTTAACATCTTACACAACCCTTTAACACTGGCCGGAGCCACTGATTTAAATGGAAATAATAAACGTACAACCTGTCTCTGGTTGTGTAATTGTTGTACTGACAATGTAGTACAGATAATGCGAACAGATCCAAGTAGTCATCAGAGAGTGTAATTAGTAAGGTTTAAGGGTAGAATATTGATAAAGTATTCTTAACGGTGCCTTTAACGGTTGGAGTTGAAGAAGTTTTTTTTTTTTTTACTTATTGATCCCACTCCATCTTCACCAATACAGACAAAACTCCACCCTCAGCTAGCATGTTAACAAGACCATCATGACATTAGTTTTATTTAGCTGCTTACACTACCCTTTAGCTGAGTTCCACCTCGAGAACTATAAGCATTCAATTTCTCATCATCATCATGATTTCTGAGGATGTGAAGGGGCGGGGTAACACAAAAATTGACAAGAACCCAAACCGAACACAAACATTCAATCTGGACTGAATGTCAGGTTTCCAAAATATTGTTTTTTCTCCGGCAATGTAATCCACTTGTCCCGACACAATGGCTTAAACTATTATTTTCTAAAAATCATCTCTACATAATTCTCCACATTATTTGGAAATATGACTATTGCGCCTTTAAATATATCCATCTCCGAGCTAAGCATCGTGTGTACAAATGGTCACTCCTGAGACCAAATGAAGAATTTTTATTGTATTTTTCCAAACAGTCAACACAAAAGATTAAATCTATGAGAACGAGAAGGCGAGACAAGGCATCAACTAAAGCAAACGGCAAAGGGGAAAATGAATCGGCGTAGGAAAACACTCAAGGAAAAGAAAGAGTAATTGCTCCACAGGCTGTCAGGCTCTCCCTCTCCCTCTCCCTCTCGCTCTCTCTGTGGCGTCTGCTAGTCGGCAACGATATTATTTCTATTCTTATTACCATCATCGTGGCCATTATCTGCTCGGGATCCAGGAATGACCACATCCACGACCTGGCTGAACTGCTTTTGTGCTGGGTTCTGGACCCTGTCAGTGAAAACATATGGTTTCAACATAAACAAGCAGTATTAACATTTTACTCTGCCAGCACAGCACAAATCCTGTAAATACAGATTTACAAACCGACATCCAAAGCAAAGATGTGAGAAACCAAGGGTGTGTCTCAAACTAGTCAAAATTTAGTAATTCTTCATATAGTATGGGCATATGAAAGTTCATATCAGTGTCTGATGTCTGCCCACTGAAATAATGACTTATTTACGCGACAGCTCTTCACAGCAGAAGCAACACGTAAATCCCTGGCCTAAGCCTGTGTCACAATTTGCTCTGATATTCAGCAAACAGCTTGCTAAGTCCAGATGGCTAGGGTTTACTGTTTACGCAGCAATTGTTGGCACGGTTGCGCTAACTGACGTGTGGGTACAGGAGAGGAGCCAGCAACGACAGGACAGTGGTGTGGAGGGATTCACACGGGTATTTATATGCGAGAGCATTTCTTTGGCAGCACTGCCACAGCAAATTTCTCTTAAGCACTTTAACTCTTAAGTAAATCAACCGTTTCTGAAACACAATCATTGCTTCAGCTTTCCTCCACTGTTGACGTGGGATGCCGACAATGACAATGATCTGTGCCTGGGAAAAGCTACACAAAGTCCGACCTAGCAGTCCTCATTCACATCACATGGCAACATATCAGACGTGCATACGATTTAGGACCACAGGGCACAGTGATATAAGGTGAAAGCAGCCAAATAACCGCATGAGCTGCCATGGCACTTTCATTCTCGCCGAGAGCCAGCCATCAATTCTTTCTCGTTGATCTAGCCAACGAGAAAGAATTCCCAGTTCCCAGTCAGGGTAAGCCACCCAGATGTTAGAGCCCGTGAGGACCCACACCTGATGCCACGCCAACGGATGGCTGGGCTGGGGCCGACTGCCTGCAACTGAGAGAGCAAAGTGGAATAGCCTGGTAGAGTCACTGCCTACACGGATCCATTCTGCCGCTGAGCGCCCTGTGCCAGCTGGGCACTGCCTCTGGACCTGCACGTGTGCACCCTCACTTCAATCCTTCTCCCTCCCTAAATCCCTTCCTTTTCCTATTTTTCCAAATAAAACTACCCGTTTTCCGTATAACCTCGTCTAGTGTCTGTGGTGCTACTTTATACCATATTTATTTTGGCTAAACTGTATCATACAGACATTTATAGATGTACATACATATATCATGTTATTTTAGCATGTAAACTTCTTGACATGTCTCATAGTATAACTGTGCACAATGTTTGCACAGTTATACTATACATCACTATATATACACAACATATCACCTACTGTACTGTACCTTCTGTACATTAATCACTCTCAGACCTGTACATACGGACCCACACGCTCATTCACCACAAATATTATAAACAGACTACTTCTGCACTTCTGGTTAGACGTATTTCATTGGCACTGCACATGTACTTTGCACAATGACAGGAAAGTTGAATCTAATCTAATGTAGTATAATAATAAAGACCTAAAAAAAATTTGTACTAAAAAAAAAATTAAAATAAAAAAATAAACAGGGTGCCCAAGATGCTCGCACAGTACTGTACTGTATACTGTATGCAAATGTCCACTGTGAATGTTATTGTAGTTTGGTTGTTATTGTCCATAGGGCTGGTTTTATCATTTAAGAAATCATCTAGGATTGTCACAAACAACTCTCAGTCTCTAGAGGTGTGAAAAGCAAACATTCAGACTTCGGGTGGAAACGCCTTGCTGATAAGAGATCAGAGGAGAATGGCTTGGTCGGGAAGCCTTCGGTCATTCGTATATCCACCTGTTAGAAACATGGTGAGAAGAAAACCACCACAAAATGAAAACCACAACAAACTCTGAGGCAACAGACCACATGCGGTCCCTCTCTTCAGCCTGACACCTGACACCACCGCAGACACAGACAAAAAAAAAAAATATTGATCTTCACTGAGATCAATAAATTTCACTTTCTTGAAGTATGTTTAATGCATTTACATTAATTAACATTAACCTCCTGGCCAGAATCTGCATGAGTGTATATCGCACTGTTGCCACCTGACTGGCTGATTTATAGGGGTGTGATTCACCAGGGATGTTGCGATACTGCATTATCACAATACCTACTTGCAGATTCGATTTGTATTGGACTGTATGACACTTACATGATTTTTCATATTATTTATTTTTTATTTTGTGGCATAAATAAATAAACTAACAAATAATTAGCTTAGACCAAACAGGATGCTGCGCTGTGTGTGAACAGCAAGCACCACCTGTAGGATTACAGAGGAACTGCAAAGTTTCAGCACCTTAAATGCAAACGTATACAATTAAAACATGTATTAAAAAAATATTTTGGAATCAAAAAATCACACAAAATAGTTGCAACACACAAGGTAAAGTCTAAAGAGGGAAGAAGAGAGAGAGAGAGAGAGAGAGAGAGAGTAAGAGAGAGTGAAAGTAATGAACTAACAAGCTCTGGCAAAAAAAAAACCTGCCCTCATAATTCATAATTTTCAAGCAAGATGACAAAACAAAAGCAATCTTAAGATCCTTTTGAATGTTGCGTGCATGTAGGTACCTGCGTCTAACAGTGTTCACGCAGTGCTTGGGCTTGTAATGCATTTTAAAACTAATGCGTGTGTGGGGAAACAGTGTTACCTGCGCGGGTGTCTTCGTTAAGCCGTGCGTAGGCTGAGGTGTCAAGGCGGGGAATGCATTTCTCTATCGTCACCCACATGTAGGTCTCTGGGCACAGAAGATCTGAAGGCTGGTACTGACCCTGAGGAAAACAAGAAGGAACCAGTTACTTGATGAGTAGTGCGAGCGACACTGGAGCATGTGTTCACTTCCAAGGTCAGTGTGGGTTAAACATGCATTATATGCAGTTAAAAGAATTAAACAAAAAATAAAGGCCATTTCTTCAAGCACTTGCTGCCCACACATTTTATTTTGAAAAAAATAAATAAATAAATAAAATAAATCAGACCAAATCCAAACACAGCGATAAAATAATAATACAATAGCTGTGCCTTTAACATTTTGTTTTGTTCAAAGTAGAAAGCGCAAATGCGTTCCTGGCCTTGAGAGCCCTTATTATCAGAGGGCTGAATGCAATGACCGAAAGTCAAATTAACTCTCCTACAATGTAAACAAGCAGACGCCTTCAAGACTTCTGCCTTTCTTCAAGCACACATATCAACCCCCTGCACGCACGGACATGCACCCACGTGTGTCACCATGCAAGCCTTTATGGGTTTAGCAGAGTGTTTGGTTGAGCTGCTAATGAAATAAGAACAGGAAAGCAGGAAGAGAGAGAGAAAGACCAGAAAACTGGAGATACACCAAGTCATAAGAAAAAGAGGTATAGCTAATAAAGCAGCTGTGACTTTCTATAAGTCTCTACATCTGATTGTGATGATCTGAGGTTTCCAACCAGCGCTTCTCGGATTAGTTCCATTACACGTCGTCTCCTTGTACCACCTCATGACGGATACAGTACTGTGCAAAAGTCTTGAGCCTCCACTTATTTCTTCATACTTTGCCTCCAAAGGACCAAAGTAGTCTTGAGGAATAGTTCTCCAGGCTTTCTGAAGGACTTTTTTTGGTTCTCCTTTTCAGTCCAGCCCCTGTCTCTGTCCCTGACCAGTTTCAAAAGAATTTGTCCTGTGTGTTAAGTTGCACAGTGACCAATAAATCATTCAGGCATAAAAAACATCAAACTTAAGGCATGAACCAGTGAGAAGCAGGTGCAGATTAAAATTAAGTTATTTTTCACAAGAACCTTACAGCACAGTAAAATAATTTGTTTAGATATCTCAGTTAAGAAGCTTGGGCCAGAGCGCAGGTTCAGCCAGGATACAGCACCCATGGAACAGATAGTATAAAAAGCCTTGTTTAAGGGCACTACAGTGGCAGTTTGTCTGTGCTAAGACTCGAACCGCCGACCTTCTGATCAGTAACCCAGTAACCTACAGCCATAACCGTTTGAGCCACCACTGGCCTGACGATGACAAATGATCAGGCTGATCACTATAATTAGTTAGTAATTATAGGAGTGATACTGAATGCTGAGTGGTTGGAAAAGAAGAGAGGGGAAATGAGGTTGCTGCTGAGGCTGTTACACACAAAAATCTTAAATTTGATATGGAGAAATGAGCGGTGGCTCAAGACTTTCGCACATTAGTGTTCATGTGCTCGCTCACATCTCTGCACACCTCCAAACTATCACTTGCTTACATAAAGCAGCCCGTGTTGGATACTAATTAAGATGCTACTATAGCTGTTCGTTTATAGGGGTGGCACAAACATTTTTTTAATAGAGCATCTGATTGGATATCAGTGTACAGACTGTATTGGGAATCAGTTTTCAGCAAAGCCAGGTTGTGTTCAATAAACCAGGAAACTCAAACAAACACTCAAACATTCATTTTGATTTCACAAGCACTTTACGGTTCCCGGAGGTTCCACAAACAGGGTTTGTCTGTCGTTATCCCACAGCAGAAACTATGCGCCATGTTTCCACAAACAGGAGGTTATGAGAATCGAGTGCTCGGGCCTCTTATTCTAAACACTGAGTGGTGAAGATGAGGTATTCACACCCCGTCTTTCACACAGTCACTCTGTCAGCAGCGCGACGCTAGACAGGCAGTATGGAGAGAACTGACATTCACGTCTACTGCTGAGGGTTCCTGGTCCTAGCTCAGGATAAACAATAAGAAAAGGACTGATGGTAGATGTGGTGGAGGGGCTGTGTGTGTGTGCGCAATAACATCAGTGAAGACAGGTTTATTGGCCCTGCATTCATTAACCATGTGCTCACGCTCATTAAAAATGACATCACTGATATAGAAATATACACTCAACACTGGTATATACAGCATGATAGCGAAGATTTGGATGAGGAGTGAAAGCACTGGTTTATTACAATTTAAACAAAAATATTAATATTACTGCAGGCAAACAGCAATTTTTGTTTATGACTTAATCAGAAGCATATTTGTGATAAAAAAAATTATTAAACTGCATTCAACAGTAAATCAATTAATTTTATCAATTTCATTCAAGCTAATTAAAGAAATAACTGTACTGTATACTATGCACTAAGGGAGAGAAATAAAATACGAGGGGCGTTCAAGTCAAACTGGGACTCGTGCCATTTCTCATGAATGAGTATGCAAAACCGATTGATATGTACAGAAGACTTCAAACACAGTACGGTGATGAGACTCTTGGCCGCAGTAAGACATCTGAATGGTGCAGATGTTTTAAAGAAGGCCGTACGGTTTGTTAATGATGATCCTGGCCGGGCGGCTC
>JAOVVB010000041.1:7091842-7106067 GCA_028570985.1 Heterobranchus longifilis
AAAAAAAAAAAAAAAAAAAAACAAAATTAGGGAAAAATTTTTTTTGTTCTTTTTCCATGTTGTCATTGGCTGGGCCTTAAACTTGCCAAATAGTTTTTCCTCCTAATGTGACCTCATAAGGGAAACTCTCCCCTGGGTCAGTGTTTAGCTCCGCCCATGTCTGCTGTTCTCTGTTGAGGGGTGTGGCTCAGCAGTAGCTCATTTACAGAAACCGACAAATATTATGACAAAATGTGTAATCTTGGAGGTATTTCAGCTCGAGCATTAACACACAGACCCTTTGTGGGGAGCTCTGTGACCTGCATTCACTTGTTAAAGAAATAGTACAATACTGGAACTTTAATAACATCCTGCCACATGCTTAATAGGTATTATATAAAGAGAATAGTTCACGTTGAACTTAGGCAGCTCATGGACAGGTATAAACACCTCCTCTAGATGAGACCCAGCTGTCAAAAGTTTCAGGCCCATGCACACTTAATACTTAATTCTGTATACACATTTGAACATTGGAAGCTTTAAACAGATGTGGATACTGTAAGGATACCATAGTTGGTCTGTAATCCATGAACAATTCATTGGTTATTGCAAGAAAAAAAGTCTGCACTGTAATCTAAACAACACCACCACCACTGAGAGTATCTTGGTTAATTGACAAATACAATATTGATTTGCAACAATCCTTTTTAGGACATAATGATCATGTAAGAAATGACACATAAATGAGTTTAGACCCTTTGCTATACACTTCAGCAACATTTTTAAAAGATAGACAAGCACACAATCTGGAATAATAACGATTTTTTTTTTTTAAAGAAAAAAAAAACAGCAATAAATAGAATGGAATGCAGCAATGTGAGAATATGGTTAAAAGCTGAGGGGCCCAGCGTAATGCTAAAAAGAGAAAGGGAGAGAAAAACCTGACAAAGATAATACATTTGGAGCGCTCTGTTCCTACGATTACAGCTAAATAGAACCATGCAGAAATAGAAACAGTTTATAACTGACTGTCAGACTCTGACACGCTTAAAGAGCATAACGACAAAACCATCTTAATATAATTAACTATGAATAATAGCTACGGCTTAATAGTAAAACTACGATAATTAGTACTAATTCATACACTATGAAGGTAAAACAGTGTGTGCAGGTTCGGTAGCAGCTTATGAGCATAGATTTAGATTTTTGTTATAAACACAAAGCCTTAAACAGAATTTGTTGGAAACTCTATCCCACTTGTCCCATGCTGAAGGCAAATAGTGAACTAGTAAATTTTTAGAGCGAGCCTATAATAGGCCGAATCAACAACATATCGCAAGCCATATAGTAAAGCATACAGTCTAGCAGCACACTTAAAGTCTTAGATAGAGCAGGTTTATATCATTAATGGGGGTTGTAAGGATGTTATCTTTTATGTCCACATATTTTCAATTTACAGTATCTTATAATAAAATATTTTTGTACAGTACTGGGCAAACGTTTTGAGCTACCCCTCATTTCTCCCTATTAAATTAAATTATGTGGATGGCAACAAAACAGGCTGCCTAAAGATATGCTTTAAAATTGGTTGTTTCGATAACAACCTCAGCAGCAACCTCATTTCCCCTCTCATCTGTTCCAAACTCTCAGCATCCAGCATTACCAGTATAATAATCACCAGCCTGATCATCATCTCACTGGTTCATGCCTTAAGTTAGATGAGTTTTTTTAATGCTTGAGTGATTTATGGGTCACAAAAATTAAAGCCATAAAGTTCTTCAAGGAAGCCTGGAGAACTATTCCTTAAGACTATGGTTACATAATACAAATATGTCTGGCTCTTTGGATGCAAAATATGAAGAAATAAGGGGTGGCTCAAGACAAGCACATTGTTTGAATGTACACTTTGGATTTTTTGTTTTTAAGATTTATTCCCAATAAAATGAGATCATTGGAAACCACTGAGTATTTATGAACTACCCTACTGGGCTTTAACTGCTCTTGGCACTTATTTTCATTTGTTATGTTGTAATATTAAGGAGCAGATATAATTATACATTTAAAAACTTTAAAAATTTTCACAAAAATGGCAGAAAAAAAAGGCATGGCAGCAGGACTAAAATCTAAAAATATACTTGATGAATTCAAATGCAATGTCTTTGTGCCACACTAGAGGGCTTTTCATTTACTGTACTAATGGACTCAAAACACAAGTAGAGTTTGCAATGTCTTGTTCTAATGCTTACCTGGACATCAAACACCATGTGACTGTAAGACAATGGCAAAAGCATAGAAAAGGCCTCCGGGGTAAAAGAGTGCACCCTTAGATTACTGCCAGACACTAAACACCACCCTGAACACAGCTCCAATATGATTGTTTCCTTTGGCTGGGACTCTAAATGAACAGGAAGCACTGGGAAACACCTGGCTGAGAGGAAGAAAATGGGAAGCTCTCTGTGATATTCTGAAACCCCAGCCAGAAGCCCACAGAATGGCTCATTCCACTCCATTAGAGCTTTTCAGCAAACTGGAAACTGGCTACAGGCAACCGGGGGCCAAGAGGCCATTAGTCCCCCTCAGGCAGAGACGCAGCCAGGAAATCACGTCTTAAACTGGACAGCACGCTGGCCAGACTGGGCTTGGTGTAATGGACATGGCTGGCACTCCACATACCCCTCATGGAGAGTGCCCAGACAGGCCCATTATGTCCCCTGATAGGAAAGTTGTTAAAGCATATGGCAATGGTTTAATGTTTTGGTTTCCAAAACATTTTGCAAGACTATATATTCCGATTTATTTTTAACCGTTATGTAAATTAAAAGATGCCACAGATTAACTAAATCACTCATTTCTATTTAGGATTTCCTGAATGATGACAATAATATGTGTTATGTCTTAGAAGTCCCTTTTAACAGGCTGAGAACGAGACTGGAACTATATCTGACTTTGGCAAAACTCAAGCAGAATGAACTAAATGTGGTAGCATGTAGGCCTGTAATCATTGACCATCACTGTCAAGTCCAAAACCAGGAACGGCAGGGATCAAGTCAAGCCCAAGTCTTAGGAGGATCAAGAGCAAGTCAAGATTAAGTTCAAATGAAAGCGACAGCAAAAACGTTCAAGTCGTTATCAATTCCTTTACTTCAATTACTTGGCTTGATTTATGCATGGCAAGAATGATTGTAAGATAAGTTGTCTTGAAAAAGGAATTACTTCTCATCAAACTTGAGTGTGCGCAAAAAGAAAATATTTTATTCTCTTTTTTAAACTCTCGATTAAGACCAAGACCATATTTAGTAAGACCACAGCCTAAGACAAAGGACAAGTTCAAGTACAGATGGCAAAGGTCTAAGGAACGTCCAAGTCAATATAGAAGACTTCTCAAGACTGGTCTTGTATCCTGCAAAGCACTAGTAGTACTGACATCCACAGGTTTTGCTTCCTAATTCTTGCCATGCACTATAAAACGACCAAAACATCAAAAACAGGATCCAGTATCAAGGAGGCACCTATGCTTTCCCAAGCAGACACAAGAGAGGGAATATAGAGAGTTCCCTGCTTGAAAAAGAGGCAAGCAGCTCTCGACTGAGGTACTTGGGCTCCACTGAGAGCCTTCCAGCAGGGCTCAATTGTAAGAGCCATGGTGGCTTTGATGAAGGGACAGCAGGCGCTGGGCTTTTCTCAAGGGCGCAGTGCCCAAGAGGATGTCTCTGAAACCTAGGCCCCAAGAGGAATTTCAATGGGTTAAGCATCCTGAGTAGACCACAATAACCCTACGGAGGCATTAATGAGCCATTCAAGCCTGCTGGAAAAGCCGCAAGTGGGTGTGCGGAGGTGTGAAACGGGCGACCTTGTCACCCCAGAATAATAAGTGGAGAGGCAACAGAGAGGCGAGTGGCAGTCGTCTCAGATTTGAGGTCCGCAATTGGTGAGATTAGCAGAAAGGGTCCTGGGGAATTGGAAACTGATCTGCTAGCAGGCTTCCTCTAAAGATTCCAGCCACACAGCCATGTAGACTCTACGTACCTGTATGTAAGACAGAACTCAGAAACGCACAGGTGCAGCTTGAAACAGAACAGAGAAATCCATTCTCTTGGTCATTTTCTTACATCCAGACAACATGGGAGAAAGAAAAAAAACACCAGCGGTAGACTGAATGTGCCACTGTGCCACATACACACCAGATATAATTTGTGTTAAGAAATTAAATTAGTAGTACAGAAACAGCTCAGCACTTGTGGATATTAATAATCCGATGGCGTCTGGGATTTCTACACCGCGCCCTCAGCAGACATAAGCAAGGATTTGCTGAGGAAAGCGAATACATGATTAAGAGAGAGAGAGAGAGAGATAGCGAGAGATCCTTTCGAGTGACACTATGAACAACAGGAGCAGTCTATATCCTGACCTCTTCTTCACCTGCTAATGATTTCTCCAGTCCCATCTGTTCTCTCCCCGGCATTCGCGCTCCCTCTGCTCTAGGCCAGTTCATCACTTTTATTTACATTCTTCTCATTGCTTGCCATCTCCTACTACTGTATATGAATCAGCTGTTCAGCTGTTATTTCCCCTGTCCCCGTCAAGTGATCCCCATCTCATCTTCCACCTGGGTTAATACTTACTCTGACATCCTTTTTAATCCCAGGCCCAACATGATCCTCAGTCTCATGTTCTCAGGACAGGCCTTCCCAGGTTCAACTTGGTGGCTCTCAATACATAATAATAATAACCCCTGGTCACGCATAACCCAGAGTCTGCTAGTTTAAAAAAAAAAACAGGACTAGAAAGTGACTGTTGATGAATCTATAACAAAATCAAAGTATTAGCAACACATCTGCAAGACACACAAGTTTGCTGCTTTGTAGCTCAGGTATGATCAGTTATTGATCGATTGTCTCTTTGTCGCTTGCTATAAGGTTTCCACTGCCTGTCCACAGCAAGCCTCACTGTCTAAAATGCAAGCATGTGCCTGCTTTTTTGGTTTGGGTCGAACTGAAGCCAAGGCAAAGCTATGTTTGGTTGCTGGAAAACAGAATGATTCAAGATGACTGCCATTTTAGTGAACCTGGAGAACCAGCACATGCCTCTGCTAATTCCACAGCTTAACTGCCCACATGACAATTTCAATATCATAAAAACGTCTCAAGCGGTCTCTCTCCTTTCCAAGCTCAAACCCTCTTTGCTCATGACGGTAATAAGGGATGTTGCTCCGGCAACACAAAGTTTGTGTTTGGTAATAACAAAAAGAAGGAGATGACAGGAAACAAAGGCTGCACTGAAGGTGTGTGCAGACATGTACAAGCACTGGACCTGGCCTTTGTAGTGTCTTTATACCTCAATTGCTACTGGCATACACTTTATTGCCTGGAAACACACTATGCGTGTATTCTGATTCAAAAAGGAGAAGGATTAAATAGTTTGAGGTACAAGGTGGATTAAATGTACTGCCACTGAGGTTGAGGGAGAAATGAGGAAAACTATAGAGACTTATCATTTCAGATTTTAGAGAGTTTACTACATGGAGCTACAACCATGTGTCAAGAGAGGGGAGGTAAGAAAAGGAAAGCCGTACCTTGTAGCGCATCTTGGGGCAAGAATGGATGTAAAAGCCAAGGTAGTAGTAGGAGAGCTTGGGTGACTGCTTCTGCAACTGCCTCGTGAAGGCAATTTCCCTAAACAAAGAAAAATCAGAAACAAACAAGCATACAAATCCATTAAAGCAGAACGTGAACATGTCACCAGATTTGAAGCAAAACTCATCTGCTCGCTCATGATGTTCATTAAGGACATTCAATGAAGGAACTTTATCATAGAGGAGACCAGCCTAAGAAACAAGCTTGGTGGTGGGAAGGTTTCTTGGCCGCCATGCGTAAGGCCTGGGTTAGATTCTCACCCACTGCCCAAACCCCAGCCGATGGGAGAGTTGCATCAGGAAGGGCATATGGCATAAAAACCTGTGCCAAGTTGCGTGCCGATTGAATGGTCCGCTGTGGAAACCACTCGATGGGAGCAGCCCACAGGTATACAGATACTGAGCCAATAAGATAAGAAATATTAGCTCAAAATATTTAATCAAGACGTTTAATTTTTTTACTTTTAAGTATTTACCTGCAGAAACATAGAACTTGGCTGGGGGTTCCCTGTACAGTACTGACCTCACTCTAGGGCATTTCTATATGTTTGGGCCATTAAAAGAGTTCCTGGGAGGCCAGTGTTTCAGACATGAAGCAGGAAATGTGTACTGAAGCAGGCAGCTTGGACTGAGAATACTTTCTACCTTGATGGTATCCAAGCATTAGTGAAACGCTGGAATAAGTGCATTAGTGTAGCAGGAGATTATATTAATAAAAGGTGAAATAAAAGTCCAGGTTTGATGTGAACTTTGATGTTTGGCTGTTTCATGAGGAATGAGTTGCTCTTAGAGAGTTTGGTGATCGGAAATGAAAATAAAATTTCCCTCCCGCAAACACATTATTTTACCCCCACTGTGAGGCAAACATGTGCAGAAATAATATATTTACTGTGACAAAAGTAAAAGATCAGATCCAGTGTGGTATGTGTAATATTTACCTATTGAACATCTGATTGTGATGGTTATATCATGAACTTTTCCCATGACTGGGCTATTATTTATATTCATAGTGCAATATTAAGAGTCCATGTAAACACAGTTAGTACCTTTATGAGCTATTAGGTACGTACAAGACTTTTAGGGCTACACTTTGAAAAGACTATTGGGAAACATACATGCGTAACACACAGCATGTGATGAGCAGAAATTGCTTTACACTTCATTGTTTACACAATGAAACCCTCACCATCAGTGTTGGGTATAACGCGTTACAAAGATGTCACCGCACGAAACCGTGCAGGTGAGACAGGGGTATAAGGAGTTAACAGATTATGGGCCAAACTTTGCTGAATAATGATGATTCATTTTCTGCAGTAGAAAAGTTCTCTAACTAGTTACTTTTATCAGAAAGTAACGCGGTAATGTAACTTTTGTAATGTAAAGACAGTAATTTTGTAATGTAATTAGTTACTTTAAAACGTAACGGCCCCCAACACTGCTCATCAGCCAAGCAGCATTTGCTTTACGAAACAAGACACATACAGTAGAGGCACAATGAGAGCAAGGGACGAAGGACATAAAACTCTTAACTCACGATAAAATTAATAATACAGCTTGCTTGTGTATTCCTCCATGAACTCAGTAAAAAAAGAAAATCAAGATCATACAGTTTATATATCCTTATCCTTAACAAATGTGGCACTGCTATTTGATATCGGAGATGTGCTAGACCAAATGGCTTGGACAAAACACAAGCCCAGGTCTCCTCTTACACTTGCCTCAAAAAATTGTGATATTGTTTTCCTAAAAAGTGGCTCCTGATGAACATTTGCTCTGCACGAAGGCGAGAAGTGCAACTGGAGATCTCAGACCTACACAGGAAGAGGGTGGAGGGTTTGAATTTAAACTTCATCCTGATGTGTAATCAGCGAGCTCGCACCACCTGTTTCTTTCTTCTCTTTCTTTCTTCATCCTTCTTCCAGGCTCATCTCAATGTGCTTAGGATTTCAATAAATAAACGTAGGACAAAGGGAGGAAAAACTGCTGCAAAGAACGTCACACTCTTTCAGTCTCTTGCTGACAATTAGGGAACTTTTCCTTGCAATTGTGAGAGAGGTTGGAAGTGGCTGAGGGGGACGAAAATAAAACAGATATAGTGGAAAATAAAGCACAGGATAGAGAGATGAGGGAGCGTGAAGAACTAAAGAGGAGGAGGAAGAGAGTGAGAGGAAGACAGAGGAATGGTAAAACAGAGAGGTGCTAGAAGGTCAGCCGGTTGCTGCCAGGTTCCTGGGTTCCCATCCCCTGGTGACAAAGCCTTGCAAATCCATGAATGAGAAGGGGGGAGAGGGTGATGTGATGGCTGAGGGGCCCATTCACAAAAAAAAAACCCAGGATTGGGGGGGGGGATAGAAAGAAAAGAAACAACACATGCCTCCCCTCCTCACATCCCCTGACCAAACCCGCTCCATTCTGGCAGCAGCTTGAATCCCCCATTATCTCCTCTTCAGCGAGCTGACACTCCAACACAAGCTAATTATGCCACAGCACTCACCACAGGACACGAAAGCCTTGCTTCTTATTAACGCATACGGCCGTTTCCCCTCTCGCTGCCTCGCTTACACACCCCTCAATATTCCTTATACAATATACAACGCATGCTGCACGAATTATACTGTATATTTGTATACACTGTACAATCTTGTGCTGCATGCTGAGCCCTGTGCACGTCAGACTGTGGTGCGCTGGGTGTTTGGGTTCCTTTCTATCGTAGCGATTTGTGCTACATTGGCTTTTCTGTCGGATCGGACCGGGCAGTGTTTTTGGTCTTTTTGATGCTGGTGTACACTTGGTGATCGATGTTTTTCAGGTCACAACGAGGTGGTGTTGATGTTACGGCTGATCGGGGTATATTTCTTTTAAAAGTGAAGTGATCCCAACCTCAGGAGTACATTATTAAAAATATCATGTACACCAGACTCTCTCACTTCCACAAACACAATCATTCAGAGGCCCATTACTATGATGAACAGTCAAAAGTTTATGTTTATATATTTTGATAAAGAATTGAAATCTAAAGATAATACCTGAAGTAAACATTTATTTCTATTTGCTCAAAACAAGTACTCTGAGTTAAAAATTTAATTGCTCCCAAACTTCTGAGAAAGCACCAGAAAGTTATCCTTCTACTGTATACGGAGAGACTTGGTGGATAAAAATTCTCTCCTGGATTTACTGCAAGTGTCATACCACTTCTGGCTTGCAGACCTTACATTAAACACCATCACATCCTCAGCCCAGACGCTACTACATCAATCACACACACACTCACACTAGCAACTGACCAAAATGCTGACAGCAGCTGCTTTGGGCACAACAGAGACCCGAGTCCACTCTCCACTTTTCCCTTTTCGAAGGCCTCCTCCTCTCTCCTACAATACACGCTCTGAAAAATGTGCTGCCTACCACAGGAAATGTAACCCAGGAAAGTGAGAAAAGTGAGAAAGCTCCCCCTCCCCCCCCAAGTGTCAAGGCATAAACCATGGCCTTCTCACTCTGCAAGATCAAGTACTAATGTGCAAAGCCCAAAACCCTGGTTCAACAAACTGCACTACATATGTATTATGAAATGTATCTTAAAATGTCTGCATGCATACACAGTCATATACATATAGAATTCATTAGAAGTGTTAGATGTTCATAAGGGTGTTAAATAATAAGCACCTGAGAGCAGAATAAGAGCCCATCGAGAGGAAGGCGAAGTCTGGGTGGTAGTAGAGGTAGACTGAGGAGACACAGTTGGGCAGGATGTCGATTACGCCCACGGCTATGATACGTCCGTCTAGCCAGTACTGCTGGTGGAAGGAGCCGTAGCCCATATCGGGCCCATCAGGACACATCTCCGCCTGTTGGTTCATTAAAAAAATAAGAAATAAAAATATCATGGTGGGCAAGAATACAAAGCAAGACATCAGATATCCCAAAAAGTGTTTTTGTTCTACAGTAGAGTTCCTAGATTGTTACGTTACATGCCAGATCGAGACTGTTTGTGAGTCCTGGACATTGAATTGACATGTTTTCAATTATAATCAATCAGAAAGAACAATAAAAGGTGGGAAACAGTCCCATGACACCCTGATGTACAGTACATGTACGTAAACCACTGCCATGTCTTAAACATTGCATCAGGTGCTGTGTACTGTACTTTTCCTACACTGCATTCATCCAATCATTATTGATATATATCCAAACAGCTAATCGTGTAGTGCAAAACACAAAATCACACAGCTACAGTTCATGAGATTGAGCTTTTGTTCATATTAAACATCCGAACTGGGTGTAAAAACAGGGTGATTTGGCCGTAGCATGGTTGTTAATGTAAATTAGCGTAAGTATATCACATACAGGATTCAGACATGGTTAAACAATGGGGTTGAAACACCTTACTGATGAGAGAGGGAAGAATCGCCAGACCAACTGTAGCTGACGGTCTGTACATTTACATGCACACTTAAGTCAAGCTACATTATATGTACTGTCCTTGACACATTATAGAAAGCATGGCAGGGGAATCGATTTATTGACCAAAGCATGTCCAGCTCCGCTATGATAAGTGTCAGTGTGACCTCTTTCCACCAATGCATGTTGAGGAAGAAATCAAGGAGAACTTTACAGTGATGTACATTTTGAATACTTTGTGTTTCGTACAAATGAGATGCACACTATCCCACACACTGTTATCCAAAGGCAGATGACACACTGCTATGCACTGCGTTCGACTTTCAGGGTTTCGTTCGACAGAGTGGAACTACAACGCACGAGCAGAGTGTCATTGATTGTTGTTTCCGATTAATTTATATGTGCACGAATATCTCGACTCCTACTCACGTTATATGGGTTTGCTAGTCTGACTATATACATATATACATGTAATATATATATATATATTTCTATATATGTATATATATATACTTCTATATTTTTATTAGGACTAACATGTTTACATGCATTTTAAAAGTCCAATTTTAGTCAGGCTAACAATTAGATAGAATAACAACGTCATGCAAACGCCCTAAGTAACCCCATTAACTACTCTTTACGACCGTGATGAGCAGAAAAGCATCTCAAAATGCACAATACGTTGAATCTTGCAGTCGATGGGCCACTGGAGCAGAAAGACACGCAAGTTTCCATTCCTATCATCCAAGAACATGGATCTGAGGCTACATCGGGTCCAGGCTAACCAACACAGGATGGTGAAAAATTAGAGAAAAGCAAAACAAACTTTTTTTTTATTTATTTTTTTAAGAAATGTTACCTCATGTCGTTTCCCAAAACCCAAAATGTCTGGTTTCTGTTGTTTAACTGTAACATACTTGATGCGGTGAGAGTCTTGGTAAGAGTGGAAGCAAAATTAAAACCGCAGTTCCCTTCAGTAGCTTCACTCTTTCTTCTGTGCAGAGCACCCCTTTGGTGCAAAAAGGGTCCCTCTTTCATTTTTATGGACATTTTAGTACATCATCCATGCAGTAAAAGTGCCATAGGTTTCACTGAGCTTCCGATGAAAGTGAAAACACTTCGCACTAAAAGGATTTTTAAAAAAATAAATAAAAATTCGCATCCATGTTTGAGTGTGCTAGAAAACCGGAATATGTTCATTTAGGTTTGGTGTGTAAGCTGTGAATGTACAGCAGGAAAATGATGTACTCTACAGGGTATACACTAGCTTACTAATAGCTCCCAAATGTGGGCGAAGCACTGTACTGGTGTGTGTGTGTGTGTGTGTGTGTGTGTGTGTGTATATGGGTATTGGGCATTCTCTTCAGGTTGCACAAACTCAGAAGGGGGGGGGGGGGGCAGTATTTTAATAAAAAGACCCAGCAGGGACAAAATCGATATCCAACCTGAAGACTGACGGGAGGAAATGGGAGTTGGTTAGTATTAACAGACATGACACATCTATTTCTTGGCCTGTACAAGCAGCTTGTTTTTTTGGCGCTATTCATCACCAACACTCAAACACAGTGCATGTTCAGAGACCACTCCACAGGTCCTGTTACCCAAACCAGGTCATAAATCCCTACTTTTTCAATCAAAACTAGAGACGGAGATGGACGTCTCGCTCTTGTTTTTCGCCTTGTGACTGCAGACGTCTCAGTGGGAGAGCAAAGGTTTAGCCAGCGCTGGTAACAAGATCTTGTCCACTCTTCCCCCCCTGCTTCAACCCATCTGGGCCCAGTTAGCCCTGTGTTGGAATGCACTCGTTATCACGCTAATCCTGCACCCCGAGAGGTTCGCCATGCCACTGCCAGCCAAATTAAACACACTCATAACGCACAGACGCGTACACTTAAACCCCAGGTACTGCCATGACCCAACCCATCCAGTGAAACCTGGCACTCGAACCATCCTGCCCAAGCTCCTGGAAAATCAATTGAAAAAAAAAAAAGAAAAAAAAAAAACACACCACAGAAAAAGATTTTATTTTCAACAGCATTCCACATGTGTCTGCTAATTATTTTCATACAGTCTGCTTGTCAAACAGGCTCCACGGTGAAGCTATTGAAGTGGCCGTTCAAACTCAAGCATGCGTTACAGGACATTTGAGACGAAGCACGGTGCCTCAGACTGAGTGTTGAGAAGGGGGTTTAGATGTAGACCAGATTTTTTCTCCTTTTTTTTTTCTTCTGGAGGACAAAAGAATAAGCAGCTTTTATTTGTCAGTACCAGATTAGCACTGACAAAAATAGGCATTAGTAAAAATCACACTTGACTCATGGATGGTCTTCTAGGCTTATGTCATTTGGCACATATTAGAACCCTGGATCTCGCTTTCGCTGAATTGTTTACGCCTATTTTCTGTTCAGTTTGTGCATGTGCAACGATTTAAATCGTAATCAGTTGTGCGTATTTTGTACCGAAGCGCAACTAACGCCGTCTCTCTCGAAGCTGTTGGAAAAGAAAGGAAAAGGAACGCTGTGACCCGGGCATCACCTCGCTGGACAGGCTAATGACTGCACTTTAGCCACTGTGACAGCCAGAAAAGCATACATAAGCAAGGAGCAAGGTGGTTGGATGAAAACACTCGGGCACTAAATCACTAGCACATGGCGCCTTGGTTCTCTGTGTTACTCTTTGTTACTCACACACAGAAGCAGTGAGTGAAAGCCGAGGTAGTTAACATTCCTCAACCCTTGGCTATACAACGATAATACCAAATGGCCCAATTTACCTCTTCAACAGCAAATATAGAGCAGGTATCAGCAACGCTGCTTCTGAAGACCTATAGAGGCAGTCACGATCAAAACCACCTGATTCAACGAAACACGGCTCTCAAAGCATTACCGAAAGGTGCTTTCAATTACGGCTCGACACCGGACTACACGCCAGCTCTCGGGATCAGAAGGTTCCAGTATACAGTGCATAAATAGATAGAAGGATGGAAATCATGGGGAAACAAAAAAAAATACTCCAGTGGATCAGAAAAGCGATCACTAGTGGTCTATAGAGATAAAAAATTGAAAGGAGACGTTTTTAAAAAAATAAATAAATAAATAGATATGACTGATGATGGTTGTGGCTCGCTGGCATGACCTGGCACGCTGTCTACGGACAGATATTCACTCATGGCACCCAAGTAATGAAAACAGATTTCCTGTCCCTTATATCTCCTGAGGTTTGCGGGTGTTTAAAAGAAAAAAGAAAAAAAAAAAAAAAAAGAAAACTCGACAGACAAATTCTTTTACGATTAATCTCATACAAATGCTTAAAAATATGTGCATTCCTGAATTTCTTCTTGTTACGTGCAAATTTGTTACGAGAGAAATCAAATTTTCCATGAAATCGCAGACCTTTCTTTCATGACTTTCAGTGAAAGTGTTAACCAGTGCGACTAGAGTTAGGAATCATCAGTCACCACCCGATACGACACTATCATGATACCTAGGTGCCGATTTGATTAATATTGTGATTCTGTAAGTATCAAAATGTTATTTAAAAAGAAAAAAAAAATTATGTTACATGCCTCCAAAGTCTTGAGCGTATTTTGAACAATTGTGAGCTGCACGCAAAATCCTAACATGCACATTTCACAACTAAATCGTGCTGGTGGTGTTTTGAGATTGGTGTAAACGTGTGTAATGAGTGGGTTTCACACTAATTTACTCACAGATTTTAGAGAAAATGGCCGGAGGCTTTTTAAAGAGCATAACTTTTGATAATGTAATGCCATAAAAAACCCGTTCCTTTTGCACAACTGAGATGCTCGTGCACACAGCACGGAATGTACGAGGCTGTTCAGTCAGGGCTGATCAAGCTGAACAACGACCATTTCTCGTCAGTGGCTAATCAACCGGTGCATCACTGTTATAAATGTAATAAATCTTCACTCACTCACTCATCTTCTATACCGCTTTATCCTGTATTCAGAGTCGCAGGGACCTGCAGCCCATCCCAGGAGACCTGGACAGGGTGCCAATCCTTTGTACCACATACTACGGGCAATTTGAGAACACAAATTAGCCTAACCTGCATATCTTGGGACTGTGGGAGGAAACCTGAGTACCCGGAGGAAACCCACCAAGCACGGGGAGAACATACAAACTCCATGCACACAGAGACAGGAATCGAGCCTGGCCGGGAATCGAACCCGGACCCTGGAGGTGCAAGGCGACAG
>JAOVVB010000041.1:7129081-7139570 GCA_028570985.1 Heterobranchus longifilis
GACCTGGCAGAACTGCGTGTAGCACTTGTGGAAGAGTGGAACGCATTGCCTCAGAACAACATCATGAGGCTAGTGAGAAGCATGAGACGTCGCGGTCAAGCTGTCATTGCAGAAAATGGTGGTTTCCAGAAGGGAAATTTAGCTTCCATTAATGATCCATGAACCACATAAGAACTTCTCTCTCTCACCTGCCTTTACCTTCAATCCCCTGGGTCTTCAGCAGAGGAAGGGGCACAGATTAGCTTGCAATTTCATACGTAGTAAAGAAAGTTGAGAGGGGGGAAGAAGCAATACAATGATGTAATTCTTTTGTGTGGCAATTCACGTATCGACTTCACAATCAATAAAAAAAAAATTTATTTAAATATTCTTGCATTTGAGGTGATAGCAAGTTAAAGTTCCTCTATTATCCTATAGGTGGTGCACTCTAAACTATTCGCACTTTGGCAAGCACTTACTGTAGTTACTGCAATATCATTGTATCAGGTGACTCGGGTCAACCCCATCCCTAGTAGTAAAACATCTGACCAATCACAGACAAGACAGAATTCTTGTATCCAATCATAACCCAGAAGGAGGGATTTAACCCAGCCTCCATGAACTTTGGAGAGAAACACTTCTCTTCGGTTATTTTTCTGGCAGATTAGACGTTTAACAGCAGGCAGAACCACTTTGTGCATGTCAAAAACATTATATTGTGATTAAAAGCTTTGAGCATGTAAACTCATTTTATCTGATCAGCGTCCATGTAAACAGTGAAGCTGGAATCTCCGATCGGAATAATTTCGGATTGTTCCACAGGGGCGGACAAGTTGGTCGTCATGCACCCAAGACTAACAGTTTCTAATCCCAGACAACCAAACTATATCTTCAGTAGCCTTAGGACCCTTATAGCACTATAATCCCCTCTCTATGGCTATATACTACACTACACAAAACTCTGTACACACCTGACCATCTCTCCTATATGTTAGTCCTCCTTAAACTATAGCTATGAGTTAGAAGCACACATCGCATACAAATCACATAAAATTTATTTGTATGCTGTAGAATCCCCAACTTCAGACGCAAAGAAGATGAAAAAAAAAAAGGATAACTTTTTAAGCTCCAGTAGCCCCAAAAAAATATTTACTTGACTAGGAAAGCAGATTTTAGTTATTAGTGCTTCTTGTTATGTTTGTATTGGATGGAGTGTTTATTCTTCTGAAGTCTCCATGCTGGGATCTAAAAGGAAACCAGTATAAGATTTATTTAGTTTGGCCTTTATGAAGATTCCTGGATTAATATGGGGGAAACACTAGAGTTTTGCTTCTAAAAGGGTAGCGACTTTCACTGGGGATGCATTACATATAGCATTTTCTAAGTGGCTTGGTTGATTTTTATTTATTTGTTCGTTCACTGTGATATTAGGTGTTTGTTTGTGATTAGGATTAACTGAGATACAGCAAGCTTCATCCTCAGATCACTAAAAGCGTCTCGAATGTTCATGGAACATGGGAGGACAAAAGCAGTCTCTGCAAACAGTCAGGATTTGTATATACAGTGTTCAGGCTATAAAAAAAGCTTTCACTGTACTTGCACTGCCCCCTAGAGGAAGATGTAAGTCAAAGCATTAATTTAACTCAATCAAAGCTCATTCAATGGATCATCTTTACTTAAAGATTTGAAATGTTTAAGGTTAAAGGTTTTCATTATAAATTAAAAATCTCTTTGCAACTTTTGATAAGTCTTTTGTTGTATCTAGAATCTCAACAACCAGTTTAGGAAAAATTATTACCCTATGAGGATAAGAATATCCCCTATTAGTTATAGAACACTCACTGTTAAAGGCACATTTATTTATACATAAAATCTAATCCAATAAACTCAAATAAAATCAAATTTACCAAATGTGGTTCTATACCCAATTAAGGCGAATATTGTAACTTCACTGCCTTTGATTTGCAACATAAAAATGTTAAGTTTAAAAGTTCTAAAGAAAAATAAATAAATAAATAAAATCACAAAAGTAAAACTAAATCTTGAAAAAAATCTAAAAATTTTACACCTCCAAGTATTTCAATGAGGGTCAGACTGAGTTCATATTACAAAAACATGGGATTCTTGGTCGTTTTCTTTAAAAGATGGCTACAGTTTAAAAAAAAAACAAAAAAAACAAGCACAAGTAACTGAGGGTTATGCACGAGTTAAAACAATCTTGTTGTTATGAAGCGATAAATTTTGGACATATTCATGTCTGACTTAGAATTTATAAGAGAATATTATTGAATGAAATATTACATGTAACTGAAAAATTCTGAATTGTGCAAAAAAAAAGGATTTATAGTCGTTATATTGCATCAACTAATGGTTATTGAGTTTTTCGAAGAGGAAAGTCAATCAGTTCTTTCTGTTTATTAGCTCAGTGACAAATTGACTGTGTTATTGCTGGAATATATCTGCAGTTTCCTGTGTCCCAGGTTTCAGCCTGTTAACATTGACGGAGTGCAAGGATAATGGAGCAAACAGCAATCAAAAACTTGGCTCAAGCCTCTCAGAAGTATAAAAGACAAGGCTGACATGATTCAAATCTGGAGTCAAAGCCCATTAATGAACCTAGTCCTTGCCAATCTCATGCACTTGGGATGAGATGATATAAGTGAACATTGCTGAAAAATTGGTGAGCTTTTTCTTTCGAGGTTTCGCTCGCACATACAAGCTCCGTTGGCTCGACTCCACTCGCTGTAATTTTGTAAAAGGTCACTTGGACTGAGAAATGTGTTGATGGAAAAAGACAATTACACAAATTTTGAAATCAAATGCCTCTAATTTGTGTTCGCTGGTTTTGTGATAAAGCGCGTTCAGAGCGGGGTCGCCTGCGCATAAGTAAACATCTCGTTATGAAGCCGGTGCTGCACGTCCTGTTCGTTCCCCTCTCTCCGGGTTTAATGGCCTCGGACAGTATCCCGAACGGCGCAATGATGGAGTGAGGAGAAGCCTGCCGGGGAAGTGTGTGATATATCACACACTAGCAGAAACTCCTCCGTTTCCGTTCTGCCAGCGAGTGATAGGTTGATATTAACGCACTAAAGGGACTGCGCTTTAACAGCACACAGTTACCACATGTCAAACAAGCGCCGGAAAGCCCGTGCTGCTTTTTCGTCTTGTGTGCTATCCTGAATGCTTTATGGATGAAACAAGTAAATGGCTTGAAGCAAAGCAGATACAAGTACATGGTAACCTTGTTGAGATGAGGCCGCCATTGTGATGAGGCCGGCTATGCACTCAGGAAAATGAAGCCGTCAGAGGGATCAATCCTAGCAGACTTGGACAGAAATATGAGTTGTAATGTCTCAAGAGTCAAAAAAAAAAAAAAGATACAATATGGTTCCTATCAAAGACAAGCTGATCTCACCCAACCAAGTGCAAGACGCAAAAAAAAAAAAAAAACTTTTAATCTCTACTTTTACTAAATAAACATGAGTAAAAACTATATCTTGGCAAATTTCTAACCTCTAAGCGATGAAGAGCGTCATCAGGCAGCGAGTCGGTGATAAATTCTTCCAGCGGTTTGGGTTTGGGTTGGCCAGACACTGGGGTCGCCGGAGCAGGCTTGAAGTTCGTTAAAGCGCCTCCTCCATCCTGTTGCTTCTGCTGCTCCTTTTGTAGTCGCCGCTCTTTCCGGATATCCTTCGCTTTGCGACATGGAGGTTTGCTTGGGTCCGCTCCCTGTCCTGGGTCGACAGAAACAAACAGAAGATTCACCCGTCACCATCAGCATCATTAGTGTACCACGCCCAAAGAGAACAGGACTTGCGAGAGTTTTGTCGAGATGACTACGAATTTATTACGTTTCAAGCAGATGATATTCTGTCGTGTAAAAGAGCAAGTCTATCTGGCCTCTAATCCATTTAAAGAAGCAGTAGATCACTTTTTTTGGTGCTCTTTTTATGAATTCAAGTCTCTTCTTAAGTATCTAAATCATTAAGAAATGGCACTGAAACAAATTTTTTAAAATCTGATGTATTGATGCAACTTAACTCTGACCAATCAGATCCCAGGGGTCCAGTTGCTGCTGTCTGTACATTAAAGTCAAATGTGTTATAACAGTTATAGTTCAATAACATACAACCCCAAACTGTGCTAGTTAAACAGCATCAAGTCAAAAGGTTCCATCATCTATATCTGTTTGCATACAATATAATAGACTGTAAAAAGTCACAGTTTCAGCAGGGTCAAATTATCAACCTGTATCAAGCAAGGAAAACTAAAACATTATTGGAATTAAGAAAGGAAGTGTCCATCACATTGTTAAACCTTGGAAAGATAAAACCTGGATGACTGACAGTTGATTACCTAAACGCTTGCATAGTGGTCACTGTACAAGCTTCTGCAGGCTGTGTTATGACCTGAGGTTGCTTCAGGTGGTCAGGTCTAGGCTCAGCAACATCATGTGACAATAAAATGAATTCAGCAAACAACCTGAATAACCAGCTAATCACATATGGACTTGTTTTTTTTCCTGATGGAACAGGCATATCCCAGGACTCAAACTGTGAAAGAGAGAGTTCTGGGAGCATGAGGAATCATTTTCATAAACACTTGAACTGCACACCACACTGTGCTACAATCAAAGCTCAAGGTGGATGAATGATGATGGGACTTTTTTGGCCAGGCAGTGTTCCATTCCTCACACAAATTAAATGATGCTGAGGTCAATCGTAAAAAAGTGAACTTGGTGCCAAAAACATCCAGAAGTCAATGCACAGGAGTGGAGAAAACAAACAAAAAAAAAACAGTTGATCACACACACTTGTTCAAAACAATCTATGAGAATGCTGAAATCATGTGTCATGTCACAAAAAGCATCATTACAGGGATGAGCTTTACAGAAATCAGCTTTACAAAAGGAAATAATACAAAAGGGCACCAGTACAGTTTAAATAAAAGGGAAGTTTTGACTGCTGTTACTAGAAAGGGACTTTAACAGTCAAAAAGCGTTACAGGAAAAAGGCATACAGGAAAGAACAGGAAAGAACTGAAGGTTCTTCAGAGTAGAATATTATAGAAAGATACAATTTGAAAGAAAGGAACTTTTACTAAGAAGGAAAATGAGAGGAAATGAACTTTGCAGAAAACTAACTTTTAATGTTTAAAAAAAAAAATAATTGAAAAATGCAGCTTTACAGAATAGAGATTTAGAGAAAGTAAAGTTATCAAAGTGGAAATTTGCAGGTAAAGAATTTTTCGCAGAGAGGAAGTTCACAGAGAATGTTTTAACTTTTACAGATTAAAAGCATTAAAGAGCTTTAAAGAAATCTGTTTCAATGGAAAGCAATTTTTACACGAGAGGAACTTTCATTGGAAAGGAATTTTGCATATATGGAAGTTTTCCAGGAGAGAAGCTTTTACCGGAGAAAGTTAGAGGGAAAATTAAGTATTACAGTAAAGGAACTTTTACAGGACAAAAGATATTACAGGAATAGACTTTTGCATAATGGAGCTTTACAGAATGGAGCTTTTACTGGACAGGTATTTACACAGTATTTACTACCAGAGACTGAACATTTACATTGATATTTTTATAGAAAAAGCGTTAAGGCGTAGTAGTTAGTGGTTAGCACTGTCGCATTGCACCTCCAGGGTCCGGGTTCGATTGCCGTCTCTGACTGGATGGAGTTTGCATGTTCTCCCCGTGCTTGGTGGGTTTCCTCTCGGTACTCCGGTTTGCTTCCTCAGATCAGAGACCTGCCCTGTAGTGTGTGAATGAGTGCGTGAGTGTGTGAATGTGTGTGTGTGTGTGTGTGTGTGTGTGTATGCCCTGCAACGGACTGGCGCCCTGTCCAGGGTGTACCCCGCCTCATGCCCCAAGCCTCCTGGGACAGGCTCCAGGCCCCCCGCGATCCTGAATACAGGATTAAGCAGTATAAAAGATGAGTGAGTGAGTGAGTGAAGAAACACTATACAGAAAAGAGCTTTCAGGTCTTCATCAGCTTTACAGAATGCAGCTTTACTACAGTTTGGCATTAAAGAGAGTTATGACACCTTTTGCATGCTGCCTTCAAAACTGAATTACAACCAAAGCTCGGGTCTCCCACAAACAGACTAAAACGCAGGATATTCCAACCAAAAGAAAAATGCTATAATGGAGAGCAGATACTGTGTGAAGTCTACATTTGGAGCCATTTTGCCGGGTGTGAAAGCGTGTTCCCAATTGCTATGTGCTGGTTAGCTGCAGGGCTCTGGGTATGCATGCTTATACTTGCGTGTTTAAAAAGAGAGGGAAAAAAAAATATATCTCACTTTTCTTATAGTTCTTCCAGCAAGTTCTGAAAGTAATGAAAGATGGTCTATGCGTATGCATATGGAAGCCACATGGCGAGCATACGTGTGTGTAATCTGCAAAGCCTTCTCTCCATCACCGAAGGAGGCTTCTAGCTCACTGCAGTGAATAACAGGGATTCGGTCCTTCCGTGGACATGGAACTCATTTTCCCGTCCTCCGACAACATGACATCATTGTAGCCGAGGCTGTAAAACAACATGCACTCTGTTCACTGGCTCCTGCTGCTTTTTGTTTTCAGAGCTCTCAGGTTTAAATGGAGCAAAAAGCCTCCTCCTTGCTTCAGGCCTGGGGCTTCCTGGAGGAAAACACAGGTATTTCTGGACTGCGGATCAGGCGATAGTCTGAGATTAATACTCACCACACAGTAAAAGTGGCGTAAATATTAGTGATAGCAGCTTAAGTTGTCGAATCGTCCAACACTCTTTGTAACAGCTGTACCTTAGTACTGATGTCAGCATTTCATATGAATAGTTTGCCAGCTCAGGTTTAGAGTTCCTGTCATTTAATTCCCACTAATGTTTTTAGAAAACAAACGTCAAAAAGTGACATGCTATGTGCGGATGGAAAGAGGCTTTCCTCAATTGATTTTACAGTGCATTGTGCACCGATGTGCACTCCCTCTCCTCTTCCTCCGACTCCTCCTCCCCCGCTTTCTGGGCTGAAGCCAGACCCCCAGAGCAAAAGTTTACACACTGACATCCTGTTTGGAGCAATAAGGAAAGCAAGGCCATTTCCTGCCTGGGCCCGCGCCAGCTGCCCTTATATACCCACTGCCGGCCCCGTCACCCGCCAAGAGTGAGACAGAGAGAGGCGGAAGAATGAAAACCAAAAACGCTACTCAATACACAGTACATATGAAAAAAACTGCTCTCCTAAAACAGCCCGGCAACCGTCTGTAATAAATCATGGTAAAATGGACGAGTCAGCACGGGCTTCCACACTGATCGCTTTTGTGTGACAAAAACAAAGAAATATAAGAATAATCCGCAGCATCGAGACACTCTTATATGCTGTGACAGTTGCACGCGCACACAGGTGCGCTACACATGACCGTGACGCTTCAGCTTAGATGACGACTCCTTTTTCCTCATTCCTTCCCTCTCCTTGGATCATTTTCCTGTTAATAAATTCAAACGGCTAAATAGAAAACAGCTTCCGATGGATGCTATAAACACGAGCTTCTCAATGGACAATTTTTTTTATTCCTGTAAAGAAAAGTAAACACGAGCACGAGAGGCAGTGCAGATGCTGGGCCGCTTCCAGAGCCGAGGCCTGGGCCCTGTAACTGTCTGCTTGACATCCATGGCTGCTTCAGAGCTACAACCCTGAGTGCATGTACACTGGCAGGGACATTGAGCACCCTTCCGCTATTGTAGTTCCGCTTCCAACACATCGAATGGCACCTAGCATACGAGCTGAGTGTTTTTTTACGTTTTTTTTTTTCCCTCCTCCCTCCACAGTTAATCAAAATGGAGAAAATGTGCAAACACAAACATGTCCCAAGAGACACACAATATACAGAGAGGAAATAAAGCTAGACAGATTTGTTCCTCCTGAAGAAAGATTCTCCCCCTTGAGCCATTAACACATCATAAAGATCCAGGACTAGCTTTTGCCACGTGAACCACGTGTGAATATATATCACGCTCCCAAAAAATTAGCTCACTATAAAACCCACATACACATCTTTGCTAGGTGTAACGTTGTACGTGGTTTTCCCAAAACCCATCAAAAACAATTAAGCTGCTTAATATCGCTCTCTCTCTCCGCAAGACACACACACACACACACACACAGTGTGCAGATTCTAAGCATTTCTGGTTGAGTGATGTTTCTGGCACTCTATTTTACGGGACAGGAAAGCACAGGAAGTGAAGAACGGTGGGCCGGAGGAGTGGAAAGACACTTACCACTAGCATTACCTAGAAGGTCTTGCTCTAGATTATAAACACACACTCGTGCAAAGCCTCATATGTTGACTCCATGTCAACAGTGCAAATAAATTGGCACTCTTGGAAAAGACGGTGTCCTGTGATTATTATTGATTATAAGGAAAAGAGATATTATCAAGTAATGTCAATCAAATATATGTCGCTTGGCCAACACCACCCACTGGTTCGTTCATAAAGAAGTAAATCGATTAGTGAAGATCACCATGTCACCCAGCACAGTTCAGGAGGCAAAACGTCCCCATGGTTTCAGACAGAACGGCGGGACTAATCCACAATTAAACAAAACATTTACAACATTTGGGAGATGCACTTATCCAGAGCGACTTACATTGATCTCATTATACAAGGGGCGTTCAAGTGCTTGGACACCATCAAAGTGGCCACAAGTTTTGTCAGCCTGATTCATATCTGAATCCTAATCTACACTGGTAAGTAACTGGGAAATATAAGCTGTTAACTAGGAATCAGTTTAGGAGTACCAAGTACAAAAGCAAAAATTTGATCTCACACACACACACATTGTACAGTATATATATCACACATACACACAAACACGCATGTCAAAATGTCACTTTATTCTATAATTTAGTTTGGAATAACAATTCTAACAATAAAAAAGCAAAAATTCATAAACATAACTTTAAAAAAACCTGTAACGTAATCATTAATATTAACAGTAATTTTACATTAATATTCTTATTATTGATAATAATAATAATAATAATAATAATAATCAATGAGCCTCACAAATGTAATACACAATTTTTTCTTCAGTCGCAGCCTCATGCTTACTATTTGTAGCCAATTTATTTATTGTTCCCTACCACTAATAAACTGAGAAATCTGCTGTGCGAGACATATTCATTTCCTCTACAGAGCGTGTGCGCATACAAACGCATATCCAAAGTTCTCCTAGAAATTCCTGTGCATGTAGACAACCTGTGTAATATCAATCACTAAACTCCATCTGTGTTCAGGGCAATAAAGTCGTAAGGGTAGTCATAAAGTCTGTTACCGTAAATTTGTCACCAGGTGTTTTCCGTTCTGAAAAAACCAGGAGGGGCAGATTGGACAGGGGGTGTTACGATGCAGAAAAGAGCTCCTTCTCTTCCTCCGGGGAGCATCTCTAAATCTCCGCCGTTTCCGGAACATTCCTGACCTGCTCATTCCGCTGAGGTGTGGAAGGACTTCGTGTCATTCAGTCATATTCTCGGCTGTAAATCAAACTAAGCGATGTGGAACTTACTGAGGGTCAAAACTCTGACACCTGACCTGTGTACACAGCTTCACGATGATTTTATTTATTTATTTATTTTTTAATACAGCTTACATCGTATTAATACAAACACAAGCTTTGTGTAGAACAACAGGAAGAAGTCAGAGCGTGTGCACTTGTGTGTTTCTGGTGATCTGCTGCCCCCTGCAGGACGGATGCAGATCTCACCTGAAACACTCCACCTTATGAGGACTAGTCTGATTAATTTTAACACAGCAAATACAGTCTTCGCCAAATTCCACTGATGGCTTTAGGTGACAACAAAAACACACAACTAATAAGCAAAACGCTTCTGTGTCTAAATCACGCTGAAAGATGTTTCTGTACCTCAAGAACAGCCATTACATAAAAACACAGGGTTAATCACACGTTTTATAAACATCTGCTTTATTACAGAGACATACTGAGATGTATGTTTTAACCCAATTTAACTAAACCTAAATCTTACCATAAACTGTAATGGAATATAATGGGCCACTTCTAAGTGTGACTGCATCATCGTACAGTTATTTGTCCTTGTTTTTTTTGTTTTTTGTTCTTTTAACAAAATGTTCAACTACAGTGTTTATTTTTCTTAAACGTGATTTCATTAAAGGAATAATAAATTAACATATAATGCAAATGTTTATAAAAACTGAAACATAATTGTTTTTTTTCAGTTTCTTTCTATTTGTTTTGTTTTTTTCATCACCAGCTCACCTTTTTTAGGTGTGAGGCGTGGGCTCTTTCCTGCCACAGACGACACCGTTTCCTCTCTTGCAGTCTCTGATGTTGATGGTTTGGAACTGCTGTCGTTCTCAGGGCTGCTGGGGATGATGGGACGCTCCACCTGAGAGTGCTGGATTTTCATAGGCTCCACCGAAGGAACTTCACCTCCCTCTTCGAACAGGTCCATCCGCTCACCTACACATTAATAAACATTGCTGATATGAATATA
>JAOVVB010000041.1:7144199-7160883 GCA_028570985.1 Heterobranchus longifilis
GTTATACATAGGCTGTTTATATATTTGGGCCCAGGGGCCAACAAGTTATGTGTTAAAAGTGCGTCGCATACATAGTATAGAGGTGTTGGTTACAGTGTTGAGTGGCCAACGCCATTGTACGTACATCCTTATTATGTTCTTCCTGTTTCTTGCTCCAACCACATCCTCACGAGACTTTTTGTTGAACATGTCCAAGAAAAGCATAGCAGACACAGTACTACGTCCTTTCCTGTTTCTACTGCATTCATGCCAAGTTGTACAACTTCTTACTTCCTACAACTTCACCAAGTTTTTGTTAACATTGAGGGAACAAGGCCAGAAAAATTATTGCTCCATCGTTTACTCATTAAATTAAAAAGACCAGGCTTGACTTAATTAACATGGTAGTCGCAGTGACCTGGTTTTGTCTGTCTCAGTGCAGCAGCACACAAGCTGTCTCCGGCAAGTCTAGAAACAAAACAGTGATGCAGATGCAAACATGACGCGGACATCCACTAACTTCAACAAACTTCTTAAAAATATACCACAGCTTTTGCAGAAAATACAAGCCTCTTCCACCTTCTCCAAATACTCGTGTTTTGCCACAGTGTCACCTCCTCTAATTTTGAGTTTGTGACCGGTTAGTGCAATTACCAGCAACTGCTTGATTTAAATGTGGAACAGAAGAACTGCAGGGGAAAAAAAAGAAAATATCACTTTGTATGAGACATGACATTTAAATAAATCAAACATATATTTTTAGTAGTTTTTAATAGTTAAAAACATGTATGAAATGTGGCTGCTTGAAGCAAATCAGTCAATAAATATTAGTGCTACTGAATCGAATTGAATGTTGTGATTCCCAGAAATTATGTTACAGTAAATTGAAACAACATTATATTTATAATTGACAGCTTTACTTCATAGCGTGGTAAAACACTAGACTGGTAAGTGTTTGTTTGTTTGTTTTTTTAGCTATGATGAGACATACTGTACGATGCAATGGAAAATAGTGAAGCAAGTTTTTGGGGGGTAATTATAATGGCTATAATTTGTTATATATTTCTTACGCACAGAAGCATTAAACAAAAAGATGTTAGTTTGTTACAAAGTTTACAAATAAACTCAAATGACATGATAAAGAGAGAAATTGGACGAGTGATCTGATCATCCTGCCTAAAGTCCTGAAAAGCTGTAAACACTGCTCAGTGCTGAATGTTCATGTATTTTATTAAACCAGGCGTGATAAACTGCTGCTTCTGCATGTTGCAGTGCAGCGATCTGCTGATCTTTGAAGATTTATAAACTACTTGCAAGAGTGAAGTTTAAGTGATGATTTTTTTTTTTTTCGGGTGATGCTGTCAGCACATTTTTGATCAGACTTTTGGAGCTTTTAAATATAATAAAATTATATTTAGTCATATGCACTGTATAGTTCTTATATTTCCTGAAAAATATTTGTTTAATGGCACATCCATGGTACCAAAAGATGATTGATTTTGCTTTTGTTTTGAAAATGTTCATTGTCTTTCATTGTCAAGTGTTGTAGTGCGTGGCTCTTCATATCAGAGATAACATTTATTTTTAATGAGAGAAAATCTGAGAGGCGTTCTGAAGGGGGAGGACAAGACTATTAAGAGTAAAATATTTATCATCATCATCATCAACTGTACTCTATGATATGATATATGGAGGACGAGTCGTGGTGTAAGACGATCGCTAACCATAGCAGCGCTCGGTAGCTTCTAAATTTGTAATAAGGTGGATTACTGAAGTGAACATCTATCTTTAATTCCACATTATTATTCACTCACTCACTCATCTTCTATACCGCTTTATCCTGTATTCAGGGTCGCGGGGACCTGCAGCCTATCTCAGGAAACTTGGGGCAGGGGTGGCAGGGAGGCGGGGTATACCCTGGACAGGGTGCAAATCAATCGCAGGGCACACACATACACTCATACACACACTATGGGCAATTTGGAAACACCAATTAGCCTAATCTGCATGTCTTTGGACTGTGTGAGGTAACCGGAGTACCCGGAGGAAACCCACCAAGCACGGGGGAGAACATGCAAACTCCATGCACACAGAGACGAGAATCGAGCCTGGCCGGGACTCGAATCCGCACCCTGGAGGTGCAAGGTGACAGTGCTAACCACTACACCACCCCACAGTATTATTATTAATTGTTTTTTTTTAAGGAACGTAGGTAGTGTTTGCTTTCATAAAGTTAACTCTAATCATGGTAGCAATTCTATATAGAAAATAATAAAACTTTTATTCCTCCACTTAGGAAGCGGGTCGGCAACCTGCGGCTCTGGAGCCGCATGTGGCTCTTTTGTCCCTCTTGTTGCACCTGAATCGGCACCTGGGTGTTGCATAATATTGTTTCGTGTGGTCCGTAGTGATTCCCATCCCTCACTTTAACCATCTAGAAATATTTAGGGGGAATAATAAGTTATTGCCAAGTTTACTATATACTATAAGTTTTACTATATACTATAAGTTTACTAAAAGCTCTAATGTATGACTCAACCTTTTTAATACATTGTTCACAGTTTAAAATTTATAACCCAATTGGAATCAATTGTAATATTGAGTCAAAATATTTATAAAATTGTGATACTTAGAGAACCACAATACAAGTTGAATCGGCACCTGGGTGTTGCATAATATTGTTCCGTATAGTCCGTAGTGATTCCCATGAACATGAACTTATGTTAAGCTTCCATGGTTAAAATCTACTAGGGCTCTATGATTTGCAAAAAAAAAAATCACACTGCGATTATTTTGATCTATATTGCGATTCCGATTTAAACGGCGACATTTAACTATTACAGGAAATTATACAAAATGATATATTTTGTATTCCAGCGTATTTATCTAACCAAATATTTTTTACAAGTGATGTTTTCAAATATTTATTTATCAACCCCAACATATTTAAGACAAAAACAAATGCTTTAATTATTGACAAAATTTATGTTACAGGCGTAATTAAATAAGTGCACAAGATCCATATTGTGATTTAGATTTTTATGTGATTGATTGATTGATTCCCAAGGCGGGAAATCGAACCCTGATCCCTGGAGGTGAAAGACCACAGAGATAACCACTATGCCACTGTGCCACCTTTAAACTAACAAACGAAATCAAAATATCTGCACTGTAAAAAAGTCACAGGCAGGGTTATTGCTGTGTCATGGTGATTAAACACACTGATTCAGGGATTGCTGTTAAACGTAGACATCTGTTTGATCCACTGAGCCGTTTAGTCCAACACGGACTTGTGACTAACAGCAGAGCTCCATATATCGTTTGTAATGTTCAATAAGGTCATGTTATCGGTCACAAACCAATCTATGTGGGCGTGAACAGTGAGATAAAGCTCCGGAAGGGCAAGGGTTTGATGAGTACAACTGACTAGGACGTGGCTCCGGATAAAACAAATGACAGAATCCTATTTCCTTAACAAGCAGGGATGTGTGGTTATCCAGCTCAGTAAATACCAGTAGAGTTCATGCTCTAGTCCGAGACAGATGTGAAGAAGTGCTAAACTCTGACGTTTTAGTTTAATAACAGTAGTGAAATTTGGCTCATGTTTTGTGTCATTGATCGGCTCATTGTATCAGACAGATAGAAACAGCTGTTATCTGAGTTATTTGAATCTGCAGCTGATTGATTCCCACACTAGTGGCCTTTTGTAAGTCAGCTTGAGTATAGTAAATGGTTGTGTGGTTTTTTTTTTTATGTTGTGGATGACACAATGTTGAGAGATAATGAGGATATGCACATATGCACCACAGTTAGCATTGACTTTAAAAAATACACTTTTTAAACATGGTTTATTTTAAGCAATGTGCTGTAAGAGTGCTGGCGAGAAGGAGTGTCCAATGGGAAGATGGGAATTGGGCTTTGAGGAGACAAAGCCTGAGCTTTTGCCATGTTTTTTTGGCGTAAGTGCTAACTCCCACTCGTATTATAACTGAATGTTAATTCGTGGAGCTCTTACACAACACTTAATGGTCAGCAGATTAATATAAAATACACAATATCACTATAAATGTTTCTAGATGTTGTTGCAGCGTAAGATCATGTAGAAACAATTATATGGTACATACCACACAGGCCCGGTGGGTAACAGGTGATTTTGGTGATTTATCACATATCTCAGATTTTACTCGCGCGTCAGCGGTTTTGCTTGAGTGATGTGCGATGTGTCTGTCTGGAGTTTCTTAGTCATCATGATGAAATGTCTTTGATGCCTGAAGCATCACTTTTAGTATATTTTTTTACTGCTCTTCAGTAGGAATAACGTCATCGAGTTTCTTGAACTGTCTCGTCTTCGGTCAGATGGAGACACCCGACATTCTGCTAAAAGAGATGCAGTTCATTGTTCTGACTGTTTCAAAGCCACCAAGACACCTGAGGCATCAGAGCGAGCCTGTTCTCTCCTGCAGTCTTTACAGTAGGACAGGGTGTGGATGTTAGTTTGACTTTAGTGTACTTTAGTGCAAGTATTTCTTTTCAGTTGGCAAACATAGCGTAACAGTGGTGTTTCTATTTGACTCAGCCTAAGCAAATTTGGTACAGCAGGAGGTGCCTTTTTTTTTCTCTCTCTCTCTCTCTACAGCAGTGATTTTCCTAAGATAAACCACTTTTGTGTTTCCAATGTCATTTTCATGTGTTCATCTTTCATTTTTTCCCCCATAATTTTGGATGATGCTAGAAGTGAATGTATACGGAAATTTGTATATAATTCTGTACATTATTTTCCTTGTAAAATCCTTCATATATTTTTTAACTTTTGTACAAGTGGATTTTTTTTTGCACATAATAAGCCTCCACAGTTTACACAGCGCTCAGTGTATGGAAACATTCAGATATTGCGATGTATTTTTTCCATATCGGCCCAGTGTGCCATTGAATCATTTACACTGGCCTAGTTAAAGATAAACCAATGAAATCAGCTTTAAAGCCTGCAATTCATAATCTTATCAAGACTAGATGATCACTACAGTCCTATCTGCAATTTTCGATTTCTTGTAGGCAGTTGAACTTGTGTTGCCCTGCGTTCCTTTTGTTATCAATGATAACAGTTGAGCTCAGCAGTTATATTTGCAGGGTTTTGCTGCTTCCAAGCAGCGTGTGTATGAATTAGTATTCTGCTCAGAATGAGCGTAGGACGTGAGTAAAATCTTTACCGGAACATAAAGATGCAAATTTGAAATTGATATATGCATAGAAGGTATATTGAATAACAAAAGCAAAAGTGTTTGTTTTTTCTCCTCACTGTCAATTTCCTACTTAATTTCCAACTTTCTGAGGTGTGTATCAGTGGACCAGTCATCAGTGTTTTTATTAGGTATTGCTTCATTAAGTGTTCTGTTTTGTGCAGGTGTTTCTGCTGGTACTTTCCTGTCGATGATCATAACCTGTAGTCATAAACATGACAGCTTGGAGGAAAAGCTCACATGACTGAAACAAGTCAATAAAAATCTCCTGTAGACCTGCCCCCAGGGAAACGATAGCCAGTCCTGATTGACATGTCTGCAAAGATTATGTCAGTTTATGTGGACTTGCTTTTCGCTCTTGTCTCCTTTGGAAATCAAACGTATTGATTTTACAATGGAGATTACAGAAGATATTTTACAGATGTAATGATTCCAGATAAATCTGCATTTTTTCAAGTGCAGCCTGTGCAGCCAGGATACATACTGCTTCCAGCAGGAATAATAAGGGTCAAAACAATCAGAAATGAGATGCAGTGTGATTCACAGAAACACTCCTATTTGTGTGATTTCACCTTTTCAGAGATTACTTATGCTCTGAGCATCAGTCATTGCTTTTAATACAGATATCTTCCTGCAGCATCACTTAACATGCGTGCGCACACACAAAGACACGTCTGTTTGGTAATCTTATCTCGTCCAAATGATACTTTAGAATGATTCGCAAAACATACTTGGTTTTTCCCCTCCTGTTAAACAGTTTTAGGTGCAAATTCCTCTACTCTGAAATGTTGCTTACAACGAAAAGACCTTATTGATTTGTTGACCAGAACTGAAGGGAGCAGAATGAGCACAGCAGGTCATCAGTGGGAAGCTGATGCTTCACTTAGGTCCAGTGAGGAGCAGTGGTGGCTCAGGTGGTTGAGGCTTTGGGTTGCTGATCGGAAGGTCAGGAGTTCGAGCACCACTGCCGCTGGTTTGCCACTGTTGGGTGCTTGGGCAAGGCCTTAAACCCATACAATAAATATTTATTTATAAATACAACCTGGCCCTTTAAAAACTTATAAAACTTATATTAAATAGCAGAACTCGTAGCCCGATGTGCTCAACAGCTCTGGAGTAACTGAAAAAGTCTTAGTGCAAATTTATACACTTAATTAATTTAGCACTTTTCTAGATGTATTCAGGCTCAAATTCAAAATTACTCATACGTTTTTTTTGTAGGATTCATGTCACGTGTTATTTTGGACGTGTGTATGAAGAGAGGCAGCTCTGTATCATGACTCTGTACTTACCACAGTGTACTTACACTGTGGGCCTGCGGTGTTTTCAAGCTCATATGTATAAACCCTCTTTCATTATTCTAATAATATAAGCTGAACTAATGCTAAAAAGTTCTGTTTTTGTTCGTCAGACCAGACTATGTTGTTCCCAAAGTGATCTAAATGCATTTAGATGTATGTTGCTGTGTACGTGGTAATTTATTGCTTATTGTTTTCTGTGTGATTGTTTTTCTTGCTGCTTTCATGTCGTCCTGCAATTCTTCTCCAGTGACTGACTCGTTACTTCCTTATCAATAGTCTGTAAATGCAATGTGAAATCTTGTTGAAATCCTTTTTTTTTTATTACACCAGCAATAATGTGCCTTAAAATATTTTCTTCTCAACCTTGATTTACTACAATATGATATATACATGCTAATATGTAGTGTATTCATTTTACTATATCATGCTTATTTTTATTCCATTATTAGTCAGGAAAAATTTTCAGCTTCATAAAATCTTTGAGTGCCAAAGGTTTTTATATTCAGGCTCTAATAGCTACTCGATCCTTTCTATGACAGTTTCCTAAAACCAGTTCCAACTTGATCCATTATTCATTTTCTTCAAATAGCACTATATTAAAGCATCACTAATTCATGCGTGGCGGCACGGTGGTGTAGTGGTTATCACTGTCGCCTTGCACCTCCAGGGTCTGGGTTCGATTCCCGGCCAGGCTCGATTCTCGTCTCTGTGTGCATGGAGTTTGCATGTTCTCCCCGTGCTTGACCTGTATGCAGGTTGAAGCGGTAATAACGATGAGTAATTCATGCGTTCTCTGCTTCCTGGTAATACGATCCATTTAGCAACCCGATATCTTTCTAACAGCTTCTCCTCTGGCCTACTGAAGACCAGTTTTATAGTATTTCTCAACATAAAGTGTACAAAAACAAAAAATATGTATTTAAGATAGATACAACTTTGTCATTGCACAGTACAGGTACTCAGGAAAGAAATGCAGTTTAGTGTCCACCAGAAGTGCAAACATGTTTTGTGTATATATACACATCAGAGCAAATATTAAAGGTTAAATAAGTAGATTTATGTATACAGTGAATACAGTAAATATTATATAACAAGGTTGTGTACATTGCAGTTTTTACTGACTGTTTCTCTTTGTCATTATCTGTTAACTATAAATTTAGTCAATGTCTTCAACCAGGAAGAAGTTTGGCAAAAGAACAATTCATAATAAAATGTGAAAAATGGTGTCCTCATATGAGGACATTTGCATCTCAAGAGGATATCCCTCAAACAAAATTAGTTTTTCCAGTGTAATGTTCCATTTCATAGCATTATCTGCATAGCCTTTTTATATAATACTAGATGTGCCCACGACTTTGTTCGCATGGAATTTCATTGCACAGCGCCATCTGTTAAATTTTGAGATGAAGTAATGATTTTTTTCAAGGTCGATTGTGTTTTTCTGATATATAAGGGCATTTTCCATTTAAAATTTAAAGTAGCATATGTTCGCTCTCACAAGGCTTATATGTTACCTCAAGCTCGGCTAAATACACCTGAGAAAACCCTGTTACAATTCGTTCAGAAGTGTTTACATGATGCGTGTACAAACAAACAGACAGACAGACAAAAACTCCAAAATACATCTTGATGTGTTCTGTTACTCATCTTACATCCTGCCAAATTTTTTCTTTTGTAACTATCTTCAGTGCACAGACATGCCAACTTTTTACGGTTTTATTGCATGTATAGATTTACCTTATTAAAAATACAATAGTATTAAAAATGTAGTATATTATTCATCTTAAATGATGTGTACTTCCTGCTTTTCTTTCCCGACACTGTAGAGCTGCCATACCAGACAGTGATAGAGTTGGACAGGATGCTCTCAATGGTGGAACAATAAAAGCTTTCTAGTATCTGAAAGCTACGATCATTATTATCTTAGTGATGGTTTTGAGACAAACATGGGTACAAACATTAACCCAGAAAACATACTAAATAAATGGAGCACATAATCAGTACAGTAAAATTACAGTTGTGCGTCTCGTTTGGATGCCAGACAGGAAAAGGATCAAATGTAAAAAAGTCTTTATGTAATCATTTAAGGCAGGATGTACCATCGACAAGTCTCACCATGTTAATATCGTCAGCATCGTCAAGACGACTCCAGTAAGATCCTGATCACGTTGTTATCACACTGTTATTGTTTCTATAGTTACGCCTCTTAGTGAGGGAGTTGTACAGCTATTGAACGATAAACTGTTTTTGTAATCTAGTAAAATTGCAATCGTTGATGTCCTGGCATTTGTGCGTGACACTCATGCAATCATGGAAACGTGTCTTGGTTGTAAATACTTGACATTTTTCAGGTTTAAACACCAGATCCTCTAATTCCTCTCAGTAGCTCTGTCCTTTCTGTAGTTGGTGTCTACAACTAATCTGTGAATGAATCTTAAGATGGACTAACACACACACACACACACACACACACACACTTACCCTGAAAAAGACCAAACAAACTTGGCAAAAGTTAGCTAAACAAATAGTTGATTTAATTTGTCTTGTAACTGTGTGCTGTTTGTGTGTGAGCCACATCAGAAACATCTTCAGAGACATGAATCTGTGTATCATTCATTCATTGTATTTCATATTGTATTTCGACATAAGATCAAAAGACAAGGAAACCTTTTTTTTTTAAAGAGTTGTTTCTTAAAATGAAATAAAAAGAACTGATAACGGCTTATTTCTGATTTTGTGCTTCATTGGTCTCAGTGGAGAATGGTATAGAGTATTTACTGCTCATTTCATAATTTAAAAGAAATATGGAACCAGATAAAACACATGAATTCATAGTATCTAGGAGTTTGTTTGTTTTTTAAATAAATAATCCTTTGCATTTAAAACTGTCTAAATCTGTTAAGATTTTTTTTTCTGTTATGTATTAAGCCAAATACAAAACAATTTTATTTATTTTACTATTCGTATTATTGTATTATTCTATATCTTAATATTATATAATTAAAGGGATATCATTGCTATTTTTATATATCCTGGGATACCTAATACCACCCAACCCTATTGTTCACATCAAACATCAGAAAGGTGGAAAGTCGGATCTCTGACTTTGCTCGTGGCCTACAGCCAAATCACACTCGTTCATTACAACACCATAATTAACTTTAATTTGCACAATTTTCATGTTTATTAGCATAAATGTCTAATACAGTGGTTGCAAAATCCCCTCTCAGGAGCTTCATGTTCCTGGGCATTTTCCAAGAGAAACACAAATGCAGACCCAGCTAGCGCAGGACAAAAATGTCATTTAAAAAAAAGTAACATGCGCTTGAAAACACGTTCTTGGAATCCCCTAAGCCTGATGATTCCAACAGAGGGATGAACTCTTGCCTACATTAGCATGGGATGCGTACTGTACTGTAGAGCACGACAACAGCCTTTTTGTCATCAAATCGTAGTGTGAGTGAGTGTGTTCTGTGTAGATTAATTCATACAGCTGATCCGATTTCTTAGCAGTGATATCAGAGTTAATACTGACATGGTAATGTAGAAATGTGAGTACAAATGTATCAAAGACAAATTTTGAGAAATGTGCAGCAATGAAAATGTGTGTTTCATTCGGCGAGGGAAAGACAGACCGAACTGACTGACCTCCGTTTGTCTATTGTTGAACTGTCTTCTTGGCTGATGTCACAGATGTGTGTGTGTGTGTGTGTGTGTGTGTGTGTGTGTGTGGTTGTATGAGAGAGAGAGAGAGCATGTAAGAGAGACAATAGAGAGATGGCCTGTGAGGCTGTTCTTTTACAGATCATACACATCTCATCTAAGTGAGAACAACTGCTGCCAACTGCTTTTATTTATTTATTTATTTATTTATTTATTTATTTACTGACTGACATTACGTAATCTCTGAGTCATACCTGGGCCTCGCCGTATCCCTTTTCTGAGAAGGATGTTTGTTGGAATCTGTGGGTGTGAGGGAGTGCTCCAGCAAGTGGCTGAGAGACTGAGGCATGCACTGAGAAATACACATGATTCCTCAGTAACTCGTAATCCATATTAACTGAGTGGTTTTGTTTTTATTTTTCGGTTCTGCCGAAAAGACTGTTCACCGGATTATCTGTTTTGCTTTGCGGCCCTTTTGTTCCCTAAAATGTCACCTCTAAACCTGTCTTTCCTGTCTTATGCACACCATTTTTGGCTGCTTTACTTTGTATTACTATACTTAGTATTATATTCAAACTGTTATTTTTCACTTTAAAATTATGATTTTTTTTTTCGTTTAACTGTCTTTCCTTGACTTCTGCAGGTGGTGTGTTTGTCCAGATCCAGCATGCAGTTGTGGTAAAGTTGCTCCTTGTGCATGATGCTGGTGTTGTTCGTGCTGTTCATGGTTGTGTTGGGGGAGAGTCATGCCTGCTCGGGAAACTGCTCTCAGGCCAACGGTACCAAGGACTGGTGCTACATGGCGAGGATTCGCAGCACCGTGCTGCAGGGGCTTCCGTTCGGAGGAGTGCCCACCGTCCTCGCCCTCGACTTCATGTGCTTCCTGGTACGTCACGCCTTTCTGGAGACACTTGGATTGGTTAAAATGACTGATAACACCTATTCTTTTTGCAAGTTGAAGTTCAATTTAGTTTTATTTGTATAGCGCGTTTAACAATTGTCATTGTCACAAAGCAGCTTTACACAATAAAAAAGTTATGGAAGTTTGTATGAAATGTGAAAAATGTGTATGAAACTAAATGATAAGATTGTCCCTGACGAGCAAGCCAAGGGTGACGGCGACAGTGGCAAGGAAAAACTCCCTGAGATGGCAATAGGAAGAAACCTTGAGAGGAACCAGACTCAACAGGGAACTCATTTGGGTGAAACGGATAGCAGGAATTGATCTGCGTCATACTGTGTGTTAGGAGGCTGGACGTTCAGTATAACAGGAGATGTGTTTAAGTTAAAATGGAGTCCAGTTTGTTATTAGAGGCTCAGGTAGACTGTAGGAAATTCCAGCCCTGACTATGCAGCGACTCCAGTCACAAGTCTTCAGAAAAAAATGCCTTTCAGTCTTCTATTTCAGAGCTCTGGTGACCTGACCTGTCATTTACAAAGCCAAATTTTTATAACCAGTCATAAAAAATAAGGTTAAACCCTAGTGCTGTGTACCTCTGATCTATTTCGTATAAGATACCAGTGGGTTAGCTGCTAACTGGTACTGTTGTTTAAACCTCCTGATGTGTTGTACCCATCACATGCCTAAAAAACGTCAGACTCCTGTTTTGCGAAGACCGTTCTCCCTTTTCACGCAGATCTCTATCCCGCCCCGTTACTACTGCTGCACCTGGCTTAAAGCCACAGTGCCAATGCCCCCCGAGCCTGCCTCTGTTTCTTTCATACAGATCACAGAAGCACAACGGTGGTGTAGTTTTCTCAACTTAAACTAACTGTGCCTTATGAGCATATGACCCTCCCACTCAAATACTATTTTAAGGCCGCTTATATGTTTACCTGTTGTACAGTTTTGTTTTGGTTTTGTTTCTAACTGGGTAGCATTGTTTAATAGGAATGTAAAGAGGCGAAAGGTACATATGTAAATAAGCAGTAGAATAGAGTTTTATAGGAGTGTTGCTAGCTTTGTAGATGACACTGTTATTAAGACAGAGATCTTGTTAAAGTTTCCCTAACATTTGGACTTGATAGTGCAGTGCAGCGTCCAATGTAATTTAAGGGTAGGGGTAGTTCAGTGGTTAAGGCCTTGGACTACTGATCGTATGGGCTTGGATTCAAAACCCTTTACTGCTAAGTTGCCACTTTTGGGCCCTTGAGCAAGGCCCTTAATCCTCAGCTGCTTAGATGTGTAATGAGATAAAAATGTACATCGATCTCCAAAAGGGCCTCATATGCCATAAATCTAAATGTCTTTCCATCAGGCTCACCTCTCACTCTCTGTCTCTCTCTCTATCACACACATACACACCCAAGTCTGTACGCCATGTCCATTCGTTTTGTGCATCAGTTTTCAACTTTAATATCATTCACTTTACCCAATTTCCCTTTAGATTCAGACAGGGTCCGGATGTGTTAATAATTGTAGCGGTATCATAGACATACCCTTTTAAACTATTTTCCTCTTTGGTTTCTTCTTAGGTTTTTATTTTATTTATTTATTTTTTTTACTCTAAACATTTTAAATCATTAATGTGGCTATGGGTTTGGCCTTTTTTTTCTGAAAGCTGACAATATGCTTTGAGTTAAGTCTATAATTTATTATATAAGGTGTCTTATATTTATATATAAGGTGTCTTTAATGCAGTTTAATTAGCTGTGTTCTTTTAATTGTATGTTTTTTTTTGTTTGTTTGTTTTTTTCCAGGGACTGCTTTTTGTGTTCTCTTTCCTGAGGAAAGTAGCGTGGGATTATGGGCGTCTGGCATTGGTCTCAGATGCAGACAGGTAAGCCAAAAAAAAATGCAGTTGTTATTACCTCGTGTGATTCAGCTTTAATTCTATTTCTCAGCGTAGGTCTGTCCTCTTCATAAAATATGTTCATGAGCGGCTGCCCTTTGAAGATTCCCTGTTTTGTAATGCTCGACCTGGACAACCAGAGGTTACACACACATGCCACGCTGCTCTATCACATTTATTGCAGTTTTTAACATCAGAAGGTGCTGTTCCTTTTTCGGTTCCCTCATCATCATCGTGTTTTTAGCTTATGGCTGCTTTTATTGGCAGATTTATTTATTTTCTGTCATCGCTCAGCGCATTCTTCTCTAGAATAGCAATGCACTCAGATACCGTAACATTAAGTGTGATAAGAATCACCACTTCACCACTTTACGTGTCGGTGGTGAAGTGTCCACTGACACAAGCGGTTTTTCATTTGTCATCTCATGATCTCATCATTCATCTTTTTCTTTTTTTTTTTTCTTTTTTTTGTTTATAAACATCAAGGCAGGACCAGCGATACCGGCGTCTGGATGAACTAGAATAGTATGTGCTATTTTTACATTCCTCATTTCTTAGGAGTTCCTGCTTTCTCTTTCAAACATCAACAAATTTTCTCTTCCTCTCTCTCTTCTCTGGGGTGGTGTGAATTCCATTAACATGACTGTTTCTTTCTGAATAACATAATTTCCTATTAGTCCTGTATTATTTCCAGTGGTGATGGTTTTTTTTTTAATCTAGTTATGAACTAATTAATGATGCATGTGTGTTTATTTGATGCTCAGCATGCATTTTGTGGACTTGGCTATTGCAGCGAATTCTGCGCACAGGGAGAGGTCAAGCGCTGTGCTGTTAGTTCATTCATGTTTGTGATTGGGTTAGTTATTAGCAATTATGGTGTTTGCTATCTCACACACACGTTTTAGTGTAAAATTTGTACTAACAATCATGTCTGCTGAACAGTGGTGATTTCTGTCCCTCTGAATGTCTCTAACCATCACTAAATGTTCTTCTTTCTTCTGCATGCTTCCTTCTCTCTCTAGGCCTAGTGGAATCTTTATCCTGTATCTTTAATGTGTAAACTTGTGTAAAGTTTGAAATTGGTGTGCTAGTTACGTGATATATATTTGTTTGTTTGTTGTATGTGTGTTGTATCGGCTACCTGCCTCTGTTGGAATCCGATGATTATGCATCCACGCAGGGTACACAGAGTAAACTGGTTTGTTCGGTTTGTGTTTGTGAACAGCGTGGCCTCTGCATTGCAGACGCCAGTAGATACGCGTTACGAGCGCTTGACTTCGGTTTCCAGTTCCATCGACTTTGACCAAAGAGACAGCGTGAGTATTTAATTTAGATTTAGCTTTGTCGAGTTTACCCAGCACTTTCCCAGCACACACACACACACACACACCGGCGCTCCCTGGGCAGGCCTTAAATACACACCTACGTGTTTAGTTTACGTAAGGTTGACTCGGCTTAGTCTCCCAGCCATTTGTTTGACTTTCCCTTTTCCACATTCTCCCTTTTTCACATTGCGGAGCAGGCCGCAATGTGTAATCTAGTGTGTGCATCTAGGGTGCAGCCTTGTAACCACAACCAGAAAAGAAACGAATGCTTTAATGACTAGTATGTCTTAACCACTCAGCCTGCAGTTCATAGGTGTACTATACATAGTACACCTACACTTACACTACAACAAAACTGTAGCTACGTCAGTGTTACGTGTTGGTGTGTACTAATTTTTGTGTTGCGTGTCCTCCTTGCAGGGTTTCTGTTCCTGGCTGACGGCCATCTTTAGGATCAAGTGAGTCCTGTGTACTTTTATTGAGCTCTTGATTAAGTGATTGTGCTCGAGTGCTGGAAGGGAAAGATAAGAGGGCTGTGCATGAAAGCTTTTTGAAACATTGTTTGCAGGATAGTATATAATAAGTAGTATAGTATAGTATATGATAAGTAGCTCTCTGCCTCTGATTTTTTTTTTTTCCTCTCAGAGATGATGAGATCAGAGAGAAATGCGGCGAAGATGCAGTGCACTACCTCTCATTCCAGCGGCACATCATAGGCCTGCTGGTGGTGGTGGGTGTGCTGTCAGTGGGCATTATCCTGCCAGTCAACTTCTCAGGAGACCTTCTGGGTGAGTGATCAGAGCACAGGACTGTCCCCAAGATATTCGTGTTGAAATAAGCATTCAGGAATTGCTCATTATTACTTTCTGTGTGCTTCACAGATCATAATGCGTACAGTTTTGGGAGAACAACAATAGCCAACCTAAACTCTGGGTAACATCCTGTTTTTAGAATTTGAGTTTCTTTATGTACAATTATGGTCTTTAATCATAATTGATGTACGAGTATGTATGTTTATTCTGTCCCCTTTATATTACCACAGGAATAACCTTTTATGGCTACACACTATCTTTGCATTCCTTTACCTGTTACTGACCGTCTACAGCATGAGGCGACACACCTCCAAGATGCACTACAAAGAAGATGATTTGGTGAGCGGGCTGAAGCACCACTGTAGTTTGTTCTTTTACAAAAAGACCACAACCCAATCAAGGACTTTACAATATATAAAGAATATGTACGAATATGTAAAAAAAAAAAAAAGTTCTGATTATCCAAATCGGAAGTACTCGGCAATATTGCCCTCAGTTTTTCATGTGTCCTCATAAAACTTGCTCAGCCAGGTGCAATGAAAAATATACCTATAAAACGATACAAAATATTCAGCAGGTGCAATAAAACGTTCTTAACTTTTTGGTTTACGAGAATCCATTTGGTACCAGTGCTGAACCACTTTCCTCCGCTGACTTCTAGTGCAGTCATTTGGATCTGAATGGAAAACAAGACACGGTACATCGAGGTACTCGAAAAACTCCATGATCCATAATTCGCCATTTCCAAAATGGTCCTGAAATCGCTGCAGAAACCAATCTAAACTACAATGGGGTTTGTAGAGTGGACGCACACTGAAAAAAAATGCTTTTGGACTAAATTGGAAAAACTATATACACTTTTGACATTACACCACTTTAAATTTGGATTGTCCTTTCCCAAACAATCCAAATCTCTAGCACCCATAGGTCCCTTTGATATAAGTAAAGCTGTTGACTTGAAGTTTATGCTGGGTTTATCCTCTGTGTCTGTGAGTTTCACGTGCAGCGAGTGGCCCAATCCCACACTCTCACACTCACTGAAACCACAGACAGTATACATGTTTTTGTAACAGTATGGGTAGGAAAAACAAGAGAAAAAAAAAGAAAATTAGCACACCATTGCACATCTGCTTCACATTTTCTCCAGGAATTGTATCTAGTTAATTTTGTTGTAGATAAAGGAGCAATAAAATTTTTTTTGCTTTTTGCTTTTTTTCCCCCCACAGGTGAAACGCACTTTATTCATTCATGGCATCAACAAATATGCAGAAGAGAGAGAGATAAGGCTGCACTTTGAGTAAGGCCACAAATGTTCATAACACTGTTCATTTTCACTGCTTCCACTTACACACATTATTTTAGCTACACAGTAGAGGCATTGACTTAGCAACCACATACAAGAACATGCATCTTTTCTGTCTTTGTCTGCAATGGGACTCTTCATAAGAGAATATCTCTTACTCATTTGCTATAAAATGTTATCAAAGTTATACACATGAATATACACTACCGTTCAAAAGTTTGGGGTCACTTGCAAATTTCTTTGTTTTTGTTTAGTGATTTATTTTCTACATT
>JAOVVB010000041.1:7163278-7187909 GCA_028570985.1 Heterobranchus longifilis
AGAAAGGCTGACCTCTGTGTCTTAAAATAGCAACTAACTGCTGTTTTTGTTGTTGTTACGAAAATGGAGGGTAATTTGTGTTGTTCAAATACAGCTTTACATTGATTTCATCTTCACTGTATCTTTGTTCATGCTGAGGAGTACATACTTTTTATATTTATAGGTGCAACATCAAAACACTTTATTTAAACCTATTAAAACTAAATAATAATAAAAAAGGCAGCACCAAAATTGTTAAGAAATGTATAATTAAAATAAAGCTTCAATAAAGTTCATTATACGAAATATTAACCCCATCATATGGATGTGCTGTTATAAATAACAAAAGGCACCTCAACACTTTAAATTAGCTCATCCGCATCTTCCTTTCTTAATCTTTTAATCTTTTTTAAGAGTGTATTATAATATAATAACACGTTATGTAATAATGTATACTTTATAATGTATGTGATTGACAGATACTTCTGTGCTTCTTTGTTTGGAGCAGTGATTTATCTGATTTTCTCCAAATGCTCGATCTGTAGCAGTTTTGTGTCATTCCTTCAGTGAACACCTACACTACATATTTTTTATATGTAACTTTGACCTTGGTAAATATTGAAACTGTTATGGTCTTTGCAGGAGGAAGCAATGACCTACTACACCGAGCTGGAGGCCAAGCTGAGAGAGGATTATAAAAAGGAAAAAGAGAAGGTCACCACCAAGCCTCTGGACATGGCGTTCGTCACCTTCCAGAATGAAATCATGACTGCAATGTAGGTTTGATATGCTGTGTGTTTTGGCTGTAGTGGGAATATATCGTTAGCTTCACAGACTCGCATTAACATGTACTTCGCTCATCTGTATTTAAATGAAGTTCAAAAAGCTGATCGAAATATAGTGATTACAGTGCCACTGCATTGTACGTGCATTTTTGTGTTTCAAGAACATACCCAACAGACCAGAATTTCAGTTTAATGCTTGATGATTTATTTGTTGCATGCTTTCTGACCTTGCTTCGCCCTTAAGCCGTATTAATATCTGCTATAAATGGCAGATATTTTTTAAATTTTTTTCTTGACTGAAATTTTAAAGTTTCCTAGACGATGCATTTTTAAAAGTACTATTTTTTCCTTTTCAGGATTCTTAAGGACTTTAATGCCTGCAAGTTCCATGGCTGTCACTGTCGGCGCGAGCCAAAATCATCACCCTACAGCACCAACCTATATACACACAACTGGACAGTCACCTACGCTCCTGATCCACAGAATGTGTACTGGTAAGAGATTCTGTTCAGAGCAGTCCGACTCTCCTCCATCATTCCTGCAGAGACAGTAAATACAGTACAGATGCCTCTTCTTGACAATGGAGGTAATAGTAGTTATAGTAATAGGTTTGGTAGTAATTTTGTCTTTTCTCCTGCAGGGAGCACTTGTCCATAGGCGGAGCATCCTGGTGGCTCCGCTGCTTGGTTATCAACTGTTTCCTCTTCATCCTGCTCTTCTTTCTCACCACTCCTGCCATTATAATCTCCACTATGGACAAATTCAACGTTACAAAACCTGTGGAGTACCTGAATGTAAGTAACTAGTGCATGAAACACGTGTGCGTCTGCCTTCACTCTGTACATGCATGGTGTTTTATGCAACATTCACATGGCTGTGTCAAATATCCAAATAAAAAAAAAATAATGCTGATTCACTGGCATTTTAGACCTCCTCTTAATTAGAATTTTGATTTTATAATAAAAAAATATTATTTTAAAATGATTTTATAATAATAACCTTTTTTAAATAGATTTTATAATAATTATAATAATAAAATCTGGATTGGATTTTAATTTGTCATCCTTATCACATGTCCTTCCCTTCACTTTGTTTTACCTTGGTATGGATTTCCAGAATCCCATTATCACCCAATTCTTCCCCACTCTGCTCTTGTGGTGCTTCTCGGCCCTGCTGCCCACCATCGTGTACTACTCGGCTTTCTTTGAGGCGCACTGGACACGGTACACGCTCACGTCCAAGCTTTCTCTCTTTTGCACACATCAGCTAGCACTGTATTAGAACAGCAGATTATGGGTTAAGAGTTCTATGCATTTCATTCACGTAATATAGGAGATTGTTATTCTAGCAATTGTGTGTTACATATTTTAGTTGATGTCCTGTTTCAATTTTATAAAATTTGAAATTGTAAAGCTGCTAGTTAAGCTGTGCAAAACTTAACAAAAATCATTCCATGTTATTTCAACACAAATAATGCACCAATCTTCTTTCTGGTGTTTTGGGGACTTTTTCCTTACAGTTCTGGGGAGAACAGAACCACTATGCACAAGTGCTACACTTTCCTCATCTTTATGGTCCTTCTGCTGCCGTCTCTGGGCCTCAGCAGGTTAGACCTGGAATACATTAAATTGTTGAGTGACTGGAGGAAGATACAATGTTGAAGTCTCACTATAAAGTTAAATTTTTGTATTATTTTGAAACGATGTGTGTGTCAGTAGATTTGGGTATAATACATTCCTGTAAATCAATTGTTCCTTATTGCAAACACTTTGGCTTATCTTTGGTATGTAAACTATTTTAATTATGAGTGAATATGCTGTGACTTTAGTAACATGCTCTGTATTCTTTTCCTAACGTAGTTTGGATGTGTTTTTTCGCTGGCTTTTTGACAAGACGTTCCTGGCTCAGGCTTCAGTAAGATTTGAGTAAGTTGATGCATGACCAGGTTATTCTGTATTTTAAGGGATCATGAAAATATTATACTATACAATTTAATTTCATTTTGCACTCAGCTTGGGCTATAATATTAAATTGTCAGCAGTGCCATTTGTCATTTCAACATTTGCATGTTAACAGTTCTAAAAAAGGTATATATTTTTTTAATGTGATTTCTTATAGACTGAAATGTCTTTGTGTCTTTCTTCAGATGCGTATTTCTTCCAGACAATGGGGCATTCTTTGTGAATTATGTCATTGCCTCGGCCTTCATTGGTAATGCCATGGACCTGTTGCGCATTCCGGGTCTGCTCATGTACATGATTCGTCTGTGCCTGGCGCGTTCTGCAGCCGAGAGACGCAATGTTAAGAAGGTGATGAATTTCCTCAGACACTCCATATAGCCATACTTTTGAATATTGCCACATTATCTAATACAGTGAATCCTCGGATTTCGAGTAACGTGGTTTGTGAGTGTTCCGCAAGAAGAGCAAAGATTTTTAATCAATTTTGACTTGAAAAACGAACAAGTCTTGGTTTACGTGTACCGAGTATCATTTATCACGCATGTGCTTCTAGTTTTGACGCTGAGCGTCACGTGGTCACAACATGTTATTTCTCGCTGCGGAATTGTGGGTAATCGTCTCCCCTGCTCGGCCTTAGTGTGCGTCTCTCACTGGTATAATCAACATCCGTGCACACGTGTACTGTTTACTGTAACACTGTGACCACATGTGTGCGCGTAAAACATTTTATTTTGTGTTTGTATGCGTGTGTGTACAGCACACGTGTACTGTTTATTACAACACACGTGTGTGCGCGCGTGTAAAGCAAAAGCAAGTCTCATTAGAGAGGTTAAAGATCCATTTTCTCTCTTCGCGTCATTGAACATGATACTTCACACACACACACCCCTCCTTTCGCCTTCACACACACACCATGTTAAGTGCTTCAGTACAACTGCATGGTTGTGTGCTTCATGTAATGCATCTGTTAACATTGGGTTTAGCTAAAACACCAGAACATAATAATTATAAGGTGTGTCCACATACTTTTGGACATACAGTGTATGCTAATTAGTGTAAATATATGAAACCCTTCTGATTGCACAAACAGGATAAACGGAATGAAACATTGTAGAAAATTGTCCTTTTTCATATTTTATTTTAACAAACTGCCTTTTTTTCTTTTCTTTTTAATATCCATCATAGTTACACATACTTACATACTTGCACATACAACTGGTTGTGATGTATTTAATCATGTAGCTAAATTAATGTGAGGTTTGCTACACAGCATCAAGCATACGAGTTTCAGTTCGGTGCCGCATATGCCTGGTTGATGAACGTCTTCACTGTAGTCATGACCTACAGCATCACCTGTCCAATCATCGTTCCTTTCGGTAAGCTTCTCAAACCCAGTCAACCCTTGAAAATGTGTGTTGGGGAATGTATGACTTCTCAGACGACATGTTGTTAAGCCTGAAAACTTTAAATTTTAGCTGCTTTAAAACTACTGTATATCTAAATATTATTTGCTGCGTTTTAGTAAAATCCTGGCTCGACTGGATAACATTAGTCTGTAAAGTAAAGCAGAAGTTTAATGTAGGATCATTTTGTAATCCTTCTCTACACAATCTAATGGCTGCAACTTGCATGTTCTTTGTTAAACAAACATTCTTAATGACTACTTCTGAGGATGTATTTATCTGTTGGAATTGTCTTAAGGGCCTAAGCATTACACAAGTGATATGAAAAAAAAAACATTGCATATAATGGTTAAAGTGGATAGATATTGTGAGAAACGAATAAATAGCGCATGTAATATGCACAGACACGAGCATCATTCCAAGAATTGATTACACGTGACAAGCGAGCCTGAAAAACATGTCAAGTCTGACCGGACAACTCTGCCTTTTACATTGGGATAACATTTTACAGGGTGACTCAAAGCAGACTCATGCTAAGGCTGACAAAACGGCACAAAATAAATCACAAAGCACATTTCATGGAGTGCCTGAAAATCACCTGAACCTTTTAAATGACTCTTTCTGTCCTCTCTTTAGGTTTAATGTACATGTTATTAAAGCACCTAGTGGACAGATACAACATGTACTACGCCTACCTGCCGTCTAAACTGGATAAGAAGATCCACTCTGGAGCTGTGAACCAGGTGGTGGCTGCACCCATCCTGTGCCTCTTCTGGTTGCTCTTCTTCTCCACTGTACGCACAGGTGAGGGCATCCTTTTTGGCTGGACGTCTTCTTCATTTAGTGTGAATATATCATTACACATTGTAATACACCCATGTACATTCATAAATAATTAAGGCAGATAGCAATGAATAATTTCCAATAGCAAAAGTATTGTGTATATTTTGTACTACTCAGAATTTTCTGTAATGCACTGCTTTAAGGTAATCGCACCAAAATAACCAAGCTCCCTTCCAGCATGCCATCTTGTTTAGCTCATGCTTGGCACAAAACCAGCAAGTGTTTAGTACTCCCAACCTTAAACCAAGCTCATCTGACATGGAGACTGTTAAAGGGCTGAAATGTGGTGTTCTGTAGATGCCATTTGTGAACAATTTGCAAAATTCAGTCTTCATGTATCGGCTTGGAAAATTAATTAATTTGTTAATTAGAATAGAATAAATGAAGGCATTTCTTTCCCCTAACAAAATTTTCAATGATCTTTTTTGCTCTCCCTAGGGTTCTCTGCTGCCACCTCCATCTTCACATTTGTGGTTCTGATCATCACCATCATAGTTTGCGTCTCTCACATTGTGTTCGGTCATTTTAAGTACCTAAGCGCACACAATTATAAGGCAAGTCTATAATCCACGTCCAGGAAAGTGGTACATACTGTACTGTACTTCTGTTTGAACATGTGCTTCATAATAATCTTTACAGATTGACTCTCAGGAAGTGGATGGAGTAGAGAACGGACAGCCGCCTGGTACCTCCCCGCCCGCCAAATCTGCGGTGAGATTGAATAGCTATAGCGTGTTGTCTGTCATTTTCTAGTAACTCCAACACATCATCACATGAATTCACATAATTGCTATGAGTATCCAGTTTTACATTTCAATATTCTTACATAAACATGAAATAATTATTTATGACTCGGGTGAAATAAATGACAAAATTATTTATTCCATACAACTTTTAAGTTGTAGAATTTTTATAGTTTTAATTAGGATTGGGATTGATGCCTTATCAGTTAATATTAATTATTTTTAATTGGTATTATCAAGATTTAGCGCCTAGTTCCTTGCAGCGCATGTGTACTCCCAATATAGCGTAGGCTGACATTTATGCTATTATTCTGTGTTGCCTTGTTAGTGGAAATTTACAAGTTATGATGCCATTTACCACCAAGTGAAGAAAACATGGCTTTATATCTGTATAAAATCATGTCTTTTGTTTACACTGTGAAAGCATGTAATCCAGGTAAAAAAAACTGCTTTCACCACCGTTTTACACTTTTACCAGTAGAATGACTACTGGTACTGGTGTACTTCTTATAGTGAACAACAAGAGCAGTAAATTCTGGACTGAAATTGCAGCACATCAGCAACAGAAGGCAGTAGCGATTAGCTTAACTTTACCATATTCAGTGTGAGTGGCATGGAACTTGATAGCTGAGAAGCTACTCCTAGGTGACTCCTAAGTTGAAATTACCAGTTAACATTAAAATCACACAGACCGGTCGTATTAAGATCTTGTAGTAGGATCCATATTTACTTGTTTGGATGAGATGATAAGGTCAGACCTATCTCATCTATACCTGCAGATCTGTTATAACTCTTGTGGTCTGTCCGAACTGTTGCCCCAGACAGCATTACATCGTGTTTAAATAAACTATAGTGTAAAACAGCCGGCTGTACAGTATGCGCCAAATATTCTAAAACGAAAAGACGAACATTATTACCTTAAATAAACAAATGTACACCATATTGGCGTGTTGCTTTACCAGCGTTTATATCGTTCACGCAGATTCTTAACCCAGGTCCCTGGAACAACACTTGTTGCAGTCTCCTGCAAAATGAGATGATTTGCTTGCGTATTCCAGACACAGTTCTTGGCGGATTCTTGGGATGAATATGGCACCTCTTTCAACTCAGGCTCCCTTTACGATCCACTTCCGCATGATTAGAAATCATACTCAAATATGAATACTTTTTTTCTCAGTCAACTTTCTTTTCAATACTGGGAACAAGTGTGCCAGGAGCTATGCCCCATCAGAAAAATGTATATTTTGGCACATAGCGGATTATGATCAGCCACCTGTATATGATCTTGTTTATCTAGCAATTATTTTGACATAATATTAATCATAATACATGTCATAATACAGATATCATAAGTATGCAAACATATACCACACATTGTGTCATGTTGCCCAACCCTAACTCATGCATGCTTTACTGATGGAGATACACTTGAGTTTTGTTATAAAGGTAGCAAAATCTGGATGTTGGGAAGGATTAAGGTTATGCCATTCTCTTCTGCTGTAAAATACCAAACAAGAATAAATTTAAGTAAATAAATATAAAAAGGCACATTTTCTCAACCAGCTATTTTAAATTTGATTATGATTTCCTCTTTTTCTCCTGTCCCTTAGCAGAAGTACATTGCACAGGTTCTGCAGGAGCAGGGGACAGACGAGACAGGCTCTGGGAGCGGTGAGGAGTATGGCCAGAGTTCCTTGCAGGATGACGAGCTCATCGCACCGGGCTCTGTTGTTAACGAGGGGGATTTCCAGTCAGGAGAGGACAGTCTAATCGACAACGAGGTGCATCAGTGAGGCACACTACATTCTGTAACAGACTATTAGTAGATCAAACGCAAACACACTGTACTGAGATCGGATAAAGCTGTGCTCCAGGACCCTTATGTAGCCCGGACCAGGGCGTCACACCTGTATACGTTTCGTCCCTTGGGCTTGGAGAGCAGCTCGCAAACACTAACAAGGCTCGACCATTTGCTTTCATACTTGACATGGAAAAAGCCAACTGTGCTACTACATACTAAACTTCAAACTAATCAAGTTCACCAAGGCTGCTTCATGACTGCTTCTCCACATCATGTACGACTGGCTCTCAGTCACCACTGGAAGGAGGGCACATCTCTCATGGTTGCACATCGATTATGATGGTTTTGTTTTTGCTTTGGAAGAAATCCTTTTAATCATGGTATTTATGCATTATGCACCTATTTTGTGTTACAAGTCATCTTTAATCAGTAGGTTCATGGGTTCATAAATGTTAACTATTCTTTAAAGGTGAGTATTTATCTGGACACTCCATCTTGCTATCATTGGAAGTGCAGGGTTTTCTTTTTTTTTCTCCATTAAAATTTTTTTTTTTAAAGTGCATGTGTCAGTTTTGCAGTAATGAGCCAAACTGTTAATGTTACGAATGTTCCTTGTGGCTTCAGCTGTAACTCAGCAATTAAAAAGAAAAACAATGGGCGAGCACCAAGTAATTTATGTTCATGCAGTGTTTTACAGCTGATCTTTACAGCCAACTTTTTTCCAACTCGTTGAATTGTTTTAGCACTACGTGTATAAGTGCCGCCGCAAAGTAGTCTGTCCAACATATCACTGGATAGACTCCAGGGTATTATTTATCGTCAGGTTTCGGCTGTCATTTCTAATAGGATTCACTGACTAGTTTCTTAAACAGACTTAAAAATTATTTTTTTTAATTAAAATTATTACACTGATTTAGTTACCTTTACTTACAGATTGTAAAGTGATCTTGTAAACTCTGGATTTTTAGGTTCTCAAAGACAGCCTTTATGCGGTTGTCACTTCCTTGCACGTTTTAGCATGAGAGTTGTTTATTTTTATTTATTTTATTTTTTTTAAGCAACTGTGTTAAATACTAAACAATGTAGCAATTAATGTAGTCGATCACTGAATGCAGCGTTTCTTGTACAGAGACACAAAATGCAAACAAAAATTAATGAGCTAAACTTTAGCTCATAGGACCATAGTCTGATCCTGTCTCTGTCTTTGTGGATTTCTGTGCACCGCAACCCACCTTATTGACGGATCTGCTACATGATAGTAAGAGCAATAAAGAGAAAGCGAGTGTACGTCTGTAAAAGTCACATACCATGTCAACATGTCCTGGTTGGTACCGCAGATTTACTGCTGAATCATTGTCCATATATTTGAATTGTTTACATGAATTTCCTGTCAGATGTTTTGCCTGCCATATTCTGTACCCCATATCAACCCATGGTGAGTAATTTGCGAGCCTATGACTGCACATGAGGAGAAATAATGCATATTTTTCTGCACTGACACTTGAAGAATGATGTAAACCCTGTAATCACTAATTCTAATATATTAGGTAAATTAAATTCTAATTTATGAACGGCAGTGCTGCTTATACTCATGTTCCAATGGCAATGATGCTGCTTCTCGTGTTACTGTAAACATGAATCATGGTGGTGATCAGCACTCATGATGACGCAGCATTTCCATTACTGGATATACAGTATATACACACTTTTAGTCCTTGATTTAAGGGAATCCCCATGTTTATTCGATTCATTTGTCATTGTACCTCTGCAGATGAAATATGACCATGAGGTTGCACTTTACGCACACATTTCTGTGGATGTTTCCGTTCATTTCTGGTATTTTATTTATATCATTTGCTACAGTTTCTCAGTGGAAATGGAGACCACTGTTTAACTAAGTGGAGCTGTTGGAACTACTTTTTCATTTTTGTAAATAGACTGTCATTGCACTGCTTTCATGAACACTAAAACTGTGGCATTTAAGGATGTGTACAGTTTATCAGGTTTTTTTTTCTTCCCCTCTCTCAAAAACAATAAGGATCCCTTTTATTATATTGTGACAGCTGTGGAATGCATACATTGCTAATCTGTTCTCAATTTTTTCTATTGTAGTTTCTTTTGTTCCTTAGAACTTCTTTTTTATGATGTACACATCAGAGCCTTCCATGTCTTCAAACAATAAATTCAGCCTTTACTGCTAAAATGTCTTGGTTTTCGTTCATTCATCATAAGGAATCACCTTAGTGGATGATGATGTGTTTTTAGGAAGTGTGAAGAAACTGGAGGAAACCTTAGAGACCTAGAGAGAGAACACAACCAAGAGCTCCACTATGCTGCATGTGTGCACAAGTTTCTGGGGGTGGGATACTCTTTCATGATACTCTACCACTACGACTTCATCATAGAACAGACATTAACAACAGATATCATAAATTCAATTCTTTATTTTTACGTTCAGGGTAAAAGAGAACTCAGAGCCAGTCCTGGCAAAATAATTCACGTAGGTGTGGGCAGCATTCTAGCACATAGCACCCTTCACACTCATTCAAACACAGTGGGAACATTTGACAGTACCTCAAGAACAAGATCAGACCCAGATAAAAAAAATGTATTACAGTTTATTATACCTCGTCTGTATTGCTCTTGATCGACACGGGGCTTAATGGTTTTAATGGACATGGGGCAGGTTAGGCTAATTGGCGTTCCTAAATTGCCTGTAGTGTGTGTGTGTGTGTGTGTGTGTGTGTGTGTATGCCCTGTGATGGATTGGCCCCCTGTCCACAGTGTACCCTGCCTAAGTCCTTATCCTAAGTCTCCTGAGATAGGCTTCAGGCCCCCGCAACCTTGTATACAGGATTAAGCGGTATAGACGATGAGTGAGTATATTTTGGTAAAGATTTGCATATGCAGAGGGGCATTCAAGTCAAACCTGGATCTGTGATGAAATTTCTCGTGAATTAAATCATAATTTTAAAATTAAACTAGATGGAATTCACAGCCAGCACCTACAATCTGAAGCTAGGACGTGTAAATATTAGATCTCTCACATCTAAAGCGCTTATTGTAATAAAGCGATCACTAATCAGGAGTTTGATATACTGTACTATGTTTAACAAAAACGTGGATTTAACCGCATCAGTCTCTCGCCAACTGGTAGAGGAAGAGGCATCGCAGTTAAAGTGCTTTTAATGAATCAAACCTTCATTTAAAAACATGACATTTGAGGTTCTGAATACTAACATAACAAACATCACCACAATGTCTCCCCAGTCGATTCCAACAATTTTTATTTACACCCAGACACTCAGAGCTTTACTCTAAATTTCTCTCTGAATTTACAGATTTCCTTTTAAACATGGTCATTTCCATATACAAAGCATCAATTCCTGGAGACTTTAAAAAAAATTAAGAATCTTGAAGAGCCTCTGAGAACAGCATTTATGTCCATTCTGTACTAGATGTACATCAGTGCATAGCAAGGCCCACTCATGAAGTTCACACTCTAGATTTAATACTAACCTTCAGATTAAATATAGAAAATATAGGGATATTTTCCCAAACAGATAATATCAACAAAAACTGAATGCCTTGAAACCTCTTATTAAGAAATCTGACATTGATCCATGTCAGCTGTCCAACTATAGGCCAATATCAAATTTCCCCTTTGTCTCAAAGATTCTAGAATCTAGAATGACACCACTGATCATAGTATTCTGCTTGATTGATTAGAAAATGTTGTAGGAGGTAAGGGGTCGGATTTCTCCTGGCTCAGGTCTTATTTGACAGATCGTTATCAGTCTGTAGATGTAAACATACAAAATTGAAATTTGGTGCACCACAAGGTTCTGTTTTAACCCTACTGCCATTTTCTCTCTATATGCTTCCTCTTGGTAACATAATTCATAAAGATGGTATTAGTTTCCACTGTTATGCTGATTATGCTGACAGTTATATGTCTCAGCGAAGTCAGATGACCGACACCGGCTTAAAAAAGTTGGAGAATGTGTGAAGGATATTAGACACTGGACTCTAATTAACTTAATTCTGCTTAATTCTGATCAGTACAGAAGTACTGGTATTAGGATCACATGCAGCTAGAAGTAAGTTTTCACACAGTAACTGTGGGTGGCCTTTCTGTTTCTTGTGCAGCAGTAACAGATCTTGGTGCGATTATAGATTTTTGAAGCTGCTGTAGATAACATTACCAGGATAGCATTCTTTCATCTCAAAAATATTGCCAAGATAACAAATAGAATGCAGAAAAACTTGGTTCTGGCTTTTGTCACTTCTAGGTTGGATTATTGTAATGGCTTGCTGTCTGAATGTTTAACTAGGTGCATAAACAAGCTCCAGTTCATCCAGAATGCAGCAGCGAGAGTCCTCACCAGAACCAGAAGATATGAGCACATCACTCCTATCTTATCCATACTGCATTGGCTCCCTGTAACATTATGCATTGATTTTAAAATACTACTATTGACCTTTAAAGCATTAAATGGTCTTGCACCATTTTACCTGACTGAACTGCTAGTGTTTTATGATCAGTCACGCCTACTTCGATGAAAGGATGCAGGCTACTTTTCAGTACCGCGTATTAAGTAAACTACAGCTGGGCTTTCTTACAAAGCTGGAATAGTTATGGAATATGCTTCCAATTAATGTTCAGGACTCACACATAGTCTCAGTGTATAAGTCTAGGCTAAAAAACAATTTATTTAGCCAAGCATTTTGTGAATAGTTTGTATTAGGTAAAGGTGCAGATCTTGGGGAATCATGGATGTAGAGTATTATGGTGAACTGGTATGTGTATATGCTGTCTGGGGTGGTGAGTGGGAATGGTTCCACTCACCATGAAGATGGACTCAGCTGATGCAGGCAGTTTTTTTTTTTTTCTGATGGCATGTGATTACACAAACTCAACAGTTCAAGACTGAAATTCCCACAAACATTATTGTACCGGCGATGATGTCATAGTGCTTGGGCCCTAATTATTATTATTATTAATAATAATAATAATAATAATACATTTTTTGGGTGGCATGGTGGCGTATTGGTTAGCACTATGGCCTTACACCTCCAGGGTCGAAGGTTTGATTCCTGCCTCGGGTCTGTGTGCATGGAGTTTGCATTTTCTCCTCATGCTTGGTGGGTTTCCTCCGGGTACACCGGTTTCCTCCCACAATTCTGCGATGGATTGGCTCCTCGTCCAGTTATTAATATTATTAACAATTATTAATATTATTGATGACATTTTTGGGTGACATAGTGGTGTAGTGGCCTCGCACCTCCAGGATCCAATGTCATGAGTGTGTGTGAGTGTGCATGTGTGCCCTGTGATTGATTGGCACCCAGTCCAGGGTGTACCCCGCCTTGTGCCCAAAGTTCCCTGTATACATCCTGTATACAGTTTAAAGCAGTACAGAAAATGAATGAATGACAGTTGCTTTTTCACTCCAGTGCGGTGTCTCGTGCTTCAGCCTTGTGATTTCCACGCAGATATCCTGCGTCATCGGTGTAGTTCCTGTGTCTAACCACTAGATGGCGGGGTTTCATCGTTGATATGACGAACCTAAAAGTCGGTAAAAGTCCAGAAGTGCGACGTGGAAACGCTGAAACCGCGCTACGTGACAACATCAGCGGGGCCTCTCGGTCTCGCTCTTACATGCTCTCCGGGCTTCTTTGGACCATGTGAGTGGACAGTAAGATTTATAATCCAGTAAAGTGCAGGAGAAAGAAGAGCTGGACGCGATGGACGGAGCTCTGGCTGTTACTCTGATCTCTGTGGCGATGTTTGTGGGATGTTTTCTGCTCGGACTCATTCCGTTACTGGTGAACTTTTCCCAGGTAAGAACAAACCTGCTGTATTTCATATTTCTGTCTAAAACTACAACAGTACGCTGAAGGTGTGTGTGTGTGTGTGTGAATACAGGACACTGTAATACTAATCTGATTTGAGTTGGAGTGTGCATTGGGTGCGTTTCTTAACTTAATACATCAACCTTAAATATTATTAACAATAACAATAATCAAAATCATTCTTTTAAACTCTCTTAATGTCTCTGCGACCAGGACGTTAAACTTTCAGCAGGTTCTACAAGTCCGACAAGTAAATAACCACAAGTTATACCGTGTGACCAAGAATAACAATCCATTTTGACTAAATATAAATGTAATGTTGCGCTTTGCGTATGCAATTATTTTATAATTAAACTATTTTTAGAGCACCGGTGCAGTGAACAAGCTTTTAACAGTTTAATCACTTTATCCAAACCCTTACAGCAGAAGCAGCAGTTTATTACCGTGCTGGGGGCGGGGCTTCTGTGTGGCACCGCCCTCGCAATTATTATTCCAGAGGGGGTGGAGCTACTGGAGGGGTCGTCCAGAGGTGAGTAACTTCCCCTTCTAACATAAGCACTATTGTACTCAGCTGATACTTTATATTAAAAAGAAATCTGAGACAATCGTATAGACTTTTGCTGCTGCTAAATCCATGTGGGCCGGGAATCAACCTCCTGATACAAACTTGTGAGCACACCTCGGTCTCAATATGATTTTGCGATTCGAACTGCTTGCTCACGCACCATTAGGGGCGGAGTAACACACTCGGAGGAGAAGCGCTAGCCGCCCCTGATTGGCTGTAGATCCCTCTCATCCCTCCCCCCCTGAGAGAGCTCGGCCAATCAGCTCTCTCTGTGCCTCCGGCTGTGAGAGGAAAACAGCATCCCCCGGGGTTCAAACCAGCGCTTCCCGGATGATCCAATTTTACACCTTTAAAAAAAAAAAAAAAAAGTTATATGATGAATTAAATGTAGCCCGTTCCATATAAAATTAGTTTTCTCACTTAAACACACACGCTAATTAGTCGAAAATTGATAGAAGTGCATTAGAATGCCTGTGTTGGAAGCCACAAGCACCCATGCGCTCACTGTGCAGTTGAGTTTTGAGACTTTGGAGACGTTCATTCTATGTGGTAGGAGTGAATTATTTGTAACAAGTTTGAATATGTGAATAAGTTTGTCATAATAATTATGGTGGATGACATAACGGAGATTAAGTTTACATTAAACAAGAGTTTAACATTAAAATACAAACTCTTGTATTTATAGAAACTACAAATGCAAGAGTTTAAAAGCAACATTTTTGCTGAGCAGTACATATCTCTGTTGTGACAAACTTATTCAAACTTGTTACAAATAATTTACTCCTACCACATGGGAAGAAAGTCTCCAAAGTCTCAAAATGCAGTGAGCATGTGAGTTGAGCGGCTGCGAGCGCGGCTAATGCAGGCACCTGGGGCTTCTAATGCACGCGATTTTCAACTAATTAGTGCTCGAGGGGTTTGTGTAAGTGTGAGTGGATTTGAGACTAATTCTGGTCACTGCCAGATCGACCAGTTCATCTCTATTATAAACACAATAAAATCTATTTTGAAGTTATTAATTAATCGATTTTCATTAATGAATTGATTTGTCCTCCATATCTACTGAAAAATATAAACTAAAATCAGATTTTTGGCATATCCAGATTGGAATCAGTTTGAAATCAGATTGCTTTCATGTAGTCTGAACAGTAAAAAAACATTGAATCTGATTTTTGCAAATCCGAGTTCGGTTGAAATCAAACTGTCCTTTATGTCATTCACAATGCAATGTGGAAGTTCAGGTCCATACGATCACACGGTATGGGCATGGGTCCATAGATGAAAAAACAAGCAGGAAGACAATGGAAAAAATGTGACCCGAAGGGAGAGGTGTGCTATTTCCATTTTTAATTGTCTTTTTGTTACCTGTATGTTGTTATAAGTTGCCAGCAGTTGACATCAACATACGTACTGTATGATGGCGTAGCCACGCCTCTGGTGTCATTGCCACAGCAACCAATGCAGATAGGTCGACAGTGTGTAAGATTTGGGCTTCCAGTCTGAACGGAGCCAAATCCAACTTGATAAAGTGTGTAAAGTTAGGCCAAAATCTCAGATTTGTAAAACGAAACATTTTTCCTGCAATATGAACAAAGTATGGTTAATATGGTTAACCTTTTTCCAAAGGTTACATCAATACTAATACTACTATTGTTTGTCCATTACTAGGCTAATTTACTTGTACTTGTAAACATGTAAAGATGCTCCAATACCAGCACCTGACACAAAGTACTATATACTATATGCATAGGCCAAGCCTAGTGTACCTTGCAAACTGCTATGGTCTGTGAAAAAACCATCTTTCTGATACATGAAACATTGCGTTTTTAAACAGCATTTTGAATAGCACGAGGGGACCTAAATTGTATGTGCACAAAGGTTCATTCATTCATTCATTCATTCGTTCATTCATGTATTTTTATTGTTCGTACATTGGTCAGAACTCACTCTTTCAGTGATATCTTTGTTTCATACATTGGAGGATTTAAAACCAGTCTCAGAAAAATTTCTGTCTGTATGTCTGTCTGGACAGAATTTAATGAAACTTTGCCAGTCCTTAGGAATTTGCGTGAAGTTACTCCTGTGCCATAAATGAAATCAAAATGTTAAGCAAAAGGGAAGTTAAGTTACAGTATAAGCAGTTATGTACCACATTATAAACTGCAAGTTCTGACAGCATACTGAGCATGTGTCTTAAATCAACTGCAGGACAGGATATAAACTTTACAGTACTTGAATATCTGTCTGAAAATTTACCTACTCCATGAGTGAAAGTAAAAGCCATGTTATAAACAGTTATACTGAATATTTTTACTGGGATTAGTTAATGTTTTCACAGCTGAAATAACAGCGCTGAAGTGAATGCGCTGGAGTCGTTTTAAGCCAAAACTTAATCTTTATCTGATCTACTTTTCAATTTCTCATCTGTGATTAACGCTCCGATTACCGAACAGGGAGTGTATTTGGCTGACGGCCAAAGAATTACAACATTAGTGTAAACAAGGGAAGGTACAACCTTATAAAATTTTTATTTCTTTGTACTAATAGAAAGAATTATGATGGAATAGAATAAAATTCTGCCATACAGAAAGACAGGCAGACGTGTACGTGGACTACAACCTGAACTAATAATATCCCTGATTACTATTAGCTTTAACCTTTTAACTATTTCACTTTTCCCGCCAGTGACGGGTGCTAATGCTACTTGCTAAGGAAAATATTCCATGATGCTTCTGATTGATTTATGCTAAACAGGTTACTCATTTTAATATCAGCATCGATGCAAACATCGTAAGCTACGCTGTCAATGTAAATACTACTTTTTATTTAAAGGTAGATGATTGGGCAAATGATATCACTTAAACAATCTATGAGTGTGAGTCAAAAGTTATCCGAACACTGGCTGTAGAATATATTTGAATTAACTTTAAATTTCAAAAGACAAATACATAATTTCTCGACGTAATTTCCTTGCTTTTCTTTATCATTTGTCCATCAGTCAACAAGTGTTTATATTCCCTCATTTAAAAAAAAATGTTTTAGCCTGAGCCACGGATAAACCGCTGTCGTCTTTCTGTGGGCAAAAGTGTGCAGACATGCATCGTCACGCAAGATCACAACACTCTTGGATAGCAGTCGTCTGCGTTTAATCCGAAGATTAAGCATCTCACTGTAACACTGTAGCGCTGTTGATTGTTGAACTGATAATGTTCCAATACTAGCCCTTGAGAAACCCAGAAAACTGTAAGCATTGCTTTTTCCAGCTGAAGGTTTTCCAACTTTTTTCTTGTTCGGCGATTGAGGATGTTTCTGTTCCATAGTCAGGCTTGTAGTGATGAATTCACTCTTGTAATCTGTAATGGTTCTAAGACATTTTGACCTTCCTTATAGTATCGGTCCAGATTTTGTTTGCAGATATTCAAATTCTCTGTTTCAGCACCAGGTACACCCTCGGACCACGAAAAAATTTATCACTAAATGCTGTTATGCAAATCATAAGTGGGGCCTCCATTTTGGCCCGCACCGCATTTACAAATGAACTGATGTGACACAAGACAGTAGCCTGAACGGAAAGCGCTGATAAGACAGTATCAAGACAGAAGTTTTAATATAACCTGCAAATAAGTGCAAATCATTTTTGACTCACCCTCATGCTGCATCTAGAGCCACGTGCAGCTCCAATTGTGAATCATTAATTCTGACCATTTTGATTCATGCACACACACATTCCATACAAACTTAAATAATTCTTTTGATTGTGTAAAGCTGCTTTTCGACAATGGCAATTGTTAAAAGCGCTATACAAATAAAATTGAATTGAATTGAATTGAATTAATAGTTTATTTCTTTTCTTTTTTTTTTCATCCTGCAGGATTATTTTGCTCAGTTGCATCAGCTGGACTGAACGCCTCCGATTCGGATTCTACTGCCAAGCCTTCCACAGAGAATCCATTGCGTCCACGTGTCTTTATTGGAGCGTCACTGGTCCTGGGGTTCACACTGATGTTTGTGGTTGATCAGATTGCTGATTACTGCTCTACACACGGTAAATAGTGTGTGTGTGTGTGTGTGAGTGCGAGCGAGAGCGCGCGAGCGAGAGTGCGCCCTGGAATAGATTGGCACTCTGTCCCGGGTGTACTCTGCCTCATGGATACCCTCCAGGCTTCTCATGACCCCGAACAGAATGAGCCAAATAGAGAATGAGTGAGTGAAAGAGAGAGAGAAGTATAATATAGTTACTTTTATGTCTGTCTTTCTTTCTAGTCTCCCGTGCGCGCGTATACAATGGCAGCACTACAGCGACTTTGGGACTTCTCATTCACGCAGCAGGTACTGTCAAATGTTTCATTTCTTTTTAAACATGACTGAAAAAGATAAATAGTAATAGATTCCCTGATAAATAAAGCAACTTTAATGGGCACAGTGGGTTGAGTTTCCAGCCTGAAACAACTCTGGGTGTGTTTCTGTGCCCCAGAAAGAAAGATCAAGAAAACAGGAAATAAGCAATCTTAAGAAATCTGACACTTTGTACACGAAAAAGACTTGATCTGTCTGAAATGGAGGTTTTTTTTTTTTTGTATGTTTTTTTTTCTTTAATAGTCTTATCCTTATTATTTACTGATGAATGTAAGGCAGAGCCTTAAATAAAATAAAATAATTATTGAGCACCAGAAAACATCCCCCTTGCTTTTATCCTTTACTTATTGTAGATGATAAGACAGCTCAATTAGCTCACCTACTGAACCTGTAGTTTAAGCTGCAAGTTATCAGTTATGGCATCTACATACAACATTATACAAAGGTCGTTCTTGTCCAACTGGGATCATTCATGAACACAAATTTGTACATTACAGGAATTCAACTGTAAGATATTGCCACATCCCCCATACAGTCCTGACCTCTCTTTAGTTTTGGCACACTGAAACTGGCCAGTTGAAGACTGAACATGACCAAGTAAATTTTTTTTCCAAATTTTCCATGTCAGATACTCATTGTATCTGTACAAGTCACTGAGATCACTTTTTCCCTCATTCTGAACAATAATTGAAGCTCCTGAGCTGCAGCTGCATGCTTTTATGCTTTGTATCGCTGCCACATGATTAGTTGAAGGGCTAAGGCAATCTGTCTTTTACTAGCCAGGAGTCCATCTGTGCCTAATTGAGTTCATTGGACATAGCCAGGTTTGTGGCTTTCCTGAGTATTAGAGGTCTCACAGGAGACCAGAGTGAAAACAAGAGCATGAGGTTGAGAGAATTTTCTGTAGACCCACGAGACAGGATTATGTCAAAACACAGATCTGGCAGAGGATACAGGAAACTTTCTGCAGCATTGAAAAAACACCCAAGAGCATCATTCTCAAAGGTAAGAGATTTGTAAGAACCAACAGTCTATACAGCTCTGTTCAACCAGCCAAACTGAGACATGATGAAGGGCCTTAGTCAGAGTAACCAAAACCCTAGGGTCACTAAAATGAGATCTTGAGTTCCTTTGTCCACATGGGAGAGCCTTATAGAATGACACCCATCACTGCAGCACTCCACCAGTCAAACCTCTATGGTTCAGTGGCCAGACAGAAGCCCTTACTTACTAAAAGGCACATTGCAGCTGGCTGGGAGTTTGCCAAAAAGCACCTGAAGGAATCACAAACTATGAGAAACAAAAACCTATGGTCTGATGACACAAAGATTGAACTATTTGGAGTCAAGAAATCATTTTGGAAACTAGTCATTATAGAGGGAAAATTGATGTAGATTACATAAAGAGCTACTGTATCCTGAATGTATCCAAACACTAGTGAAATGCTGGGATAAGTGTATTAGTATAGCAGGGGATTATATAGAGAAATAAAGAGAGTTTTTTACTCTCATAACTGTGTTCTGTTATTCTGTACAATCAGTTCGACTTGAACACTCCTCGTATGTCCACTGATACTGGGCAGTTGAAAACTGAACATGACCAAGTGCCATTTTTCCGAACTTCCCAAGTCAGATGCTCTAACCAGAATATGACCAAAGTCACTGAGATCACCTTTTTCCTCATTCTGTTCGAATGAGGTTGATTACAACAATCTGAACATGTCAATCTGTCTTTCACTAGCCATAGTTTGTGTGTGTGTGTGTGTGTGTGTATGTGCAGTGCCATCCGAAAGTTTTTTGTTTCACATTTATCTTAAAATGTATTCAAACCTTTTTTCCCTCCTCATTATTATATACACACACACAATAATCCACAGTGACGAATTATAAACAGATGTTTATAGTTTTTTGTTAATAAAAATAAAGACTGAAATATTTATATAAGTATTCAGATCTTTTGTGACGTTAAAAATTGTGTTTTAGTGCATCCTACTCCAATCAGTGGTCACTGAGATAGTTCTATAAATTAATTGCAGTCCACCTGTGCCTAAGTGAGTTCATTGGACATAATTAGGCTCACATCTGACTATTAAAGGTCTCACGGGAGTGTATGTCAGAGTGAAAACAAGATCATGAGGTTGAGATTATAGGTCTAATTATCTGTAGACCCATGAGACAGGATTATGTCAAGATATAGATCTGGGGAAAGATACAAGAACCTGTCTTCAGCATTGAAAACACCCAAGATGGTATGATAGCCTTCATCATTCTTAAATGGAAGTGATTTGGAACAAATAACTTTTATAGTTATAACAAATAGTCTTTCCAGATCTGGCTGCCCAACCAAACTGATTCATTGGGGATGGAGGGCTTTGGTCAGAGAGGTAACCAAGAACCCAAGGGTCACTATTAATGAGATCATGAGTTCACCTGTGGAGATTGAGAAGCCTTACAGAAGGACATCCATCACTGTAGCACTCCACCAAACAAGCCTATATGGAACAGCGGCTCTCAGCCCTCTTAGACTCTCAGCCGTTACTCACTGAAAGGTACATTGGAGCCAGCTAAGACACGGTTTGTCTGGAGTCCGGAGAGACCTGAAAATGACTTTGTAGTGCCGCTGCCCATCTAACCTGGTCGAGCTCGAACTGTTTTTTCCAAGTGGAATGGAAGAAACTTCCAAAAGAAAGGTGTGCCAAGCTTGTAGCAAAATTTACAAAGCAAACTTGCCAAGTACTAAGTGATGAGTCTGGTTACTTATGTAAATTGGCTATTTCAGTCGTTATTTTTTAAATAAACAAAAAACTATTAACACCTGTTTTTACTTTGCCATTGTATAGGATTGTGTGTAGAATGATGAAGGAAAAAAAGTTGATAATTTGGAATCAGAAGTGCCTTATATGAAAGGCAAAGGACTCTAGATTACGTTTATTTTACCAAAATAAAATCTCATCATGCCGTGATTTTTAATTATATAATTAGAACAGAAAGGTTAGACTTTGCTTACACAAAAGTCTTGTCACTTAACAGAAATAATGTACAGTACAGAACATAAAGTCATGGTGCAGTGGAAAAAGAATTAATATTGTGTATGACTTCCATGAGCTTGGGAGGACTGCATCCATACGTCTCGGCAATGACTCAAATAATTATTAATAAATTCCTCTGGAATGGCAAAGAAAGCATTCATGCAGGACTCCCAGAGTTCATCAAGATTCTTTGATTTCATCTTCAATGCTTCCTCCTTCATCTTACCTGCTCATGCTCAATAATATTCATGTCTGGTGAGTGGGCCGGCCAATCCTGGAGCACCTTGACCTTCTTTGCTTTCAGGAACTTTGATGTGGAGGCTGAAGTATGAGAAGGAGCTGCTGAAGAGTTTGCCCTCTCCTGTGGTTTGGAATGTACTGGGCAGCAAGAATGTCTTGATGCCTCAGGCTGTTGATGTTGCCATCCACTCTGCAGATCTCTCACACGCCCCCATACTGAATGTAACCCGAAACCATGATTTTTTTCCTCCTCCGAACTTGACTGTTTTCTGTGTGAATCTTGGGTCCATATGGGTTCCAATAGGTCTTCTGCAGTATTTGCGACGATTGGGTTGCAGTTCAATGGATGATTCATGGGAAAAATCAACCTTCTGCCACTTTTCCACAGTCCATCCTTCCTGCAAGCTGTGGGCCTTGGCAAATGCAACATGATTTTTTTTAGTTGTCTTCTGTTTAATGCTGGTTTCTGAGGACTGTTCAATTCGGCCATTGAGACCACTGCGTGAGAGAATTCGACAAACTGTTCTTGTAGATACAGGGGTTTCTGATGACCAGTTGTTATGTAGCTCTGGTGCAGTTGACAAAGGGCTTGCCCTGGACTGTCGAACCAACAAACGGTCCTCTCGAACAATTGTCTTTTGTGGTCTGCCTGACCTGGGCCTGTCATGAACTTCACCAGTTTCTTCAAATCTTTTTCTGATCCTCTCCACTTGACGTTTGGATACATTAAAGATGTCTGCCACCTTAGCAGGAGATTTGGTCTTTAGGCTCTTGATGATAGGCACTGGTCTGTGGTTGAATCGTGTCATGCTGGCAGGTCAGGATGCATTTCAAGTGAAGGTTGGGTGTGCTGGAGTTCTTCTTCTAGCTCTAATCTGTGATTGGTTGAATTCTTTAAAGATGTGACAAGACTTTTGTTTAAGCAAAGTCTGACCTTTCTGTCCTAATTAAATAATTAAAAATCACGGCATGATAAGATTTTATTTTGGTAAAATAAGTGTAATCTAGAGGCCTTTGCCTTTCATATAAGCCACTTCTGATTCCAAATGATCAACTAGAAGTCAAGTTATTTGCTGTTCCTTCAACTTGGATAGGCGACAAGACTTGTGAATAATATATATATATATATACACAGGGTGTCCCAAAAATTTTATATCATTTAAAATTTGGATATCTAAGTAATTACATGGCAAACAAAATTAAAAAGGCTTCATATTGAAAAATAAAAATATTTATTCATCAAAATTCCAACAACTTATTCAAACGGATCTAGATTTTATAACCGATTTCACAAAGCTTCACAAACGTTCAATATGCACACCACCTGTGGCACAACACACGTCAACCCGGTAGTCCAGCTCCTGTCAAACACGCTGTAGCATATCTTGTGTAACATTCTCCAGCCCCTCAGTAATTCTCTGCCTGAGGTTCTCCAGGCTTGTAGGAAGAGGCGGGATAAAGACCAGTCCTTTCACATAGCCCCATAAAAAAAAAAAAAAAAAAAAATCACAAGGTGTCAAATCAGTTGAACATGGTGGCCATTTCATTGTCATTATCGCTGGAAAAAATTAAACATTAAACTTTGGTAGTTTTTACACATCTCGTTAAACTTTGAGATCATTTGAGCGAGACGAGATGTCGTTAGACTACGAAATGATAAACAAAGTGTCCCAAAATTTTTTACATCACTGCTCAAAAAAAATCACGATACATCACAAAATGTATCTGACTCAAGACTTTTGTACAGAATTGTATATTATGTGATTGCCTTGTGCAAGCATGAGGTGAATCAGAATTCAGTAGATACTGACTATTTGAATTAGAAAGTTTTCTCACAGACGATTGCAAAATGTAAGTATTACTCACATTAAAACTCACAGAAGTCATGACTAGTGATCCGTTTAAAAAAAAAAAGTACTTATTAATCTCATAATCACACTCTCACATTTTTCTAAGTTAAATCATCTCTGATTTTTTGTCTTCCAACAACCTATTTAAACGGATCTAGATTTTATAACTGATTTCACAAAGCTTTACAAATGTTCGATATGCGCACTGCCTGTGACACAACACACGTCAAGCCGGTAGTCCAGCTCCTGCCAAACACGCTGTAGCATATCTTGTGCAACCTTCTCCAGCACCTCTTTAGTCTTTTGAAAAGACTAAAAATCACACAATAACGTAACACAGTTCAACTAACGGGTAGAATTTGTTGATGCTTGCATGCCTACTTTGTTCCTTATTATTTTCTTTTTGTGCTTCCTAATAGGGCTGTCCTGCTGGGCATGTGCGAGATGTTTTGTCTCATGTGCCAATGGCACAAAAATTTGCTAAATACTGGATCTGCCAGGTGCGATTGATGGAGCAAGAGGGAAACCTTGACGTGCTGCCAACATTTGAGGAAGCTGTTCGTTTAGTCAGAGAGGTATGCTTACCTTCCCTCCACAACCCTCCTACTTTCCTTTAATGATTACTCTTCACTATTATTTACCTTCCTGTTTTGCAATCATGCAACAGGAATGTCAGCAATAAAAAAATATTTTTTATCAAGATAAAGTCCTTTTTATTATTCTTTTCATGCACAGAAGCTTTCAAAAAAGATTACAGTGGTTAATCAGTGGTTTTCAGTCTATTTTAACCCCGAGATTAATAACAAATGTTGACAACAGGATATTCCGACCAGAAAAGGTGATACTAGTGATGTTAGATGTCCTAACCTGGTGTGGGGTGCCAACTAAAATACCTTCAGTCTTGGAGTCGTTCAAGCTGCAGGAAATTTATCTCCTTCAAACAGATGGTCAAAGTGGATGGTGGCTGAGTACATGAGGAGGTAGATTTTATTCTGAGGTAAAGCTGAGTCTCATCAGCATAGCAATGAAATGGGGTTGAGATCTGGAGACTGGCTAGGCCACTCCAGGACCTTGAAATACTTCTTACAATGCCACTCCTTCGTTGCCCAGGCGGTGATTTTGGGATCACTGTCATGCTGAAAGGCCCAGCCACGTTTCATCTTCAATGCCCTTGCTGATGGAAGGAGGTTTTCACTCAAAATCTCACGATACATGGCCCCA
>JAOVVB010000041.1:7198164-7209705 GCA_028570985.1 Heterobranchus longifilis
CACCGTGCCGCCTATTTTAGAATTCTTCAGATTAAAAAAAACGTTCAAAAAGAATGCACACAAGATTGGCACTCAACAGCTGTAATCAAAGACTTTGGTGTGTATATGCCACACGTATTTAAAATATACTTATACTAAACATTATACTACGAGAAGTGTTCAAGTCAGACCGGGACTTGTGATTGTACAAAACAAATAAAACAGTTATGAGAGTAAAACTCTCTTCATATTCCCCTGCTACACTAACCATGTTTCTCCCGATCCTTATTTCCCCAGTGCTTTAATGCAATTCAAGGTAAAAAGTCTCAATACAACGGAGCCATGATCGGACTGCCTGCTTTATGTCTGAAACGCTGGCCTCCCAGGAACTCCTTTGATGACCCAAACATGTGAAAATGACTTGGAGCGCGGTCAGGACGGTATGGGGGATGTGGCTATAACTCCCAGCTAGGTTCCTGTAATGTGAAAGTGGTGTTGGTGAATGATATGCAACTTACTGAAAAGTTATCTGTCAGTTGTCCCATTCGCTGAATGTTCACGAAAGTGACTGCAGTGGGCTCTGAGCGACGTTGGCAGGGATCATCATTCATGGACATACATCCTTCTTCAAAATGTTTCACTGCGGCCAAGAGTCTCCGCACTGCTCTCATTATGCCTTCATTCATAAGAAATTTCATCACGAGCTGTGATTTGACTTGAACAACCCTCGTATAAAATCAATAGTACAGTGTGCCAGCTGGGCATGTTCAAGCATCAGCTGCAGGCAGAAAGGGAAATGGGTTGAACCAGCAAGAAAGCTGGTTCTAATTTGTGCTTATTTATGTGTTCAGGGATGGGCAAAGAAAAAGAGATGCATAGCTGGCAAAAAAAACAAAAAAACACAAGTGTGAACTTGAACAGTGAACCTACAGTAATGTCAGTTTGTGTGATCTTATTGTTTATTTTAAGAACTGAACACACCAGTCAGAGAGGGAGAGAGAAAGAATTATTTCTGTCATGTTCAAACCAATAGATACTGTCTCTAAGCAACTTTACAGAAATCCAGTTTAGTGGCTTTATAATTCCTTACTTTTTTTTACAACTGTATGGAGAACCGTTGGGGAGGGAGCGGCTTGGGAGGGAGACGAAATTTTACCAGTTAACACTTGCCAGAAGCGGTGGTAAAATTCCATGCAAATGGTAAAAATATAATTGTTTTACACATGACAGACATAATTCCAATTCTCTCTCTCTATATTTCATTTTTCATTATGGTTTGACCAAAGTTGGATCTAGGTAGTAAACCACTACGAAATAGTCTATACAGATACATTTGTACTCGACAGTCTAGTATCGGAGCATTTAATTTGAAGGGGAAAAACACAACACTGATACTTACCCATGTGGTTTTTGCAGTTAAGCTTCGTCCAACCCAGTCCATCAAGTTGAAGAGCAAGAAACAGAACACGGGGATGAAGTATTTATCTAGGGATGCCAGTGAGAGACAGGAAGTCAATGAGAGTAGGAGCACATTACATACTGAAATCTTTCAGGAGCACATTTTCTTAAAACTCACTTACTCCAATCACCACCTTTTTCCCCATGGGATCTGACGTCTACAGTCACAGCAGGGAATATTCCAATAGTGACGGTGAAGACAAGGCACACTGAAAGGGCCATCACCCAAATCTAAAGGGGTCAGGGTGCATAAACGAATAGCACAAGTCAGTTAGAGCACTGAAAATGTATAGTATGTGATTAGTCGTATAATGGTGGTATAATTATTTAGATTTAGTGTGCCACTGATAAAATCCAGCAAATGAGTAAGGCCAGGCTCCATGACTTACAGTTATTACTATTCCTACTACTAGGTCACTGCTCAAACAAGAACGCAGGGAGTAAGAAAAAGAAAGAGGCCAAGTCATCGATGAAGCAAACAATTGCGTGATTTCCATTTTTGTCTAGTGTGGAAGTTAATTTAAAGCAGATCTTTGGATTGATAAGAATACTCAGCAGTGTTTCCCCTACAATAGTACAGGCACGGCAGGACGAGATACCAGCGACACCCTCACCATTTCTAAATGACTGCAGATTTATCATTCAAGTCTGTCAGATGGCCCTCTCTGTGTTTCCCCTCTGATTTGCTTGTGACAAACCCGGGAGCAGTGTTGTGCATGATGAGGGGAATTTAACAGCTAGCATTACTTGACTTGGCTGGCTAGCTGCTACCTTGTGGGATGAGATCTGTTTATTTGGGTAAAGTTTCAACAGAATAATTTTTCTGAAAACTTTTCTAGGAAAAACAGAACATGAACATAAATAGTATAATAACGTATTCTTATTTTAGATGACAGTGCCACAAATAGAGCCTTGTTTTAGAAAGGATTCATCGCTTCCCGCAGGGCCTCAGTAGGACTGATTTTCACACCAGACACGTCAAATCTGAGCGGCCCACGCTCACTCGGAATGTCCACAATGACTAATGCACAGTTCAAACTCCACTGGGTATTTGTCTACAACGATACTGCAGAGTCGGCCCAACAAGGCTACAACACTAATTGATTAAAAATATGCAAAGAAATAATGATACGAAAGGTTTTAAATAATTATAAAAAGCTGTAACTAATTTTAACACTAACAAAATTATATTTTGACAGACAATTTTATGCTTTGATTAAATTTATTTCAAAAGGTACATTTACTTTTAATTTTATGTACTTATGCACGTTACTTTCTATTAGCTGAACTGCTTTGACATGATACACAAGGCCATGAATTGTGCAAACATGAATAGGGCTTCTCCGAGACTATAAAAATACCAAATCTCTGAGCTTTAGCAGAAAATGTCCGATGAAGGAAAGATGGGCTACGTTTCCATTTATACAAAATATTCACACAGGGATAATGAAAAAAACAGTCATTGGTAGAGCTGAGTGCATCACGTCATGTTACACTGTGTGCTCCCGTCACGCCTGTCTCAGCAACTGCATCTCTAACATCTGGGCTTCCTACTGTCACAAACAAGGCTGTAAATAATGGCGCATTAACCTGCGCGTTTCTCTAATGACCTTCTCTTTTTTTAATCTGGCCTTTTCCGCTCCCACTTTACTTATTTTGATCTTCATATAAATTAAAGCCTAAAACATCTTTATTGTCTAGTTGTAACCCTGAACATTTTGCCATGTGACCTGACCAAAATCACTCTGCTAATCAGAGAGGGACCTCTGAGCGCCGCGGTATTCACACGAAGTGAATGTGCGAGTTCGTGTGGGCGAGTATGTGGGTCAGAGTGCAGCTGCCTGCAACTATACCGCAACAACCAGCTCAAAGTTATTACATTAATGTTATAATTACGTCTTCGTCAAATACGCACGATACTAAGCTTAATACTGTACATTCACATGTGTGTGTCCGACAATAAAATTAAAAGCCTGTCTGCATGGTATTTTAATACCATGTTATTCTCGTTCTATTACTCTTGACTGAATCAGTTGCACATTACAGTGTATAATAAAAGCAAGTGGTCCACAAAGGCCAAATACTAAAAGGGATGAGTGCGAGCATGTCCAGGCGAACAGGGCGTTCAAGCTCATTTAATGGTCACCATTCTTGGATGCTGAAATAAACTTTAGTTGTGGATTTGTTTGTAGGTACAAAAGGATTATTTTCCTCTCGTTCATCAGTGTGACGGGGTTGCAGGTAACTCCTTTTGAAACATGGCTTCTCACTCCTCCTTCTTTAGAAACTTGATTAACTTGGTCTTGGTTAACTTTATCCATATGTAAACAAGATTTTCATAACTTGAGGGTTTGTGGGTACATTGTGACATTTAAAGTCAAGGCTGGCTCTGTGGTTAAAGGCATTGGACTATGGATTGGAAGGTCCTGGGTTCAAATACCAACACAACCAAAAAAAGATCAAATGTAACTCCCTCTGGATAAGGGCTCTGCCAAATGCTCAAATATAAATGTTTATTCATTAATATTTTTAGTGTGTGTGTAGATTAAAGTATCGTGTGATGAATAGATTAACCCGGTTCAGCACTTTTTGGCCTTGTACTGTTGCTTATTGTCTAATTATTACTCAAAATTTTTGAACTTTAATACCTGAGAATGCTTTATAAAAACTAGACATTAAAACAAAAAACAAGCCAAAAAAAAAAAAAAAAAGTTACCTTTTTAAAGATGGCAATCACAGAGTTGGTATGCGCGGGCTCCTCCTCAGTCAGATTCACTACTGCCCTCGTCTCGCCGGAGTTTTCTGGAATAGCAGCGTCCAAAACCATCAGTAAGATCATGACTGTGTAGCTTCCCAGCACAACTTTATATGAAACACTGCATACAAAGTTGAATAAGGACAAAGTGGAAAGTAACATGGAGAAAACAGGCTCCATGGTCTCAAGAGGCTCTGGCCTCATCCGAAATGACTCAAACGCAGTGCCAAAGAGAATTAAACAAATATATCAGATGGTCTAGAGTTTACAGCAGACTTTTAAAGGAAACGTTTTCCTGGAAATCTCTGCGTTGGATTTGAAGCCCTCTGCTTTGAGAGCATCTGTGTGGTTGTTAATCACTCTACCTTTGTTCAACATGGCCATCTTGTTTTCCTCATCATTGCAAATGTCAGGGCTCCTGGTGCAAGCATAGTGCTTGAAAAATTCCTGCACAGCCACAAAAACGAATATTTAGAAAGGCCATGTGTGTGTTATGTAAACAAACTGGACATAACATGCAACATTTTGGCATAACTTCATTAATACTGGCAAATGCAACTAAAATTAAATAAATAAAAATTAAAGACCGCAAGGCAAAAAAGCAAAAAGAAAAAATTTTAAAAATCAATGAGATTAACATACATTTTTTTGTATTGGAAAAAAATAAAAACCCATCTATAATTTGATTGTCAACCAATAAGAGGCTGAATTTCTTACTTGTCGACCAATCAAGGGCTGCGTTTCTAACTGTGTGGCAGTGCTGATCTCAAACACCTAAATGACTTACAGCTGTTAGCATCAAGACAAAAGGACGTAATCTCAGTTTCCATAATATTTTTACTTTCCTGTCATAGTTCTCATCTACCATCATAATGTTAATAGTAAAGAGCTAAAGGCATCACAACCTGATATTCAATACAACAGGACCACTTGGATTGTAATATTGATTTTATACAACAGTTCTACAAATGCCACCTAACATATCATGCTAATATTCAGTACAACAGCACCTCTTTTGTTTTTATTTTATTATAAGAAAAATAAAAATTTGACTAGATTCAAGATATTGTCACTGGCAACAACAACTGCAATATGCCTTGTAGTATATTCAAAGAAACTGGTGGACTTACAACAATGTAAAATTAAATATCTGGTCAGTTTAATTTTACACACAGTGATTGATATACAGCCCTCAAGAAATGAATAAGCATCATAATAATGTGAATAATGAATAAGCATCGTAAGAGTCATACCATTTTGGGCAGGCCAAAGTAAGAAATGATGGCCAGAATAATTACAGCACAGGCAATGATGAAGTAGCCAAAAGCACTGTCCTGCAGTGCTGAGCCACCTGGGAAAATAAAAATTAGATTAACATAAGGTCAAAGGGCCATGACATGTAAAAGCTGAAAAAATAAGTCTCAAGCAACTGCAGATAAAGAATAACAAAATAATAAAATCCAACACAACAGCCATAGGATCAAGAATCTGTGCTAGATCCGATAGAAGGAATACACACTGGCAAGTGCACAGATCATGGAAAAGGCTGCGAATGTTCCGGCGAAGCCCTGGCCGCTCATGATTGGAGTAGTATAGGAAGCTGGAAGCAACCCTGCTAGACCAAAGAGACTCCCCTGCAGAATCGCACCAAAAGCTGGACAGGGGGAAAAAAAAAAAGAAAAAAAACATAAGAAAATGTTGTGTGGTGAGAATGGAATATAAACTGAGAAAACTTGATACATGATAGAATGAATCCCTGTGGGAATTTCAAAGATTAGTTCCCACCACATTCTCTGTTTTTGTTGTCCTTTCCGCAGCTAGACTTCCCAAACCAGCACGCAATAATAACATCAAAGAAGGCTAGTTGGTCATGTTGGCCCTAACCCCTTAAGTGAAAAAAGAAGTCACTGCTGGTGATGGTGGATGGAACTACTTCTCTAAAGGGCAAATCAGAGACATCCAGCAGAGACACTCACAGTTGATGCAGACGATTTTGATCATGGTGAGGGTGAAAAAGGTCTTGGGGGCCATGTCCACCTTTACCAACACTGCAGTGATCAGGAACACCACCAGGATCACAGAGAGGCTGCCGGTGATCCTCAGTTTCTGAGAAATCCTGGGGTGGAGGAGGAAAGACAAAAATCAGAAACAAAGATCAACATTCCTGAAACATTCCTGAGCCAACATCTAGGTGAGCGCTCATAAGGACATTAAAGATAAAGAAAAACTAAGTCTCCTCTGAACGGTGGAGGTTGAAATATGTATGCCGCTTGAACTGCGAAAAGCATTTATGTACGCTCTAATCCCAGGTTCCAAGCGGTCATCAAAGCTAAATGTAGCTAATTTGTATTATCCATGTTTTACTCTCCTCGTCTACTACCTAGTAAGAATTTAAAACTTATTTCACCCTTGTTGTGTCCTCATGCCTACTACATTATCACTGCCGTGCTATATCCAGCAGTACAGCATCCCCTCTTTCATGTGATATTGCTTAATTTTAAATCTTGCTAATAAACTGTCAGGATAAAGTTTTACTATTTGGGCTCATTTATTGTTTGATTACAGGTCTAGTTACCCTTATTCTTCCCTGAACTGAGCTTCCTAGGTGAGCAATTTAATGAGCAGACAGTGATGTCAACTTGACTTTGTTAAAATGAAAAATAATAATGAAATTACATAATGACTATTACCTCTGAGAGGAGATTTAAGAAATGAGAATGAGAAGTGAAACAGGAGGCCAGAATAGAAAACACACAGGACACAGACATGTACACATTAACTACCTCGTGTGCCGTTAAAAACCACTGGCCACCTACATAACTTATGTTGCTGAACTAACCTACCTAATGTGATCGTGGCAACCACACTATAACGTGTACATCATATGCAAGAAATTAAACATTGTTTATAATGAACATTGCATATTTAAAACAGGTATTGGTGGCTCAATGGCAGATCTCTTGCATGCCATGCGGACGGCCCAGGTTTGGTTCCCAGCCACTACCCAAACCCCTGCCACTGGATGTGGTGTCGGCCCCAAGCCCAGATCAAATTTGAGGGTGGTGTCATGATGGGCATCAGGTGTAAAACCTGTGCCGAAAGTTGTGTGCGCGGACTGGATAGTCCGCTGTGGCCATTAGAAAGCCAAAAGAGCACCAACAACATATTTAAAACATTGCGAGGTATTGTACGTACTCGGCAAGAGCAAGCAAACAAGCATCAACAATACTGCTTGCCAATGAAGATAAAATTAAATGAATAACTAAGGGTATACCTAATTCATCTAAAATAAATAAATAAATAAATAAATAAATTGTATACTGGGGAACTGTAATCAATGAGCACTCTGTTTACATGAAAGAAAATGAACTACTGAGCAAAGAACATGGGTTACCCAACAGCTTGTTTCAAATTCTGATAGTAGTTAAATATAATTACAGACAAAACCTCAATCTGGTCAACCAAGTGGACCATAAATTAAAGTTTCTCTTACTTCTGATGAATGAAGGAGTTAAGGCAGGTGAAAATGAGCAGAGGCACCATGGCACACAGGGTCATCACATTGTTGAACGTTGATTCCAAAACGTTACGCTTCTCATCTCCTTCCATGGTGCCATTGAAGATCTGGTTCTGACCATCTGTGTCTTTGAGACGGCTGGTGAAGTACTGTAAAGAAACAATTAAATTAAATAATCTTAAGCACCGTCTTAAAAATCTATCACATTTTGAAAAAAAACCAAAACAAAACACACAATCATACACTCATGCATAAACTTTCATGTTTAGTTACCATGGTGGCAGTCATGAAGAAGTTCCATGGCAAAAGAGTCCCCAGTCCCAGGATGAAAAATATAATCCATACAGCATTATACCTGTCAAAACAAAAACATGTGCATATTCTCAGCTTGCATTCTCAGCATTGTGATATACATATGTACGAAGAGTTTTTTTTTTAATTTATTTTTTTTACTTGTCTCGTGGTGAAGTGATGGCTGTCATTATTTCACGCTGGTGAAATGTTATTGATCAGTTGAAAAGCTGGAAGACAAAAGCAAGATCTGTAAGAATAACTGAAACAATCACATACATATATGTTGAAACTCGGTGACAAACTGGTGCTACTGAATATTTGTCTAAGAGCATGTCTAACACAGGTAAAGGGCTAAAAGCTGTCAAAACAACATTCACAGCATTCTATTACGGTGTAGGCCCCCGCTGCGATAGTCAAGCGTCGTGCTGTAAAGGGGGTGAGAGTCACATGTCACACAAATGGGACAGGATGCACACCTGAGATAAACGATGCGTAATTAAGGTCAGTGTGTCGCTGTGAGCCAATTTTATATTTCTAGCATGCTGTTGTTGGTTTCTGAGCTCTCTCCCTCGCTCTGCTCCCCGCTTTATTTTTTTCTGGATCACAGCAGCACACAGACAATAAATAGCATCATTCTCCTCAGGAGTGTGTCCTGTCCCATTTATATGACTCTCGCAGCCTTCGCACAGTGTCGTGCTTGACCATGCCCCATGCTTGACCAGCACAGACTTCATCTAATCTTCAGTTTAAATGCCATGTTTCTAGCAGCAGGAAAGTTCACTAGAAAACATTCATCCACGTTGTCTATATTGATCATTAGCATCATTGTCCGTTGGATCATTGTCCATATTGCATGCCTAAAACAAACTAAAGCTAATTTAAAAAAAACTGAAGAAAATAAATAAATAAAACGTAAAAGCTTGCCAATCTCATAAGAGTTGATTTTATGCCTCCTATCAAAATAGTCACTTGCATCCCTAAAAAATAGTCAGGTGGCATCAGGTGGCATTGTAATAAGTTTTTCCTTTCACCCGTCAGTGGTTTTTAATGGTATGGCTGATTGGTATGTGAACAAATAAAACCAACTTTTTTTTTGTATTCACTCTGAAACCTCCTAAAATGCTTATTCAAAAGCAATAATACACTCTTGTTTTTGTAAGCAGTGGAATTCTTCAAACAATAATACCACTAATTTCCCATCAGTGGGTCCTGGCTTTTGAAACAGAAAAAGCCTTCATGCTCAGGAATCTGGAGGGTTTTCTTTGTAATAAATGTGAAAATACCAATCACTCAAGCTAAATTCCAAAACTAACAAAAGGGTTGGCCATTCTAAACAGACAAAGGCTTGAGCACCAGTGACGCATCAAAAATGAAGTTTTTTTCTTAGTATGTCTAAACTATTTAGTGAAATTATGCACAAAGAAGCAAGTGCACAAAGAATTTCTCCATGCTCCGACTGTACCGGATTTTGCATTATCAAGACCTAGTAGTTAATCTATAACAGAAATCAGTCATAAGATACGTACTATAAGAACAACCTCTAATTAATATGATCAATTATTTGAAATGAAAATGATGCATTATTATATTAAAGTGACCCATAAACAGAACATTACAGTAAATATTCATACAAATTAAGAATTAGGCAATGCAAAACCAAAAAACCAGAGCCGTGCAATTAATGTGGGAGCACTAATACCTCTCATCCCTCCCCCCGAGAGAGCTCGGCCAATCTGCTCTCTCTGTGTCTCCGGCTGTGAGAGGTAAACAGCATCACCCGGGGTTCGAACCCGCGACTCCCGGATGATAGGGCGAGCGCTTTACCACTGCGCCACTCGGAGGCTTAACAAAGCTCATTTACTATGTTGAATGCACAAATTTATTAGAAAAGCATTATATGTATATGCATTATATACATTTAGTACACTCTGGATTTAGGTTACTCTTAATCTATCCAGCTCCCTCGTATATACAGTATACATGTACATACTGTATTTCCCGATGAGGAGACTGAGGTTTATTGAGGACCTCAAGTGGCCCCAGAAAGACAACAAAAATGAACAGATAAGGCACTCTGAAATCATCCAAACAAAGTTGGACATTCTCAGGCTCAACAAAACAAGCAAACAACTTTGGTGCATATAAACAAAACTCAAAAAACATGCAACCGAGGTCCAAACAGCTGTCAGAAATCTAAGCAACTTCTCCATTAAAGAGATTTACCCACAGCTCTCAAAACACAGCTCAATTCACCAGATGCACCAGGTCTTCTGCCAACATCCAGAACATCTACTCAATGATGCTGAAAGCTGGGATGCTCAGGAAGTTTAAGAAAGAAAAATTTAATTCTCTAGTTGCTTCTCCTAAAAAAAGAGCACTGAATGACTAACACCACATGAGCAAAGTTGTGTGCTCGTGACTCAAAATCAGACTTGTCTACTTAGACTGACAACTTTTCTCTGTAGTATATATTATTCAATTCAATTCTATTTGTATAGCGTTTTTACAATTGTTTTTGTCGCAAAGCAACTTTACACAATCAAAAGAATTGTGGAAGTTTGTATGAAATGTGACTGTGTATGATTCAAGATGATAAGATTTATTTGAGCTATGAGGAACTATTATTTTAATACACAGCCCATTTCTAAGCAAGATTAGTCATGCACTGATAGCAACACTGGGTACAAGTCCAAAACTATACTTGTTTACCAGTACTTGTAAAAATGCTCTGATATCAACATTCAATAAGAGCTCTTATCCACAATTAAAACATTCGCCATTCTGTCCGGCGCTCATGTCAGCCACATATAATACCGCCAAGTCAAATAAAATCACTGGATAAACTTACTCCCACTGATTTTACTGAAGACATGATGAAAGACCAGATAAGGGTGTTTGTTGAGGAACTTCAGTCATTAGATATTACTGATTATCATGCTCCAGCTGTTCTTTACAACACTTTTGAGAGCCATGCTCTGGCAGATTTATGACACATTATATTAACAGCCATCTCATCAGACAAGATCTAATGTGAAACTATTATTTATTATAACCCAAACATTCCCAAGAACTGCAGCGTAGTTTACATTCCGTCATTAAAGACATCGGTTTCCAGTTCAAGTTCTATGTTCGGCTATTTAGAGAACATGAAAGATCCTGTGCTATTAAAAAAATTCAGCTGGAAACAAAAAGAATTCTACCTAATGTATGCCTTAAATGAAACAGAGATTTAACAATAAAAAACAGCAAATGCTATCCGAATACCATGTAAATCTCAACAGTGCTAATGAAAACATACAATAGTGACTCCTGCATGTACTCTAAATTAGCAAAATGCAAAACAAGTACCTCAAATATGTTTAACACTTATGGTTATATGACACCTGAGATAAAATGTTCACTATACAAGCACCAGTGACCACCAGCAGGGGCTCATCTTTGACCAGGATTATCCTCATTGCCACGCTGGACCGCTGATAGCCACAAATCTATTTAGTTTTTGCCGAAGGGATCAACTGGGCAGCACAATCAATTCAGT
>JAOVVB010000041.1:7209805-7239905 GCA_028570985.1 Heterobranchus longifilis
GGGCCCCCCCCCCCCCCCCCCCACCAAGGTAAAGTGCAGGTTAATTCGTTTTTTTTTTTTACTTCATGTTTTGTATTGATTATTTTGATGCGAATATTTTTGGGTTGTGGAAGGAATCATTAGAGTTTCCATTATTTCTTATGGGGAAATTCACTTTGATGTATGAGTGCTTTATTATACAAGCATCCAGCGCTTCCGGAACAAATTATGCTCGCAATCCATGGTTTAACTGTATGTTTCTATGCAAAGCTCTTTAATTTTTCCATATGGTGATAAATGCTGAGATTTTCTGTGTGTGTGTGAGATTTTCTGTGTGCATGCATTATATAGAACAAAAAGACGATTACAATTCCTGGAGACTGAAAGCATCTAAAAATAAAATATCGTGCACATCCACTAGGCTTCATTTATCAATCCATTTACGAAATGTTGTATGTAAATTTCTTCCAAGATTCATATGATGCAGATCAGTCTCATTCATCAGATCACGTTGCATTCATTCACTCATTCATTCTGTAGCTTATCCCAGGAAACGTAGGGCACTGGGTGCCAGTACATCACAGGGGCAATTTGTGTACATCAATTAATGCAATCTGCATCTCTTTGGACTGTGGGAGTAAACCAGAGTATCTGGAGGAAACCCACCAAGCAGGGAGGTGCAAGGCCACAATACACCACACATGAGTGGAATATAAAAGTTTATTATTATTATTATTACAGGTTTATCATCCTTTTTGTGTAAATGCTCCTATGAATTGCTTCAGAATAAATGGGTTCATTTCCAGCTTGATACAGTAGAATGAGAACCTTTACAGTATACTGTATAATAAATGCTTTTGAAATTGTCTTCAAAATTAACATCTGTCAAAACCTGTGTGTTTTGTTTGTGATGATACAGCAGTGCTGTGTTCTATAATGAGAGTGCTCCCACCCATAAGACATTTCAAATCATACCACTCAAGAGTCATACACACACAAACATTTCACAAGTGCTTGTTATTGAACGCAGCCCTGCTGTACTGTCACATGCATTCCTGTGCTCCTGAGTTCTGTCCACAGTGAATGTACCTGGATGCCAACAAGCAGCTGGTGAAGTGATTGTAAAACAATAGAAGAAATTACATTAAGAAACACTTAATGTGGTAGTGTTTTCTGATGAGCATTTATTTTAATGATGTTAAAGAAGCTTGTCCAGTTCCATGCTAACTAAGCGCGGTGACACAGCTAATCTGGATAGCTAGCCAAACTTAGATAAAGTTAGTCATCGAACATCGACAACTGACAAGAAAACTAAAGAAAGATCTCGACCTTTGTCTCACTTCCTGCCTCTCTGAACTCCATTGATCCAGAGGCTAGTGACCAGTGAAAGTCCTTAGCTATATTCAACAAAGCCAGACTCAATCAGTATTCTGTCATCATTAATAGATAATGCTAGCAAAGCACAGCTAATTAAGTTTCTTGTATCCACAGGTCCAGTTTAAATCAGAGTGGCTGCATGAGCTCGTCCGATTACTTTATGGAAAAGATTACATTTTTGCTCCTATAAATTTTATTTAGCTCATGAAAATAAAAAAATTAATAAATTATTATCTGAGCACCTGTCTGATTTCTTGCAAGCTCTAGCATGTGTGAACTCCCTGTGGGGCTTTTAGTTGGGTGTGGAATAATTTTCTGTCCAAAATCCTTGACATGGATGTCAGAAGCAAAGCCCAAACATATTTTTCCTCTTTTTTTAAAAAACCAAACAAAAAACAAAAAAACTTTATATGTTTCTGAAGTGCACTGATCTTCAGGTAAGCAACCAAACATCCACACTGGACGTCACCTTTCTTAGCCTGTATGTAATCATCTGTCGAACAGCCAAGACGTTCATTCTCACAATAGACTGGGTTATAGCCAGAAAAGCAGACAGATACAAGAACACTGTGCTACAGTCTGAGGAAATTCATATTACAGTTAGCCATGTAGACAAATATATACAAAGAGAACACTCTTTTTAAATTCCAAGCAATGCTTAACTTTACAGCACGAGTGGACTTTATACACTGCCTGGGCAAACAACAAAAGTCACCACCTGGAATCAATTGAGCAAATAATTACTACAGTGATTAATATGGTTCAGCTGGCAATATGTCATTTATCCCTAACTAATGGAGTAAGTAGCTTTTCATTTCTTAAACAACCATGTCATAGGACATATCCTGTGGCTGTGGCAAACCACTGTGGCTGTTTCAAAAGGGTCAACTTATTGGCCTACATAGAAAAATGGCAAACAACTAAGAAGATTTCTAATAATAATGAAATTGGGTTGAGAACTGTAAAACGTGTTATTAAAGATGGAAGAATAGTGGTGAACCCTCACCTCCAAGGATTAAATGCAGCTATATTTATTAGAAAAGTAAGAGAATTTCCACTGTGAGGAGCACTCAAGGCATTGGGACGAAGCCTTAACTAGCCATAAGAAAATCACTTATCAGTAAGGCTAATCTAAAAAAAAAAGGCTTCAGTTTGCTAGGGGTGAAGAATGGACTGTGGAGCATTGGAAAAGGTCATGTGGTCTGATGAGTCCAGACTTACCCTGTTCCAGAGTGTCTAGTGCCTACTCAACTTATGTGACCAAAAAATTTGGTCAGCTGACTACCTGAATATACTGAATGATCATGTTTTTCCATCAATGGATTTTTTTCTTCCCTGATGGCACGTGTATATTCCAAGATAAGAATGCTAGGATCCATCAGGCTCAAATTGTGAAAGAGTGATTCACATCACTAACATTTAGCAAGTATTGAGCAGCCCTATACATACCCTGTGTGTCCTTCTTACCCACACATCCTGTGTATGAGAGAACATATTTATCTGACATTGTGAAATTGTGAAGACCTTCTATTGGTATAATAATGCAACTAATTCATTCTATGAACTCACACCTTAATCTAATTCCGGTCATAGTCTCTTAAACCTTCTTAAGGATGTATTTTTATGTATTTATTTATTTTTTTTCTCATGGAGACCAGGCAATAGTCAAAGCTTTCATTTGGACATTTGATCACCACCAAGATATACCCCGCAAAACAAACAAGATGAACAAACATCAAAATTAGGATATTGTTAAGACTACTTACATTATAAAGTGCTTGATCAGATGTGATTTGGTTACTCGATCTTGATCGGTGTGCCTCCAGGCACATGGAAATACCAACAGCTGAATATCCAATAAACAGCTTTGTGCCGTGAAAGTGAAATTACAACACACAAGGACTTAAAGCCTTTTAAAATGCATTTTATCTGAAGCATATATTTGGTGTATCTTGGCTTTACTGCTTACATTTCTCATGCTTATGTCCCATGGCCCAGTCACCCAGACAGTGAGTTCCAGTGTCACATGATACACATTCTTGTGGAAAAAATCTGAAATCAGCCAAAGGGGATAACAGGACTGACATTTGTATCAAGTAGAATGTACAGAATATATCTACACACAGTATCTCACAAAAGTGAGCACACCCCTAACATTTTAGCAACCACTTCAGTACATGTTCTTAGGGGATAATACTACAGAAATTAAAATTGGATATATTTTAGAGTAGTCAATGTGGAGCTTGTATGGCAGAACAGATTAACTGTCCTCTAACAATAACTCAACATGCAGACCTTATTGTCTAAATAACTGACAAGGAAAATGAGTACACCATAAGTGAACATGTCAAAACTGTGTCCAAAGTGTCAATAGTTTGTGTGAGCACCATTGTTATCTAGCACGGCCTTAATCCTCCTGGGCATGGAATTTACCAGAGCTGTACATCCTGATCCTCGTCCACTCCTCCATAATTGATATCACGGAGCTGCTGGATGTTAGACACATGGGACATCGACACCTTCTGCTTGAGGATGAAACACAGGTGCTCAGTAGGGTTCAGGTCTGGAGACATATAAGGCCACTGACAAAAACATGAACATGATGAACAGGACATGTGACTGCAGTAAATCTATACTGTTATACAAGCTTGACTTATATATATTAAATGTTTGCCATAATTAGAGGGGTGTACTCACTTTTGTCAGTGGGTATAGCAATAAATAGCAAATAAGGCATCATTATGTAAATATGTGCTGTGTATGCACATTAACTTCCATAACTATTGTACAAGGGCCATTCAAGTCAAACTGGGACATGAATGAAGGTGTAAAATCGATTGACATTTACAGAAGAAGTCAAGTACAGTAGGGTCATGAGACTCAAACATTTAAAAAAAAAAACTTTCTACTTTGATGGTATCCAAATCCTTGTGAAATGGTGTGATAAGTGCATTAGTGGAGCAGGGGTTTATGAAGAGAAATAAAGGTAGTTTTTACTCTCATAACTGTAATAATAGAACTGTGTTCTATTATTCTGCACAACCGGGTTTGACCCAAACACTCCTCCTACTTTAGTTTTTATTTCCTCTGCTTTTCATAGCCATAATAAAATTACATCTCTGTGTTTGTGCTTAAATATTTTTGTGGGAGGATTTCCTCTTGCACTAAGCATTCAATAACCCAAATCTGTTTTCACTGCTCTACACAAGTGAGTCTGTGATTGATTGAGTGTTGGCTCACTTAACACATGTGGCATGTGTCCTGGGATATGCTCTGAATACACCAGACAATGACCCTGACCACGGTAAAAAAAAAAAAATGTAGTTAAATGAAATTTGAGGTGTGATGCTTCAATACAAGAATTTGCACTGCAGTTTGTCTGGAAAAGTTAGAATAGGAAGAATATTGAGATAAACAAGTGAGAGGGTCTAAAACTCAGCACTCAAATGTAGTAGCTCATAAAACAAATACAGCAAAACCAAAAAGATTATTCTGCAACCAGAATCCTAAAAGACAGGCATCACTGCTAATGAGTAACAGCTGTTTATTAAATTAAATATGCTGCTGCCATCAACTGGTTGAAATAGGAACTGCATAGTTATTCTGATGGAGATCAAACTTGAGTAAGAGACATTGTGAAACACTTCATTGGTTTAAATATGAATAGTAAAAGGTGCACAATTCAACAGTGGATTCAACAGACCACTTTACACTTTACAAGTATGTTACGTCTATCTCATATACATAAACCCTTCATATACATAAACCTTTCTCTAAGAAAGAGAAAATACTATTTGAATTAAAACCGAGACTTGTTTGGCTTAAAATCTATTGCTACCGCCCTCTGACCAAATATTTGATTTGACCATAAAAGAAACAGTGAGCTAACATGAGGTTCTTCCCTGTAACATCTACAAGATCATTTCACAGAATACTCGATGGGCATGTGAAGAACATGTGATACTCATACACTAATCTGAGATCAAGGTTTTTTTTTTCCTGCATGATTTAGTGCATCAAAATATATAAAATTATATAAAATACTGAAACATGAAGATTTAAAATAAGTTAAATTTGCATCCCCCGGATGAATAAATAAATCACAGGCTTTCAAAGACAGTCCTATCTCATAAACCGCACACTACTGTGCCTAACAGAACACAGCTGATTTTACTTATGCAGCATTCACAACTACTAGCATTTGTAATTTTCAACATTACAGCTTTCACACAAACTCAGCCATGTGCAATTGAACATAAAAATTATGCTCAATGTAAAGTGACTACAAAAACATGTTGCAATTGTTTAATTGGAGTTTCAATAGACAGAATAATTCACTATTAATAATGCTGAATTGACATAAAAGGAAAATTTTTGATAAAAAAATCTGCATAAAGCGAATTAACATTTAAATTGTAAAAAATATACATATATCATGAGGTGCTTAGCGATTTCCCACAGAAAATCACTAAAAAAGACTGCTTAAATGCTTAAATTTAATTATAAGGAACATATAGCCAATACAAGATCCAGGTGCAAAGCTGGTCTCGTTAGGAGTAGCAGACCAAGAATAACAAAAAATAGAAAACAGTAAATAAAGGTGTGCAATTACAAAAGATTAAAAGTATAAGTGTCAAATGTGGTATCAAACGTTTTGTGACGAGTTTTGTAACACGCCAACAGACGGCAGCACAAGGCTGCACACATGGTCACAGGGAACGCCAACCTTCATAAGTCAGTGTGCCAAAAGACATCGTCCTGTGTACATCTGCTCTCACAATGTCAAAACTAGGGATGTCCTGTCCTGAGAAGTCTGAGTTCTCTAAGAACTTTCTAACTGATTTAGACTGATTTCCTAGTGGAAAACGTTCCAGCATGACCTTTCTGTTTTTTGTTTTTTTTTAACAGGGTGTGTTAGAGCAGGGAAAATATAATTTTAAAAAAAAATCAATACATAATGGATAAAAGAAATTTAATAATCCCAGTTCCAGGCGGCACAGTGGCTTCATAGTTAGCACTGTTGCCTTGCACTTCCAGAGTTCAGGTTGATTCCCACCTCGGGTCTGTGTGCATGGAGTTTCCATGTTCTCCCCAGGTGCTCTGGTTTCCTCCCACAGTCTAAAGGCTTTTAATTTATGTTCCCAATGAACGTGTACGTCAGATGAAAGAACACGGAGAAGTCTGAGTTGTCGAAGAACTTCAAGTACTTTCTAAATGGGAATTTAGACTGAGGGACACTTTGCAGCATGACACTGTTGGGTGTGTTAGAGCTGGAAATAATATATAAAACTTCGATACGCAATGAATAAAGCAAAGTTAATAATCCCGTTCACAAAACTGTGACTTTTATTTTGAAGTACGACTAACACGGAAGTAAGAGCATGACCGGATTGTTGTCCTGTGATGAAAACGCGTGGTAGGTGATGGACTGTCAACGTTATTAAAAACCTTCCCGCATGGCTGTGGCGTGTTTCACTAAGCAGCTGCTCAGACGCGCTGCGTTCACGCCGACAGGACACCGCGCTAGAGCCGTGTTTAAAGCCCCGGTTTACCGACACAGAGCCTTTCACACGGCACACTCAGCACTGCTGGCGAAGCTCCTGACGGCGGACGAGCTGTTTAGCAGGAGCTCCGTGCAGGACTACCTGAGGAGAGCGCAGGCGGAGTATGAGGAGTGTCTGCGCGCTGTGAACACCGCACACCTGCACACACACGAGCAGGAGCATGAGCATGAGGAGGAGGAGGAGGTGGTGAGGGCGAAGCGGGCGAGGGTCACTGCTCTCGCGCCTCTTGTTCAGAAAATTAGCGAGCTGCAGTTAAAACAAAGGGATTTCGAGGAGACCGAGTCATTACTGAAAGGTACCGAGTGTGTCATCCTGGGGTTTCGTGTGTAAAGTGCCAGCTGAAGTGATGACTGTTCCCGTTATATCTCTATAGAAAATGACCCTGACCTGCGCGAGCTTGCTGAGACAGAGAGGGAGCACTGCCTGGTGTCCATGCAAGAAATGAAACAAACGGTACAGTATTACACCACCATGTCAAAGCTTCAGGCACAGGATCCTCTGTAACCTCACTCACTCACTCACCGTCTATATCGTTTAATCCTGTATACAGGGTTGCTGGGGGCCTGGAGCCTATCCCAGGTGACTTGGGGCATGAGGCGGGGTACACCATGGACAGGGTGCCAGTCCAACGCAGGACACACACACACACACTCACACACTACAGGCAATTTGGGAACACCAGTTAGCCAAATGTGCATGTCTTCGGACTGTGGGAGGAAACCACAGTACACGGAGCAAACCCACTATGCACAGGGGGAACATGCAAACTCGAACCTGAACGGAAATCGAGCCCGGACCCTGGAGGTGCAAGGCGACAATGCTAATCACTAAGCCACCGTGCCGACTAGCAAACATCAGAACAGGGAAATGTGATCCGAGTGACCTGGAATGATTCAAATAACTGCTTACCTTTCGGCGTTTCATACAGCCTGTAGAGTTTACAAAGAATGGTGCTAAAGACCTTCAGTTTTTTTGGGCGCAATGTCCAGACTGATTTGATCTGGTAGAAAGACTTGCATATGACATTCATTTAAAACAATAAGCTTTCCCTTTAATCACTGTGCTGTATCACTTGTCGTTACTAATAATAGCAACAGTTTAATTTTGTGCAGTAGTTTTGAACAATGTTACTCCTAAGAGAACATCAAGACATATTAGATATTAATGAATAATTTCCTGTATTATATCTGTATGCATTCAGTTTGCAAAAAGACTGCTATTGGAACATGAATCAAACTGTATAAATCTGCTCCGATGTTTTGTGGATAAACATCTGGCATTTAATGTGTTATTATATAACGCATGAGCTAAATAACTTTGCTAAATTATTGTCAGCTTAGAAATGATAGGAGTGGAGCTCGATGTGGGTTTCCTGCTACTGTAGCCTAGGTTTGACACACGGTGTAATGTGAGATGCCCACCATGGCTGTTTCTAAAATGAAGAATATACAGTATCCTATTATCACTTTAAAGATTTTAGTTAAAATTTTAACTTCGCATGCAAGTTGCATGATTACACTGTCTATTACAAACTTTAGTCATAATTATAAACAGAACCAGTGTTCGATAATGGGTAATTGATGATAAAATGTGGTACAATGGGTTTAGGTTTATTGCTCCTACAAACATTTGGGGGACATGTCCTTAAATATATGCTTCAAACCCCCAAAAGCTCTAATGCTTCTTTTTTAATTCTTATATAGATTCTCTTACTCCTTGTTCCCGAGGAAGAATCAGACCTGAGTGATTTGGTCTTAGAGGTCACCGCTGGGATTGGAGGTCAAGAGGCCATGCTTTTTACAGCAGAAATATTTGACATGTATCAAAACTATGCTGCTTTTCATGGCTGGGGCTTTGACACACTGGAATACATGCGCAGTGATATCGGTCAGTCTCTCTTAATGCTGCTTAATGTCATTGTTAACTATAATGAATGGACTGGCTGCAGTTCCATGAATGCCTCTGAGACTCTGAGAATGCTTTTACTTCTTTAACTCAGGGGGATTACGACATGCCACGGCCAGCATCAGTGGTCCACTGAGCTATAAGAAGATGAAGTTTGAAGCAGGTGTCCATCGGGTCCAGAGAGTCCCAAAGACAGAGAAACAAGGCCGCATGCACACCAGCACTATGACGGTGGCAATATTGCCACAGCCTACAGAGGTGGAGTAAATAGAACAGACACTAAGCAATATCTCTGAACAGCTCCTTGCATGAGGTCATAATATTTTCTTTGACTTGATGGAAGGGTGCAAGATCTCACACTGATGTACATCAGTGTTCATCCATGCTGATGTGGAAATGTTAAGGTTTATAATTATTCTGCATTGCATTCACAGATCTCCTTTACTATTAACCCTAAAGACCTGAGGATTGAAACAAAAAGAGCAAGTGGAGCTGGAGGACAGCATGTTAACACGACTGACAGTGCAGTCAGGATAGTCCATTTACCAACAGGTCTATTCTTTATTAACCTCCTTCATAAGATGCAGTATCAGGCAAAAGTTTGGACACAAATTTGGATTTATTTTTTTATACATTCTACAACAATGCTGGGGATTTCAAAACTGTGAAATAACATGTATGCAATTATGGGATTTAGTAACTAAAGTCAGTTGCTACTTTAAAACTTGAAGGTCAGCTGTTCTGGAATAGTTCTTGCAAGAACAGTATTGTGTCAAGTGCATTTGCAAAACCCATCAAGCACCATGATGAAACCGGCTCTCATGAAGAGCATCCCAGGAAAGCAAGACCAAAACTTACCTCTGCTGCAGAGAAGTTCATTTAGAGTTACCAGCCTAAAAAAATCACCAATAAACAAACAGCACCTCAGATTAGAGCCGTTTGATGGCTTTACAGAGTATAAGTAGCAGACACGTTTCAATATCAGCTGTTCAAAGGAGATTATTGCAGATTTTCAATGATTTCAGCATTGTTTTACAATGTAGAAATAAATTTAAATCAGGAAAGACCATGGAATTAGGAGGTGTGTCCAACCTTTTGACTAGATCAGGGCAAACAACTCCGAAAGGTGTGTACAATATGTTAGACTTTCGGGTGCTGAAGGTGAATGTTGGAATTGCAGGCACAGTGTCTGAGTGTCAGCAAGAGCGCTCCCAGATCAAAAACAAAGAGAAGGCCATGAAGCTGCTGCGGGCCAAGCTCTACACCGCAAAGCTGGAGGAGGAGACGAGTAAGAGGTACCACGCCCGCAAACTTCAGGTACATTACTGACTTTTTAAAATAGTTTTTTTCCTTAAATGAGACAGTATCTACTATTGCCACATACAAGTGAGCAACCAAAGCATTGTGCTTTCATACTTAGCTATTAAGTATGTGTATTTTTAATACACAGCTGTGAAAAATAAAAACATGGACACCTCCATATTCGTACTAATTGTAATCAACAAGCTATCCAGCTAACTGTGATGAGTCTTGTATGATTTTCAACCTCAAAACAGCAAATCGTATATTATGTGTAACATTTAACGAGTCTTTAAAGTGATCTAAAGCAAATACTTATACAGTCCTGTGGAAAAGTCTTGGGCACATGCAAATAACTGCTGTAAAGCAAGGATATCTTCTAAAATGTTTCTGCATTAAAAACCATAAAAGCAGTAAACAGTAATTAATAAAACAAAGTATAGCCTTAGTACAATCAGTGTTAACTGTAGGACTAAAATTATTATTATTTAAAAAAAAATTTTGCTGGAATACTAGTGTGGTACGGTGGTGTAGGTGTTGGCACCGTGGCCTCGCACCTTCAAGGGTGTGTGTGTGTGTGTGTGTGTGTGTGTCTGTCTAGGGTGTACCCTGCCTTGTGCCCATAAAAGGTGAACATGAATACAAATGTTTGGAAACTAATTTTTTTCTTTTTTGTACTGACTTAAGTCATAAACATTTAAAAGTTTGTTAAAAAACAAACAAAAAAAAACTGATTATCAGGGGGTAGGAATTCCGAGTCAGAGATTGGAAGTAATGACCTTTAATCAAAAGTAGTGGCATTCTCTGGCTGACCTCCATAATAAAGTTATTCTGCATCTCCACAGTAATAAAGGTCTCGTTTCCAGACGGCAATTAAATTAGTTTGTTTAAAGTTGCTTTGTTTACTAATCAGGATGTCTGTCATGTTGTTTTAGAAGTGTTATTGGTTTGGATATGAAGAACATTATTTGATCATTTACACTGAATTACTTGTTTGTTTTCCTTCCACTGAGATGTGAAAGAGAGGCCTTGAAAAATCAACAAAAGCAGCATAAGCTGGCCTGTAAAATCACATCTGCAGCACTTTGCTTCTTTCATGATCTGATATATATAATATATAGATAAATAGATGGAGTACTTTATTAATCACAAAGTGAAATTGTATTTAAGGGAAATTGTAAAAGTATTTAGTGAAACATCAGAATTTATGTTGGATTGGTTTCTGGCTAAGTTTATGCAACACTACCCTCTAGTGTATATGTTGACATTATGCACACTTATACGGACCATCTGGACACAAGGTTTCTAGAGTTGGATGTGGTGAATCCTCCCACACAGTTTTAATCCTAAGAAAAGCAATTATAAAATAATTGTTTGCATGCATCAAACAAAGACATCAATTCCGCGTACAAGGTTTGATGTTTAAAACTAGATTAGACTTCAAGATTGGCCACTGAGATTAAACAAAAATGTTAACTGTTTGGAGGTTCTTGTTGAAATGTAGAACTTTTCATGACCCTAGACTTAAAATATTTTCAATATTAACTTTCTGTTGTAACAGATTGGTACCAGAGGCAGATCAGAAAAAATCAGGACCTACAACTTCGCACAAGATCGGGTCACTGACCATCGGATTGGGAAAACTCTGCACAACGTACATGGATTTTTATTAGGGGAGGAGCTGCTGGATGAGATGAGCATGTTTTTGCAGCAATTTTCTGAACAGGAAGTGCTCATGGACATTATCGAAGGTCAATGACAGAGATGAATAATTATATATGACATTGATTTAAAACAATTAATAAATGCTTTTCTTTTAAGTACTGTACCATACTGCTCGACCATTACTTATAATAGCATCAGTTTTATGTCGTGGTTTCCTGAAAGAAGTTTTTGAACAGTGTAACTCTTAAGGGAACATTAAGGCAACATATTCTTCATGTAAATCAAGATCTCCAGCTTTTGACATTCAGATGTGTCATATGCATAAACACCTGGCACTTAATATGTAATTATATAACGCATGAGCTTTGTTAAATTAAGGTCATTTTAGAAATTCCTGAAAAGTATGCATTGGAGAGACTTATCTCATGCTGTAGATTACTATATTTCAAACATCACAGGGCACAGGATTGCGAACATACTCGCAGTCATACACTACAGTTTGGAAACATGCCTTACAAGGCATATCTTTGGACTGTTGGAGGAAACACAGAAAGCACACGCCATGCACACTGACTTGAGGTGACACCCGAACCCCCAACACGGAGTTGTGAAGCAACAGTTCTGAACCACCGTGCCCCCTGCAAGCAGCCAAAGTGAAATACATTCTCGAACTCATATAAATCCAGTAAAGCTGGTTCTACGAAATAATTCTGAATGTGTAAGACAACGGCTCTCCTGGTGTTCTCTGCATGAGAACTGCCCTTTGTCATGTTAAACATCAGACTAAATGCTGCTAGATAAGCTGTGTGGGGGTGATAGCCAGCCTGTAGTTTTCTCACAGGGTGTTGGGAACATTCAAAACCACTATTCTAAGCAGAGTAAGGTTTTTAAGCACTTTCCACATTCCAGCTCGAGGTGTGAAATACCACGGTAATAGCTCTTCATTTCCATTCAAGGCAAGCCTAAGTTTTTGAGACAGTGAATAGCAAAAAGACTTGCTTGTATTGCTAGAATGCTTTTTATTATTATTGACACTACATATGGATTGATGCTCAAATTTCACATTGAACAAATATTCATTTATTCTTATTCATTTATTTTTTTTGGAATAGAGTCTGTAAACGTTTATGCACAAAACATTTGCAGACATCAGAGAGAACAGTTATTAATTGTTTAATACATTAAACATTATTAATAGTAAATTGTAGCCTTGATTTGACAAAAAAAAAAAAAACGACTAGATGGTAACAAAAACGAGTTGCATTGTTATATTTACTTACTAATTACATATTGCAAAAAACACCCCAGAATAGTTAATCTAGATCGGTTTTAAAAAGGCGCCTTCTCTCTCCTACGTCACACGTACGCGCCATTTCTTTCCTCCGACTGTCTCATACGCCGTAAATCCGGTGGTTAAAGACTCCGATTGGGGAACTTCTCGTGAGAACGAACTTGTAGCCAATAGCAGCGAAGTAGGCGGGACTTGTCCAAACATGCACTTTGGAACGCCTGGCGTGCGGGGCTCGCGGACAGCTCCTATTGGCTTTAGCGTGGTTAAAGGTACTATGCCGTAGCTGATAGGCCAGCGCTTTTTTTGACGCGAAATTCAAACTGTAGAGTAACTGGCGCTTTTTCCCTTCTCTGCTTTCATTAGTTATTGGCGTCTGAGTTTGACCGCGTAAAACGAACATGCTCAGTTAGTGGACGATAATACGCGGCAGAACAGCTCTATTCAATCATTTGTAAGGCTCGTGTAAGGACTTGGAGCTTTATTTTTGAGGTAAGGTATATTCCTTGTCTTGTTGGCGTTCACACACACAAGTTACATCACTGCATTAACATTTAGTGCAACCAAAGATTCCGGCAAGTTTATTCACGAAATGTACTTAATTTTCGTGTCCGTAGCAGAAATCAATGCATGGTATTTATACATGTTAAATAACAGGAATGTTATAGGTGTTTAATTACCAGCTTGGTCCTGACAATAAACGCGTAGCTAATGCGCTAAGTTAGCCTTTTAATTAGTGCAGCTGTGGCTAGCCCGTTAGCCTTCTTGGGCGCGCGCGCAAACCTTCCAGCTAGGTAATGCTATATATAAATGAAAATAAAGACTAGAATGATCATGATTATGGAAACAATGCGTTTGAAAGTGTGCGAGTGTGTGTGTTCGTATAGGATTAGTCGAGGTTTGAGTGACAATGTCTTTGCAACAGAACTAGGTTTAATGCATGGTAACTAGTCTCTACCAGGACATGAGGCTCAACATTTAATATAAACGAAATTTTTTTTTTTTTTTTTTTTTTTTACAAATAAAGTTTTCACACTGATTAGTTGGTGCGCGTTGACTTACTAAGAAAAATAAGCTGAGTTTATTATTATTTTTTATTTGGGTTGTTTGTAGTATGTAGCCTGTTAAGTGACTTTCACGAGCTACTTGTTTTAGTGACCAAATCTTCTTGAAATTAATAAATTCTTATTAAATATTCTGTCCTCGTTTTCTAGGGTTTTTTTTTTGTGGTGGTGGGCAGACTTTAGAACCATGAAGTGCCTGAGCCGCAGCAGAGCCTCAGCAGAGAAGGCTGAACCGGAAACGAGCGCCGAGTTAAAGAGCCTGGAAAAAAGCGCGCCATCTTCCTGCGTGCCTTCCTCCATCTCTCAGCAGCAGCCCAGCGAGCCCACAGGACCTCATAACAAGGAGAACTGCAAGAAAAAGCCCTGTGCTGTAGAATTCCTGTCTGATGATGAAGCTCTCCTGGGCAGCCAGAGTCTCTCAGAAGACAGCGGCTACCTCTCCCTTCATAACAGCCAGCTTGAGCATTATGATGGAGATACAAACTGTACAGAGTCTCAGGAGAGAAACACAGAGAAAAGAGAGTGCAGACTGTCCCCGGTTCATTCTGAATCTAAATCAAGGTGCCTTCCTGTTCTCAAGTTTCAGGAGGAGGTTTGCAAACAGCTGGCCAAAGGCTACAAGCAAAGCCAAAGCTATGACTGGACTGTCATTAATAAACTAGCTAAGGACTATGGCCTCCATAACATCATTGGAGTAAAGATGGGACTGGAGTATGTAGATATTCTTTGTGAACTGTTGAAGAAAGACATGAAGCACATCCTGACCAGGATCTTGGGCCTACTTGGGGAGCTCGACTTAATAAAGTATGTTCTTTATTGACTTATTCATACTTTTACCGACATCATGCTATTCCTGTCATTTGTGTTAATAAAATAAAATCCAGAAAATGAACTGACTGAAATATTATCTCTACAGCTGTAAAAAAGTGAGCAAGACATGGCGTAAAATCATTCACGAAGACCAGAGATCCGTTCAGAGATGCCGAGAAGCAGAGCAATTGGAACTGCTAAAGGTAAGGGTGCAAATTCTTGAGAATTCTTTTCTTTTTTTTTTCCTTTATATTGATTTGTCACCTAACTTGAACTCTGCGTTTTGTTCCAGGATTCGGAAAGGTCAACAGGGTCTTTAACCAGAGACTTTGGCCTTAGTAGGGTGGTATTTTCTTGTCTACAGAGTGTAGCTTCTTCAACACCAGTGCACAAACCCACAAAGAAGACCCACAGCCATACAGACAGTGTGCACAAAGCAGCCAAACCGAGCCGCTTTGCAGAGTTTCATGAGGTGAGCAGGAATTCTTTTGTACTTTGGGTGGAAATGGTATATTTACTGCAAAATATTCAGAGATTTATTTTTTTAAGGTGTTCTAGTTGTTACTCCACTTTAACAAATAAATCTTGAAATTAAATTGTATCAGGGAAGTGGATGTCTCTGGGGTTTAAACAGCATTGCATTGAAGGATCTGTTTTTTTTTTTTTTTTTCTTCTTCAGGCTACTAAATCCCTAAAGGGCCACGAGTCACTGAGGAGCTGCCGTCTCTGTGGTTCTCCTGCACGGTTTGACTCGGCCATGAAACGGGCAGTGTGTATGCGGCCCAGCTGTGCTTTCGACTTCTGCTCAACGTGCCAGTCAGCATACCACGGGTCCACTGCATGCCAGAGGGGCATAATAAAGGCATCGTCACAATGCCAGACTGTGCCTTTAGCAGGTTCTGCACGCAGCAAACGCAGTGTCCGACGACTCTGAGTTCCACTAACTCAAGAGCACAATTTGCACATTTAAAATTAGCCTTCATTCCTGTAAATTCTTTTATGGTTGTTTTATGTGGATTTTTATGTTTCTCAGTGTCCTTAATGTGAATTGTATGTAGGTCACTTTGTCTGTGGTCCTAGCACACATTTGTGAAGTACTGAATGCCAAAAAAAAAAGAAAAAAAGAATGAAAGGACTGAACAGCCTTATCCATTGACACAGAAGAAAATTTTATAAGGTTTTATAAATGTATTAATGAAATTACCATTTGTGTGCCTTGTCTAAGCAAAATGTAAATATTTACATGGCTAAATAAAGAGTTCTATATTTTTTTATACTTGTGTTGGTTGTCTTGCTTTTGATGGAAAAACCAGTGAACTCAATGTAACTACTCTTAAGAGTTATTTTCATGTTTTTTGGCCATAGATATATTTTACTGAACACTTCGTTTTAGTCCTTATGAAAACCCAAATACTTGTATAATTGACAACTAAACCCTGCCTGCAAGTCTGTACCAAACAAGAGAAGAGAAGCTGTCATGACCATTTCCTCTTTTTCAATTACTTTTCTTAAGATAAAAAAAAAAATTAAAGGTAGGTGTTTGCCAGGGTCGATCCTATTTTTTTTTTTTTTTAAGCTTGGGTTAAAACGTCTTATAATAAATTTCTTTGTTTAAAACTTCATAAATGCAATCTGCAGAAAGACATGTGACTTTACTGTATTGCATGTTGTGCCAAAAGTGTCGTGTTTACCTCCATTAACATTATAACATTATTGAGACCTTCTAGTGCTCCTTAAAAAAATGCTATACCATATTCAGTGAATCCTATTGTATATGATTGTAAAATTATTTTTATTACTGGCATTTCATCATGTTACAGTGAGTGAAATAATATAAATGAAGGGGATGTTTTAAAACTATCATAACCGAGCAGCTAATTTAACGTTTCATACTGTTATGTCAGGTAAAGTAACAAAGTTAGTGTTTAGGGACATCATGCTGAATAATCTCCCTAGCTCCAAAATTTTATCCAACACTTCACAAATAATGGAAATAATTATTGAAAACACAAGGTTTTTAGAAAGCTTTGCTCCTTACTGGATTGATCACCAAGGCATCAATACAGGATTAGGCATTTGTCTCATGGTCCACAGGAAATTCACCACCATGACACCAGAGAGCACTCTCCTCCTAATTTTGAACTCTTCTGCACTGGTTATATTTGTTTCCTGTCGCAAACTTGTACATAGCACATGGAGCTAATGTCATGTGCAAATCCTTTTTCACACGTTCTGAGCTGCTGTTGTTCTGCCTGATCTATGTTTATGAACTTGCCTTCTTGAATTTTAATCATATTGGATTATCAGTTTCTTCTTGTTATCTCTACATTGTGTGCTCACCCCTGCCTGTGTTTACTGACCACGACTTTTGAGCTGACTTCTGTACAGTCTTATTTGGAACCCTTTGCCTATTGGGCATAAGCTCTCGGAGAACTACATGTTTATGATATTTGATTGTGTGTACAGTGGGCCTCAAGGATCAGTCTTGTAGTAAAGTGTGTCAATGTTTGCATTAGCCAAATTGTACAAAATGTTTCAGTTAGATTTTCAAAAGCTTTTTCTTACGTGTGCATATTTAGAATGACAGTCATCTGTAAAATATTTCGCAATCACTTGCAAGACTGATATGAATTTGGTTATGCCAAAACTCACACAGCCTAAATGACAATAAATATAAAATTAGACAATCTAAGGGTATAAATGAGCTATTTTCCCACTTGTGTACAAGACATCCCTAGGTTTACCATGAAACCTTTTACTTTTCTGATACTGACGCTATTCAACAGACCATTGGAGAGGGTGCAATGGGACATTTAGGCCGACTTGCAGGGACACATACATGATTCAGTGGTAGGTCAGTGTGTTAAACCTATAAGCAAAGCTCTTAACCCTATCTGCTCCAGGTGTGTTGTATCATGGCTGACTGCAGAGCCCTTAGATTTAAAGGGGCACAGTGGCATAGTGGTTAGCTCCATGGCCTTGCACCTCATGTTCGAGGGTTCCCCCCTCAGGTCTGAGTTTGCATGTTCTCCCCGTGGTTGGTGGATTTCCTCCGGGTACTCCGGTATGTCCTGCAGTCCAAAGACATGCAGATTAAGCTATTTGGCATTCCCAAAATTCCCATAATGTGTGTGTGCCCTGCAATGAATTGGCATTTTTTTCCAGGGTGTACGCCACCTTGGGCCCAAAGTCTCCTGGGATAGGCTCCAGGCCCCTGTACACAGAGGTGGTGTAGAAGTTGAATGAATGGATAATATTTTAAGTAAGTCTTAACATTATATGAAAAATGCTGTAGTATTTTGTGTCCTTAAAGAAAACATAAACTATAAGGTATGGTATATATGATGCAGGAAGCCAAAATATTACATCGTTGCTGATAGATAGATAGATCAAATGACAAGTGAAAAATGACAAAAACCACAAATGAAAAGTGTGGATATTTAAGGTTTCTGCCCAACAGAGACGATATACAATCTCCTTTTATCTTTATGGTTTTCTGATATTTACAGCTACAGTAGATGTGTTAAACGACACCTTTTTTATTTGAACACACCCAAAATATTGAAACATGTGACTGACAGATGTTTCTTGTTGCCCAGGTGTGCCCTGTTAGATTGATTGTTTAAATACTGAATAACTCTGAATTGGTGTGAGCCCTGGGTTTCACCAGACCAGAGAGCTGTTTATGTGAGAAAAGTAAGTCATTTTGAAGCTGAGAACAGTGGAAAAGCATTTCGCATGGGTCAGCAGTGAAGATATCATAACCCACTCTTTGAAAAAGTTAATAATAAAAATATATGCCACACCACAATAACCAAGATGAACTCTACCAAAGTAATAGAGAGGCCAAATAGTGAAGAAAAGATTGGCTTATGATCCAAAATATACAAGCTTAATGGTCAAGCATGGTGGGTGCTGTGGCATGGCTTGAGCGTGCATGGGTGCTTCTAGAACGGATTATCTCATGCTTATTGATGATGTACCTCATTATGGTAGTGGTCTACAGAAACATTTGTCTGCCACTTTACAGAGAAATTTCATCTAATCTTTTTGGGAATAACTTTATCGTGCAACAAAACAATTACTTAAAACACAGTTCCAGCATAACAAAGGTCTTGTGTTAAAGAATTGTAGGAGTTTTTAGATACTCCAGGTCAATCATCAGACTTTTTAAAAACTGGCCCTGAAACTCTTAACCTAATGGGCTAAAATGAATAACAACTGAATGAAGGTGTGGTATAAGCCTGGAAAAGCATAATAAAAAATGCAATACTGCTGTTACAATATTTCTGATCACCCAATGTTTTGTACACCTAAAAGTTGGGTCGTCCAAGATGCCAGATTCTAAACCATTTCTCTCATCCAGATGTACCAGATGTATCAGAAAATGAAAGCTGAAATTCTGATATATTGTCTCATACCTTTAGATTTAAATGCCAAATGTCTTCAGTGTATAACAAAAACGAAATAATTGGTCTTGCCATTTTAATAATTTCAGAGGGAATTGTTTTTTTTTTCTCACTGCTGTCTCAAATAGCCTTTGAGGAGGACAAATTCTGTCCCTGAAAGCTGCAGTTATGTTATGATTTGATCTCTGGGTTTTACTCCTTATAGTAGAACCTTTATCTATTCTGCGGAAGTATGTACAAAACTGATTTACAACAAAAATGTAACTACTTTGTAACCCCAAAACAGTCATTAGGAATCCTCTAAGAGAAAATGGCGAAGATTGGTTAATAGGAGCACATTAAAAATAGCATTGGACTGCCATGCAAGTCATTAGAGCCTGTGCTCCACCAGCATCAGCTTGAGATGCGTCAGAGCTGAGTGTCCCTGCCACTCTCGGCTCCTCAGGCGCTCTGAGATCCATCTGAAATGTCAGTGCATAGCTGACAGTTTGGTTGCCATCCCTGCACACTACATCCATTTTGTGGTGACTTTCTATAGCGCTTATGGCCACGCTACAGATGCAAACACTAAATGTGGCACTTATATGATTTAGTGACGCCTTTGGGTTTGTCCCCTTTTTCAATCTGCTTATGTAAATGATATATTCGCATACTAACTACATTTGGTCTTTAATAAGAAAAGTTTTAGCACATGAAATATTTTGAGCTTAAAAAAAAAAAAGAATAGCAGTCAAGAAGTTTGAGCCCAAAAGATATTTAATCATTTCATTCTTCCTCGCAATTTAATTAATTTCAGTGCTGACCTTTTACATGGCAAGGAGTTCAGGGACTCTTTTTTTATTCTATTCCATTTGATTTATTAAAATGCATCAGCTCCCATGGACCTATGTAATTGAACAAGCCATCATGGATTACTATGACTTAACGATTTTGTGCATAACACATACACACAAACACATATATTCACATGTACAACAGTGCAGGACAAAGCCAGATCCTGACTGATTGCTGTTTGGCCAAAGAAATCTAATTTTGCAGTTGCTAGATATTTTATGAAATTAACCTTTTAAAACAGGAGACAGTCTTGAGTAATTGAGTGATATTTTCTTGTGTAATTTGCCCAGTTTCTGTTGTCTGCCTGAATGCACATCCGTCGTAAATGAGCACTAGAATCATCAGTTTATATACTGTCAAAGACTGCAGGTTTTTTTCTATTTGCACTGAACTAAATTTTAGTTAACTTTAACCAATTACCCAAACATTACTGAGCAAAAAAAAAAATGTTACATAGGCAAAGAAACAGCACAGATATACATGATTTTAAGATTGTTTTCGTTTCTTTCTATGAATAATAATAATAATAATAATAATAATAATAATATGCTCATTTTTAGAGTTCTACATGTTTGTGACATCATTCCCATAATCTGGTAGTGGTAAAATGTACCCATTTACCATTACATTTAAGCATTTGGCAAAACCTTCTTATCCAGAAGAGAGTTTGATGTTTTTTTAAATCATCATTGACCTATACTGTCTTGCCAGCACAGCACATTGCTGAGTTCTTTAATGGTCCCCTTGAATGGAGGGGACTATATTGTCTGTGTTTTAGGTTTAACAAATGTCTTTATGTTGATTAATCTAAAGATTGTACATGTCCGTATATATGCTAATCCAAATTTTCAATTTGGTGACAAGTAGCGAAATACAAGTACTTTATTGTATTATTGTACTTAAGTATTTTTGTCAGGTGTATGTACGTTACTTAAGTATTTTCCATATGTAAACTTTTTACTTTTACTTACTACATTTTTTTGATGAAAAAAAAACTGTATTTGTGTGATAAGGATAGGAACAAAACACTTCCAACAATCCTAGTTTACAGAAATGACTGGCAGGTCAGTATGAATGCACAGATTTGTAAGAAAGTGATTGGTGTTACCTGGGCAACGGATCTTGCTAACTTGTTGTGGATTCTTCTGGCTGCTTTTTCAAGCATTTCAAACAGATGTACTTGTTAAAGCAACTAATGTGCTTTTTTGTTTCACATTTGTCAGTTTAGAAGCTTATAATGCATTTTATTTATTTATTAGTAAAAGTATTATAAGCTTATAATTTTGCCACATTCTTTAACCTTATTGTATTGTGTATGCAGGCAGTAGGCCAATCTTAAATTGCTTAGACTATTTGCTTTATACAGTGGTAGAAACTAGTTAGTTTAACTAACAAAATAATTAAAGACTTTAACAATGCTGCTCTCCATACTTTTAATTAATGTCAAATCTAGTCACTATAAACAAGTCATGGCATCATGTCCAGGCCTCCTTTCCATAGCTTCATTAACATATCAATCTCTCAGTTATTATTTTTCACCTGCCTTTGTAAAAACAAATAAAAGCAAATAAAAAAAACCCCACAAAGCATATTTCTCTGGGTTGATTTTTTTTATTTCAAGACATATTGACCAGCATTAAAGCACTGGCTGTTAGCAGCTGACAAACAAACAAAAGTTAATCAGCATAAAATTTTTATCTTCTGATAAGCCACAGCTCCCTTGAAATAAGAAAACAGGCACAGAAGAGTAACTGCTGTAAGGTGGTGCTTTCTTTAATTATAAAACTGTCCAATGATGAAAGTTATTCAACATTCTTACTGTAGCATCATTAGTCTAAAGATCTATGCAGTATTCACTCCTCTCTGTCTAGCCATGCCTAACCCAGTCAAATAATTAATAACTTGTTAAAAATTCTCGTTAAACAAAACCGTTTTGTATTTAATTTTTTTTTAAATACATTTGCGTAAAACATTTTAATCTCTTTTTAATGCCTACAAGATTTCATTAAATTATAAGGCATCTGATCACGGCCAATGAATTGTACATTTATTTAATCATTATTCATTTATACTTTTTTATTTCATCATTATTCATTTTATACATTCTGGTCGATTTTGGTTCGACTTACACATTCCTGTTATCAACAGCATCAATTTCAATTGTGTTTAAAATACAGTTACAACTTGGATTACGAGCATAATTTGTTCTGGGAGCGTGCTTGTATATCAAAGCACTCGTATATCAAAGCAATATTTATTTATTAAAGTAAAAATAAAACAAATGAACCTGCTTTTTACCTTTGAAAAAAAATGAAGTAAGTGGCTGAAGTAAGACGAGAAAGTAGAGTGGTGTGGGGCGGCTGCTTTGTAGGGCGACTTAAACACACAAACACACACACACACACACGGAAACACTGCTCTGTCGAGAAACTTCTTTAACAAGGAGCCTTCCTAATGACACATGCTTTTACCTCCTTTTGAGGATTTTGCACAAATGTGACGTTACATTGTCATTAAACAGATTCATCTCCTGCGCTGCTACAGCCTTATAAACTTTTTTTCCTTTACTATGGCCTATGTGGCAATACAGTTACTAAAGAACAGTCACTACATTTGGACACAAAATAAAAAAACGCAATCCAACGTGCCACTGTACTTAAAAAAACTTTGATAAACTGATGTTTATTAGTAATCGGTCAGTAATTCGGTCGGCCTGATTTCCAGAAAAGAAATCTTGTACTTGTACTTTTTTACTTAAAGTACATTTTAGAGCATGTACTTAGTACTTTCATTTGAGTAAAAAATGTTAAGTGTTACTTTTAATTGTAGTGGAGTACATTTTAGGCAATTACTTACTTATTTAATATATACTTAATTATTGAGTTTGTGTACTTCTGCCTCATCTTTCTGTTTACAGCAGCATAGTTTCCTAGGGGGATTTTTATTTTTAATAAACTGTTTGACTTCCATTTGGTTTGTGATCTACTCTCCATCTAAAACTAGATGTTGATTCATGACCCAGTTCTGCTCTGCTTGCAGTGAAAATACCTTTGGGTGTAGTTTCTCACTTACAGTTCAGCTAATAGACAAGAAACTGATGCATGTCGGATGTTTGAAATTAAAATACAACTGTAAACAACTTAAAACAACAACAACAACAAAACGTCATGACGATCAAACCACCACAAGTCATCAGAAAAAACATAAATAAAAAATAAATAATTGATTGATCATTAATAATTAATAATAACCAAACATTTCCCCCTCAGTTTAAGCCTTTTAGTTTAAAGTTTAAACTGTTTATTATTTAAACAGTTCTAGTGGCACAATCAAGTGTTTCCCATTCGCTCATTTGTTTGTGGCAACTCCACCACAGCGTCATCACTGACCTCCACATATAAATTTTATATATTTTTATTAATAAAAATGTGTAAAAGATCTTACTTAATTGTGCGTAGATCACTGACTTGCTAAGTCGTCCTCACTTTCACATCCACTCCACATTCACTCAGACCCATTTGTGAATAGCCCCACCCTTCTAAAGACACATCAGCTGATCAAATGAAGTGCTCATAAAGCACTAAAGAGTGTACATCAGTTTATACTTGTGAATTTTTTCGCTGATCAGTTTTGTGAATTCTGAGCAAAGATGGCTGAAGGGGAAGTGGATTGCATGCAGGCCAACTCAAGCTGGTGTTTATAATAGGAATAGCAGAGATCCGTTTCTTCAGAAAAGAATAACTTAGCTAACATTAGATTACTGCTGGATTGTCCAGGTTAGGGTATCACTGCAGGCTAAACTTCATCCTATTAATTTGGTAGAGGAATAACATTCATTTACTTTTTAGTTTTGTTTAAAAGCAGCCCAGCTTTCAGCAAACACCATGGAAGCGCTGACTATGACATGACTGTGACATAAAGCATGACTCCATCAGTCTCTACAAGGTGCAGTCACGTGCATGTAATCGGATTACAAGGGTATATGTCAATGTAAAACAATACATAAACCGCCAGGGTTGCCAACCTTTAATACTGTATTATTGGTATATGTTGTTCTAGGATTACAAGATCATACAGGAATGGTTCATCTGGCACCTTCACATAGTTATAGTTTTTTTTTTCTCATGAACACTATTGCTTAAAACTGCCAAATAAATAGAAATAAATATTGCTTAACATTTGTTTAATCAGTTTATTTGTGTTTTTTCTTTTTTCGAGATGTGTCATGGGTGTTGAGGGATTTATGATATTTTTAATATCCTATAACATTTCATATAGATACAATATCACACAATCATAAGATTTAATTCATATTAGTGTGACCATCCAATGTCTGTTGCTATTGTCATAAACGTGGGCACTGGTACAAAGTGTCCTGGAAGTGAAAGGCAGATATGGAAAAGCAGAAATGCGCCCCAGACTCAGGAGCTTTTCAGACTGACTCAAGAGTCTATCTTATCTGATATGATAGGGCAGATCATTCAGATCTTGCAGCATGCCTCCCAGGCAATGTCGACTGATCTGTCTCCACCCCTCCATCTCATTCTCTTTTGACATAAAAGCTTTGAGGGATATTTGCAGCCAATTACCCATGAGAAGGATAGCAGATTGTATGTTTTGATTATCAATGATGTGGAGTGGAGTTTTTTAATTGGCTGAGGTGAATAAGCTTCAATAATTCCATTAGAGATGGCTAGAATTCTTGGTCTTCATTTAATCAAGTCTAAAATTATCATTGCCGGGGTGACTGCGTATGTTACCCCGGCACTGTTATGTCATACTTACATAACAGTGCCAGTTTGCTTGTGTTTTGGCCCTAGGTCACTTGATGCATCTCTAATAGTGGCAAGGCTTAACACTCCCCCTATTTTGGGCACTGGTGTCATTTCACACTTACATATGCCTCAGAGAGAGATACAGCAGGAAGTGCCCTAAAAACTCTGCCGTTTGGCATATCGTATCACCAATACATGTATTGATCACATCCCTCCTTGAGTAGCCAACCCTACCACCGTTTGGTTGGTTTTCATAGTTCACAGCCACTGATATGGCTAATAGATTTTGGTCTTTTCCTTTACATCCAGACAGCCATTGTTAGCTTTCATCTTTGAGGGTGATGAATATAACACCAATAATTCAATTCAAATTTTAGTTATATTTTGCTTTTAACAATGGTCATTATCGCAAAGCAGCATTACAGACTCAAAAGAAATTCTAGGAGATCAGTATGAAATGTTTGAGAAAATACAGTATGTATAAATCGGAATTGTCAGATATTCCCTGATGAGCAAGCCAATGGCAACAGTAGCAAGGGAAAAACTCCCTGAGATGGCAATAGGAAGAAACCTTGAGAGGAACCAGGCTCAACAGGGAACCCATCCTCATTTGCGTAATAACAGATAGCAGGGATTGTTTTACAGTCATACTGTGTGTTAGGAGGCTGGAATATCAGTATAACAGGGGAGGTGTTTAAGGTAATATGGAGTCCAGTTTCATTATTGGAGGCTCAGGTGCAAAACTTGTAAGAATTTGTAGGAATTTCAGTGAATTATTGAATGACTGCAGTCACAAGTCATCAGAGAAAAGCTGTCTCCATCATGAAGACCATCTTCATGGTGAAGTGGCGGCTCCGTCCGCTGCTGTAGTTTTCATAATACGACGTACTGACACTCAGCCTGCATCCTTTGATCGAAGTAGGCATGGCAAATTGTAAGACAATAGCAGTTCACTCAGTGGCATGAGACCATTTAGTACTTTATAGGTGAATAGAAGTATTTTATAATCAATGAAAATTTTGCTAAATAATAACACCTAAATATCCCACATAGAGTCACAGAGTCACTTACTTCTCTCCCGAAGAGGATTTTTTGGAAAAAATATAGCCCATCTCTCCAGGTGACAGTTAGAACTGTCACCTGGCACCTCCAGGGTCCGGGTTCAATTCCTGCCTTGGGTCTGTGTGCATGGAAATTTGCATGTTCTTGGTGTGTGCTTGGTGGGTTTCCTCTAGGTTCTTCTAGGTTTCCTCCCACAGTTGGCAATCCTAAATTGCCTGTAGTGTGTGAATGATCGTGTGTGTGTATGTGTGTGCCCTGCAATCCAGGGTGTACCCTGTCTTATGCCCTTAGTCTAAGCCTTCTAATGGAAGACTTGTACCGATGTTTGTCAGTTGTACTGATGATAAAATCAGCTTAATGATTGGGTTGTAGAATTGATTTTATGCATTTGGAAATATATCTTACACTAATGTTTAAATGTAAAACACATGTACTGTAGCTTTTTATGCTACCATTTTCTACCATTTTCTTAGGCTACCATTTCTTTGCTGTTTTTTTTTTTTAATCTAACACCCCATTAATCAGCATTTCCCTACAGCTACAACTTATTTATAGTGAAAATAACCTGTACAACTCCATTATTAAATTGTTTACAGGTTGAAACAACTACCACTGATCCACTCTTTGTCTGGAGCATTGTTTTATGTTGCTATTCAATGCTTTTTTGCTGATTGTATGTTACTGTATGCCATCTGTGACATCAGTCTACTGTACCTGTTTAAAATGTCATGCATGTTGTTTTTTTTGTTTTTTTTTGCAAATATGGCGCTCCTTACAGAGGAATATTGGGTCAGAAAATGCAGGTTAGGAAATGGACTCAATGAAAGGCAGAAACCTAAATTATATAAAAGTTCCTAAAAGCCTGTCTTTCAACCCACAAAATCATGGTTTCTGGCTGTCCATTTCTATGGGGAATAGTTTTAAGTGGTAGAGCAGCAATTACCAGAGCAGAGGGTCTGGTCAGTGTAGTGGTCAGAGTCCTGTCTATTTTTATGGGCAGCATTCCCCTGGTCCATTTAGCCAGGCAGTAATGAGCACTAATGAGCTGCCTGTGTCCATACAGCTGGGCAAAAGCATCTAGCATCTGAGCTCCACCACACTATTTTATACATTGGATTAGTCTTGGGTCCATCTGAAAAAAAAAAAACTGTCTAGCATATGGCTAATGGCTTTTACAACCTAGGGCATTTTGGATCCAGTGACAATTCAGATGAAGTATCATCTTAGTGAGTATCCCAAGCTCTCATTCTTATGGAGCTTGGTAGCTGACAAACATATTTAAATATGATTTTTTTTTTATACTTTAATTAAAACATCACATAAGAATCTTCTTTGTCTTTCGGCTGTTCCCTTTCAGGGGTCGCCACAGCGAAACATCTGCCTCCATCTAACCCTATCCTCTGCATTCTCTTCTCTCACACCAACTAACTTCATGTCCTCTCTCACTGCATCCATAAATCTCCTCTATAAGAATATATATGTGATACTAATACTACTGTATGTTTACATTTAGCAAATTTCTTTCTTTTTTTTATTCTTCCTGGGGGAAAGATTTGCAGATATGGATCAAATTACAGACATTTTGTAAAATGGTGAAGGTGAAGTATTCCTACTGAAATAGTACATGCTTTAAGAATATTAAAGTTGAACATAGAATTTACCAACCAAAATGATGTTCTTCTAATATAGCTAAGGATCAAGGGTTGATTCTGTGCATGTTTCCTTGTGTCTGTGTTGGTTTCCTCAGGGTTCTTTGGTTTCCTTCCATGACAGAAGGTCATTTAGAATAAGGTAAGGTAAGATGTGAATGTGTAAATGGTGCCCGTCACATTGTTCCTGTTTTCCTGGGTCAGGCTTTAAATGTACAGGTCAAGGACAAAGTGTGTACTGAAATGAGTGGGAATTCCTGAATTTCCTGGTAAACCCAAATGTTTCACTTTTTGACCTACCGTATCTTACAAAAGTGAGTACACCCTTACAAAAGCGAGTACACCCCTCACATTTATTTTTTATTGTGAAAATGTCAAAACTGTGTCCAAAGTGTCCATATTTTGGTGTGAGCACCATTGTTATCTAGCACGGCCTTAATTCACCAAAGCTGTACATATTGCTGCTGGGATCCTCTTCCAATTCTCCATAATGATATCGCGGAGCTGCTGGATGTTAGACACATTTCCTCTTGAGGATGCTCCACAGGTGCTGAAAAGGGTTCAGGTCTGAAGACATACTTGGCCATTAACAAACACACAAACATGATAAATAGAACATGTGTTGATTTTTTTTTTTTCAATTCAATTTTATTTATATAGCGCTTTTAACAATAATCATTGTCTCAAAGCAGTTTTACAAAATGAAAAGAAAAATTGTGTATGAGTGAGAAAAAATGTGTTTAGTAAATAATAATGAGATTGTCCATGATGAGCAAGCCAAGGGTGTCAGCAACAGTGGCAAGGAAAAACTCTGTGAGATGGCAATAGGAAGAAACCTTGAGAGGAACCAGACTCAACAGGGAACCCGTCCTCATTTGGGTGATTATGGATAACAGGAATTATATAACAACATTATGTGTGTTAGGCTGCTGGAAGTTCAATATATCAGAAGTTGTCTAAGGTAACATGGAGTCCAGTTTAGCACAGGGATGATTCAGCAGGTACAGAGGGCAGAGGGGATGCTGGATCACTGGGAGCACAGGAGTAGCATGTGTAGATCCAAACCATCACGAAGCAGAATCCAGCTAGAGCTGGACTTTCTCTGGATGCCTTAGAATGCTCGCTGGGCTGGCCTTTGTCTATTGGAGCTGGCACAATCTCCAGATGCCTCGGGAGGGGTAGAAAAATAAAGAACAGGTGGAAAGAATTAGCGTAGTTACTGTTTAGGATATTAGCAGCACTAGATAAAATTGTGCATTTAGATGTGCTGGAGTATGAGGTTATGGGATGAATTATGTGTATGCCAGATAAAAATATGCGTGTTGAGTCTACTTTTAAACTGGAACACTGTCTGGAAGGCTATTCCAAAGCTTAGGAGCTAGATATGAAAAAAAAACTTCCAGAACTACCAGAAGTCCGGAGTTTTGTGATCTTAATGAGCGTGGTGGATTGTAATGTGTCAGAGGACTGGCCAGATGACTGGAAGTCATGAATGCATGAACCAGCTTTTCTACATCAGATATGGATAAAATGTTTCTGCTTGGCAATATTTCTAAGGTGGAAAAAGGCTGTTTTTGTAATATTGGAAATATGATTTTCAAAGGATAAGTTACTGTCTAATATTACGTCCAGGTCTTTCACTGTCGAGCTGGTAGTAACAGTACATCCTTCTAAATGCAAGCTGAATTGTGAGAGCTGTTGTGTGCTGGGGTTTTTGGGCCAATAAGTAATATCTCTGTCTTATCTGAATTCAGTAAGAGAAAATTATCAGTCATCCAATCTTTTATATCTTAGACACATTCAGTTAATCTAGACAACTTGGATATTTCATCTGGTTTTGTTGAGATGTATAACTGGGTATCAGCAGCATAGCAATGGAAAATAATTTCCTGTCTTCTAATGATGTTACCCAAGGGAAGCATGTATATGGAGAACAGCAGAGGTACAACTGACTCTTGTGGAACCCCATATTTCACTGGCATTACACCAGACAGTTCTCCATTTAGTTCCACAAAATGATATCGATCAGACAGGTAGGATCTAAACTTACACTTTGTAAGTGTTCTATGAGAATATTATGATCTACTGTATAGTGTCAAATGCAGCACCAAGGTCAAGTAAGATTAGTAGTGATATGCAGCCTTGGTCCGAAGGTAAAAACAAGTCATTTGTGATTTTAACTAGTGCAGTTTCTGTACAATGATGGGGCCTGAAACCTGACAGAAATTGTTTGAGTATATTCTCTCTTCTTATTATTTTTAGAGGACAGTAAATCTTTACTGTTATACAAGCTGCATATTGACTATAAAATATATCCAAGTTTCATTTCTATAACATTGTCCTTATATATATATATATATACACTGAACAAAAATATAAACGCAACACTTTTATTTTTGCTCCCATTTTTCATGAGCTAA
>JAOVVB010000041.1:7240005-7254622 GCA_028570985.1 Heterobranchus longifilis
AAAATGTTTGCTGAAATTAGAGGGGTGTACTCACTTTTGTGAGTGGGTGTACATTACATAGAAAATTGTATAAATTGTAAAATTGTGTAGAAAATTATAAATATATTTCCGCTTAGATTCAATGTCAGTCCACATTCATCTTAGATGCCGCACAGCAACGATTTGCTTCTCCTGTAGGTGACAGTCAAATAAGGTGGGGATCCACATCTGCCCCATCCAGATTCTGCATTGGTGTCCCACAAGGCTCAGTGCTGGGTACTTCAGTGTTCTTCTTCTATGCCCACTTTCTTGGTGAGCTTATATCCTCACATAATTTTTCATAACACTGCTAGGCTGATGACACTTAACTTGGTCTCTTCATTACTCATTGAGACACTAATGTTTCTGATGTACACTGATGTACACGGATCTCAGCATGTCTGGCAGACATCTTTTCATGAATGACACTTTACTGAAATTAAATCTCAGCAAGACCGAGTTCCTGTATAGTCCTTTAGATGCATGCCCATCTCAAGCTCTTGTAAACTTCCTAAAGAGCTCTGAGAGCTGGACAACATTTAGATCCCACCATCTGGCACTACAGGCCATCATGTGCAACTAACTTTCCTCCTTTTCTCACATACCTGAGCAGACTCAGCCTGGCTGGTTTCTCCTTTACAACATTACGTGACATTCTGGCCATTTCCATCCATGAGGCCACTTAGGTGCCTGTTTATTCCCTTGTCATTTTGAGATTGCAACTTGGTCAAGTCTGTTCTGACTTTGAGCACCATCTGACCTCTGCAGCTAATTGAGAATGCAGTTTTCAACCTCTCCAAGTTCTTTCACACCACTCTATGTTCCCTCCACTGACTTCTTGTAGCTTCCCAAATCAGATTTAAACTCTGGTACCTGCCCGCTAAACTAAAAAATGAAGCAGCACTTGCATACCCTAAAGCAGCATTTACCAAATATCATAATGTTTGTATGTGTTTGTGACACTTAGTAAAATAGTTAAAAGAAGATAAGCACTTACTAAAAAAAAAGTAATAAAAAAAAAAAGGAAGCCATTACGGTATGTGAATAAAAAAAAAACCTACAACTAAATTTGTCTGACCCTCTAGGACACTGCTGTATGTTGAATATATGTCATGTACTGTGTGTAATGAAAGAAAAAGTTAATGCACACACACACACACACACACATATCTATCTATCTATCTATCTCTAATTAGAATATCTTGAATAAAATATTTTCTTTCATAATTTAATAAGAAGTCAAGCTCTCATATATGCTAAGTTCACTACATGTAAAGTGAAATATTTATAGCCTTTTTGTTTTAATTTTAATGATTTTTAAAAAAGGTACATTACTCTAAGACCCTGTCACCAAGTTAGAGTTTTTTAATTCCTCAGACCATTTATCGTAGGTTCTGACCACTGCAGTCTGGGAACATCTTCCAAGCGCTGAAGTATTGGAGTTGATCTGTTCCCGTCATCTAGCCCTCACAATTTGGGCCTTAGTAACAATACATCAGCCACAACCCTCACCACTGACAGGTGAAGTGAACAAATGTAGGCAGAAAAAGGAGAGTAATTTATAAAAAGTACACATGTAGGTTTTGGTATTTTTATTTAATCAGTCCCAGTCAATTGGTTTCAAATAAAATGTTTAATTCTAGCATGCTGCAGCCAAATATGAGGGTTAATTTGTATGGTTTTAGATTAAGGTTAGGCCTAGGTGAAGTTTAGTGCACAAACATTTAGCTTAAAAATAATTTTTCCTGTTTCTGAATACTTTAGATTCATCCCGTATATATTGGTACAAATTTCCATTGTAACATTTCCACTGTAAAATAGTGAGCTACTGATCCTGACATAATAAGCAATATTAGTAATACGACATGCATTTCTAGGTTAAAACTGACACAGTCTGTTTGAAATGCATGGTAATACAGTTACTTTAGAGCTAGCATTTATTGGTTACAAACATATGTAGCTAAGTCCCTCATTACCTTTTTAGGTGCTGCTATGTGGTATATATCAAGTGAGTTTTTGCCACCTGGCATTTTGAATTCTAAAAATTTCTACACAAGTAATAGCACAAATACTTTGTAAATACTTGTTAAACCATTGGATTTCTGCAACACCATTGGATTGGATCTCTGCAACACTGGAATTAAATTGACACTATATTGCCAAAAGTATTCCCTTGTCTGCCTTCACATGTATATGAACTTGAGTAACTTCCTGCGCGAATTGAGGAAGTACAGTCTGTCACAGGAGCTGCTGCAGTTCTATACTGCAGTCATTGAGTCTGTCTTGTGCACATCCATCACTGTCTGGTTTGGAGCAGCCACAAGACAGGAACATACAGCAGAAAACAGTAAAAACAGCAGAAAATAAATAACTGGAGCTCCCTTGCCCCCTCTCCATGACTTGTACCCTACAAGAACCAGAAAACGGGCAGAGAAAAAAATCACCACAGACCCTTCACACCCAGGACACAACCTTTTTTTACCTCCTCCTTTCTGGCAGACGCTACAGAACCCTGTACACCAAAACTGCCAGGCACAGGAACAGTTTCTTTCCTCAGGCAATCACCGTCATAAACAGTTAAACTGGACCAACATGCTTTTTACAAAATCCTTACACCCATCTGTACATTACTGTTATTTGCACTAATCAAACATCTTGTACTGTATATTGTATAAAAGCACCACCATGCTTTCTATAAACTTCCTGCATCCTACTGCATATTGCTGCTACTTGCTATTTGCATTACTTATTATAGTAGGTGACACACACCATAGCTACTTGCAGTACCTTGCACACTCACATTGGTGCACAGATGTACACTTTATGTACATCTGTTACATACTCAGGATAACAATAAGATATTAACATGATAAACATTAAAAAGTGTAGGTAATTCACACAGAAAATTAAAAAATCTTTCATACTCATTCTCTATATTGCTTATCCTGTACAGGGTCGCAAGAGGCCTGGAGCCTATGCAAGGGGACTCGAGACACTATGTGGTGTACCTGCATATCCAATCCATTGCAGGGCATATGAACTCTCACACACTCACTTACACACTCAAGGCAATTTGGAAATGGCAGTTAGCTTAATCTGCATGTCTTTTTATGCTGCCTTAATTTTTTTCATATTCCATTTTATTGTAGCTTTGATTCTAATAGTAATGTTACTGGCTAGGCAGCAGTTCAAATTCTAATACGATGGATGTTAGTTATTTCTATGGTATTTTAATTCTGATTAATTCATTAGCAAACTACACTACGTGTAGTGTTAAAGACTTAAAGTAGAATTATGATGTTTTTAGTCAAAGCAATGTAGTTGTTTCAAAGTGAAAATAATCTTATAACAGTTTTAAAAAAGAAATAAAAGTTACTTTTTATATTGTTTTATATAATTTTATATAGTTACTTATGACTTTAAATATACCTGAGTACAATTCAGTAGCTATTCTTCCCCCTTTTCTGCATTTTAGAGTACATTTTTGGTTGGATATTTGACACTTTTTGCTGAGTAAGCTTGTGACAAACATTCATGTAAGTACAAATTCTCAGTACTCTTTCTGTGCTGAATGCAGTGGTACCAGATCCTCTTCCTAAAGATGTCTTCTTGAGTTACTGTGTATGATTTACTAATAGAGGAAAGCAAACGTCAGTTACCTCAAAAGTATAATATGTATCAAATTTGATTCATAACCCCAAATATGCTTTAAACATCATTTGGTTCAACATCAGCATGATTGACAGATCAAATGATCAAATCTGCCAATGTAGTCTCCTCCACGTACAGTATATCCATTTTAAATAGTAGAAGTTATTTAAACTGCTTTTCTGGTCAGCGATAAAATAAGCATTAATTCAGCATGACAGACCTTCAGACAATTTCTAATTTTAGAGTCTCCGCTTGTTGTTAATACAGTACTTTATGGGAATCTTTTGGCTGGCATTCTTCAGCCCCTGACAATTGTGATTCAGTTTTCCAAGGCTACAGATGAGACTAGTAAACATACTGACTCACCACTCATGTCATATTAACACATTGCTCTGTCTGGACGTATCAAATCATTATAGAATGTTTTGAACAATAAGAATTAGAGGGTAAGGAATAAGAAGTTAAAATTTATTTTATTTATTCATCTTTCATAACTGGTCAGAGTCATGGTAGATCTGGTGAATAGCCTGAAATACTGGGATTTACCTTCTATACCACACACACACACACACACACACACACACACACACATGCATGCACACATGCATGCACACACATATTTACTCCAAAAAAGTAAATAAAGTCACAATTCAACCAGTTAAAATGTTTTGAAAGGAAACAGGAAAATTTTACATTTGGCCAGGAGGGTGATTTATATTCATCTAATTTATACAAATAAAAAGTTGAAGGTTAACTTGATCGAGAGTCCAACACCACTGAATATGCAAAGACAAGTATGTGGACAGAGACATTAACATGAGTTCAGGACTGATGATGGAACCCTGGTGATGTGAGGTGGCAACATTACCACCATGTAACATCTGAATTCACTTAACTTTACTCGTCATTTTCATAATGTGTCAGTTAGATGTTTGGCTCTCACAGTCTGCCAGAACGGCTTCAGTGGACTTTGGTATAGACTCTACAAGGGGTGTCTACATTAAACTGGGACTTTTGATTCTCCACAATAGCAGAACACAGTTATGAGAGTAAAAATCACCTATATTTCTCTATATAATACGCTGCTACATTAATCCACATTTTCCAGAATTTCACTAGTGCTTTAATACCATCAAGGTAGAAAGTTCAGGCCATGATCAGACTGCCTGCTTCACGTCCGAAACGCTGGCCTCTCAGGAACTCCTTTAGTGGCCCAAACATGTGGAAATAGCTTGGAGCAAGGTTAGGACTGTATGGGGGATATGGCAAAAACTCCTAGCTGAGTTCCTGTAATGCGCAAGTGGTGCCACCTCGATCAAGACAGATGTTCAGTCTCCTTTAAAAAGATTACACCATTCAAATGTTTAACTGCAGCTAGAAGTCTCAGCACCATACTGTGCTTGAAGTCTTCTCTAAATGTCAGTTTTACACCTTCATTCATAAGAAATTTCATCACAATTCCCAGTTTGACTTGAATATAAGAATGAGTCTCTGGACCTATACTGGAGGAATGAACAGTATTCTTCTATAGGAAATTTTTTATGTCAGAAAATGCTATTTTGATGATGGTAGATGCATTGACATCTAGTGACTCATTTTCATAGACATCAAAAATTCAGTGAACTTTATGCCCTGTGTATGGGGCATTGTCAGCTAGGTATAAATCACTCCAGTCAAGATATAAATCCTTCATCATCAGGATTAAGGTGATCAGTCGGAATAACTTTGCATTGATTTGCAGCTACTCTTCCCATTGAGGGAACATGTGGTTTGCAAAATGCATAATATAGGTACTATTTTTTTTCTTCCTTTAATTTATTATGTGTGTATGTTTTGGGTCTTTTAGCCCTTTTCTATACATTTAATCTGGCCAAGGATTTGCATTATTACAATAAACTCACACTAAAACCTACAACTGACTTAAGACATTTCATGATAAATGCGGCTCACTGACATTGTTTATGAGTTATGCTGTAGGCAGCTCATTAGCTTGCCAAAAGAAAGTTGGTCATAACCACAATGACTGACAATACACATATGGAATTTGAATGGCTCTTCAAAGTTTTATTATCATTGAATGGCAAAAATAAAGATTCTCCATTACCCCAATCCCACCCAGCTCTTTAAGTTCCCTTTTCTTGAGAACCAACAGAGAAGCAACAGCAATAGATTCTTATAAAATTATTCTGATTTACAAAATTCATTGAGATCAGACCATATTACATAATCAATCTTTGTTCCAACTTAATACAATACTGCTGGGATCTAGTTGATGCTCCCCTTGTGGTCATTGGGTTCAAGTTCTTGCTCTCTGATTGTACCGTGCCAGTCCATGGCTTCTTTCAATGCATTTAATAATTACTTATTAATTACTTATTTTATTAAATCTACTACTTACAGAGAACAAAGAAGGAATGTGTCTGTTTCTGGGCCAAAACTCACTACACGCACATACCTTCAGGCCAACATACCTTAAAGTGTAATTATTATATACAGTGTAAACATTTACTTTATAGGTTACCACATTTTACATGTTTTTATGTTGAGAAACATTGTTTCGAAATTAAATGCTGCTATCCTTTACTATACTCTGTATATGGAATGTCTTTTACAGTCACTGATAATCATGTTTTCTTATCAGGTGGTCTTCAGAGTGGCTAAATGGGAGGGAAGAAAGGAGAGAAAGGGAAGAGAAGAGTGAAAAAGAAATTAAACATTTATAATTGATTGTACTGTACATGATGTTTGCACAAATCCCCTAATACAAAGCAAAACAACAGCAAGGAAATGGAGAGCGATAAAGACAGCGAGTCAGAGGGAATTGGAGCATAACTGATGACTGACACACGCACACACAAACACAAACACACAATTCTTCAGAGATCATCTGACAAATTGTTACAGGCATGCTTAGTAAAATAGTTAAAAGATGATCGTGGTATGGGGAAAGGGAGAAAAGAAGTTGGTAGCATCCTTTTAAAGATGATGAATTAGTGTTTGTTACTGTTTGTAATTTGTCAGCAACTTACCATTGGTATATGATTAAGAAGCTCATCTACAGTTATGTCATCATAGCTCTCCCGGTAGGAGGTTTCTCCTCCAGTTGATTCCTCCTGCTCACTGGCAGGGTCTTCTAGGCTAAAGACATATATACAGTATGAGTGAAATCATCCAGCATAACATAATTATATAATATGTTGAAAGCACAATATGTGAATCCATCCCACTCGATGATAATGATATAGTCATATAGGTCATAACATCTTATGTAGTCAAAAGAGCTTGGTCATAGATCAACAAACCTCCGCTTTCCTGTTAAGACAGAGTTCAGGTACTTTTTCACAGCCATTTGCTTGCGGAAACGACTGTAGTTATCTGTGAATATCGCATCAGAATGACGCTTCACTGGGATCTGTCCTTCCACCAGATCATCGCTGAAATGGAGTTAGACAATGAGTTTCAGTAAAATGAACAGAATCGAACTATAGATAGTAGTGCTTGTATAAACAAATATAGATAGTAGTATTTTCTTAATTTACTAAAATAAGACTTAAATAAGTCTTGCTTAAGCTTTTTTTGCATTACATGAGTTATTAACCGCTTTGTCAGAATTTGTGAGACAAAACTTGTCAGAACTTCAATTCAGTTTTATCCAGGTTTATTTATTTAGAGCTTTTAACAATGGTCATGGTCATGAAGCAACTTTACAGAATCAAAAAAAAGAAGAAAAAAAGAAAATGAGTTTTAAAAGTGCTATGTAAATCATAATTATCAGATTGTCAGTGATGATCAAGGCGAGGCTGACAGTGCTGCTGTAAACCTACTCTGGTCGACGACATAATGTCTATAATGTTAAAATGAATCCATCTAGGACCTTAGTATTATGTTAAATAAGATTTGTTTTCAGTATCTGTACCATTTTAGGTTTTTTTGGAACACTCGATCTGATTTTTAAATGTGCTTATGCACTTTTAAATTGACAAAATTAGAAATTTTGGTTTCTATCATTTATCTACTCCAATTATTTGGATCAGCAGTTCTCAAACATTTTCCCTAAATATTTTACATTTGCTTGTTTTGGATTAAACCCCCTTTGTTCACTTCAAATCAACTCACTAATGAATATAATAAAGTTTGAGAATGCTAGGTTGTGATGACTGTAACAAGATCACTGAATTGGATTACATGTCTGTTAACCAGTAAAATGATGGTGCTCATTACTCCTTATATAATAATGACTCTTCAAAGTTTTAGTATTATTGAATGGCAGAATTAAGGGATCTCCCGTACCCACAAATCCCACCCAGCTCCTGAAATGTCCTTTTCTTCAGACCCAACATTAAAGCAACAAAAATAGGTTCTTACAAAAATTTTCTGACTTACAAAATCCAATGAGATCAGACCATATTACATAATCGCTCATTGCTACAATCTAACACAGTACTGGGGGGATCTAGTGGATGCTCTGCTTGTGGTCTTGTGCCAGTCTTTTACTTAATTTAGTTAATTCATTATTTAATATACTACAGTGTCTGTTCCTGGGTCAAAACTCCTTCTACATTATCCCTTACACACAAACACCTTTAGGTCAACAATTTGTCTAACAAAAGTTTACTTGTTATATACATTGAAATAGTTAAAACACTATTGGGCAGTAGCGTAAAGCTTGAAATGAACTTTGAAGAAGTAAGAAGAAGATAGTGAGGACTAAAACAAAGGCACTGTATACAGCAATCTGCATGCATTGCCCAAGCTATTATAGTATAATAGTGCAAACATTTTTCATAAAACAAGTTTGCATGCTTGGAATGGACAGAAAAAGACTGAGACGTAAAAACATACTACTAAGGTTCCCACTGGACACTCATAGGACTGTAGCACCATACAAACCCAGAATACAGAACCTAATAATCCCCTAGAAATGTTGACACCCAAGGCGTCTTTAGGACTAATTTACCAAAGGACTCTTTAAGGATTTGTTTTGTTTTGTTAAGACAATCTAAATACACCGTAAAGAGTCTTGAGTTTTAAAGACCTTCTACAGACGACCTGATGGTTAGTCTGCGCACCTACTGGGATAAAACAATCACCCCATGCCTAAACTGTTATTCTTATGATTAAGTAGTCTACTATTCCGACACGGTAAAGCTGATTTGGAGGCTTGTCCTCATGCATATACCTGACACGTTTGCCGATCAGCGATTCCAGGTAGCGTCTGGCTGACAGTTGGCCCAGCAGTTTGCTGTAGCCGCTGGTGAACAGACCGTCTGCGTGTCGAGTGGCTCTGCACATAAGAGTAAAAAAACTTTTTGACAAAATCTCTTTTCAGATTTTATTCTGCTGCCAGAAGAATCTCCACAGTGTTGAGGCATCATCATCATCATCATCATCATCTTATTATTATTATTATTAGTAGTAGTATTATAATAATAATAATAATAATAATAATAATAATGCGTTTTGTTTAAAAGATTTAAAAAAAAGTCATGGATCACATCACATCGTCATAATCCTATTCACACGCCTTGGTTTTGTTTGGAGAGACTGTGGAGGTTATTCACAGAAACGAGACTGTCTACGAAATTACAACGCGTTTTTTTTTTTTTTTTTATAGTAAACTTACACAGATCTTCATTTAAACAACATTATACTTGTAGTGCAACGTTTTACCCAGCCTCATTATTAGTTATTACTAAATACGCATTACGCATTACCAAACTCCCAGCGCTGCTAAATCAGAAAGTTCAAGAAAGAAATGATAGAAATGCATGTAAAAAGCATTAAACCCTATTTTTGTAGGTGCTCTCTTACCGTGTAGTGGCGAGCGGCAAACTGAGAGTCCGCGTGTAAAAGACGCCGCAGATCGCTATGAGGAACAGCAGCTGAGAGGCGCTCCTATGTAACATCGCCTTACACCTGCACGAAAGCGGCACATCTTTATTATTCTCCCCCCCAGCACCAGGATTATCTCTATGTATGTCAGATGCGTGCGTAAAATGCAGACATTTAGGACTGAAATGTTAAGCGATATTATCTAGGCATGGAATCTCTATAGTTTATTAAAAGAAAAGTCTTTGATGTTTTTGAAAACATAAAGCAAATAATAAATGCTTGTTATATCTTGCTGTGAGATTTAAATGCATTTTTAAAATAAGGAACATATTTACATGATTAGTAACAATACATCTTAAGTTAACCTGTGTATTCCAACATTTAAAATAATCAAAGTAAAAATTTTTTTTAAGTGGATAGAAAAAGGAAAAAAGCAGCACAAAGTATTCTATGTGGCGACCAAACAGTAGAAAGTAATATAAAGCATGCAAACACGTAGTCAATGCTAGAATTAAAAGCTGAAAATGACTAAGATTCTGAGAAAGTAACAAGAGAAGAAGTCCTTACATGTGCTCGGATGGATGTGGATGAGTGTGTGGCCCCTCTTGGAGCGCTGACCCTGATGCTGAAACTGATGATTTCTAATCTCAAAGAAGTTTCCTTTGCGACTGCTGTCTCTTTGAATGGCCTCACCCACCGCGCCTCGTTTTATAAGCCTGAACTTTTTTTTTTTTCTCGTGAGGAAACACAATCAAATCACATCTGGGCAGCTACGTCATCGGAGAAGTCCCACCAGACTGATGTGCTGGTCACTGGTGAAATTAAGGCTTTGCTTTACACAGAATGACGTTTTATGCCATGGTTAGTATGATTCATTAGACTGTGATGTTTGCACTTGACATATTGCCTTATTAAGAAAGAAGAGATGGGTAAATCCGGAAAGGTTAGAAACTTAGAACATTTAATTATCCAATGAAAACCTAAACACCCAAGAACACCTTTTTCTAAGATCGTATGTATTAATGGGTTGGACAACCTCCAAATTTCTATTTCTTTGTATTTGGTATAGAAAATGTTGTTCCAGTGCCTGATGCCATGTATGACATTTTGTCCACAGTATGCAGAATTGTCCAGTGTGTCAGACAACTCCTTGTATAATACTGTATAATAATGAGTTTGTGACTTTTACGTGATTTTTCATATTTCACATTTAGCAAGAATTACTATTGCAATTTTTTTTTCATGTTTCATTGATGTGGTCATTTTCAGGACTTCATATGTGGCCTTATGGTCTTCACAGGCATCCAGTATTTTTCTAGAACAGCTTTTTTCTAAATTGTAAACAATGTTGTTCTTGGGGTTCAACAATATTAAGACAGATATTGAAGATAGTTCAACAATATCACGGGAGTCTGTGTCAAATAAACTTTTTATTAAGTGAATAGCCTTTGTATAGCAGACTGAAACTCGAGTATTGTAGCCATATTTTCTTTTACAGTATACATGCCTTATGGCTTTTGTTCAGAATTGAGACTGCCAACCATTATAATCCTTTTCTTTTTTACAATGTATTGAGAAGAGTGGTGGCAGCAGAGTTGGAGACATTATGATCGATACACCCAAGGCTTGGTTGAGAAGAATCGATGTCTCTAGTAACTCAAATAAGCACTCGTTCCAATGTTGGTGAGGAGAAAAGCAGCTCAGCATACATAATACTGATGTAACCCTGATGGCCTACAACGGCCCTGATGGCAGAAGATCACAACAGGTTCCACTACTGTCATCAAGGAACAAAACTCTGAGACTATCATGTGTATATACTCAAATACAGCTTGACAGTTGAGACTGAAAAGAGACTAAACATTTGTATTTCTTCTTTTAATTTTCGACTATCCAGTTTGGAGGTCCTGCACTTTTTTCTTTTGCATTGCACCATTGTCACATGACTGGCTAATTAGATAACTGCAAAAAAATGAACTGTAAATGTACTCCTTCCTAATAAAGTGGAAAACAAATGTATTTTTTGTAACCTATATTGCAGAGGTCAATAATTATCATTATACATTTTTAATATTTCCTACATGTTTAATAGTTTCCCCTTATAAAAATGGAATTCCTCTCAAGTAATGCAACAGTTTGTTCTGTGGCAAAATTTTCCACAAGCAACATAAGGCCATGGAACCATTTTGTTTGGGCTCAACAATTTATGCTCCTTCTCGATGTGTGATTGCATATGATGAGACACATATAAAGACCAAATGGTTCCAGCAACACGGCAGTAACTTTTTATCACCTCAGTGCCTTCATGGTCTTCAGCTCTAAGGTGAAAAACTCTGTATGTAATAAGATTGTGTTGCTGCCCATTTAGCAGCAACAATGAAACGCAAAAATTTCCACATGATACACCATTCATACACAAAAGATTGAGCAAAAAAAGCTATGCTTTGCCAAATTTGTTGTGTTATGAACATCTAAGAACCCACAATGGTATTACAGATATTAATCTTAAATATTTATTCATACATTTTGAAAATATCTTCCAAACCATCTTGTCACTTTTTATATTAACCTAGATACCTTGTGCTAAATTACAGGATTGATAACTCTGTTGATATGTTTGTCATTACCCCTTATGTAAGGAACAACATGGATATTGTGATGATTTATATGCAAGCATTTAATTGCTAAATCTTTTAAAACTAAATCTCTAAAATATATAGCAGACTGAAGTAACCATATGGAATTTGTGATTATCGAATAGTTGATGATTTTACAAGCGACATTTAAGTCAAACACAGTTATGAGAGTATAAACTTCCATTATTTCTATATAATCCTCTGCTATACTAATGCACTTATCAGAGCATTTCACTAGTGCTCACTAGTTGAGAGTAGCATCTCTTCTGCAAGTTGGGGACAAGTTACCCATTCATTCTGAAGGATCACACATTCCACTCTCTGAATGTTCACGGGCATGGCTGTATTGGGCTCTGAGTCACCTTGAACAGGACGGTCATTCATGGACATACCACCTTCTTTAAAATGTTTACACCATTTAAATGGTTTATTGCAGCTATTAGTCTCATCACCGTGCTATGCTTGGAGTCTCCTGTAAATATCAATTGGTTTTTCACCTTTAATTATGAAAAATTTCATCACCAGTACCAGTTTGACTTGGATGCCCCTTTCATTTTCATCAGAGTAAAAGGTTTGACTGAAATATCTATATAAATAAAAGAAAGATTTTATCTGTACATTGGACAGAACTTGCTCTTTTACTGATATCTTTACATTTCATACATTGGAGGACCCGAAACCAGTCTCCGAAAAAATTGTGTATTGTGTATCTATATGTCTGTAAACAATGTTGTTCTTGGGGTTCAACAATATTAAGACAGATATTGAAGATAGTTCAACAATATCACGGGAGTCTGTGTCAAATAAACTTTTTATTAAGTGAATAGCCTTTGTATAGCAGACTGAAACTCGAGTATTGTAGCCATATTTTCTTTTACAGTATACATGCCTTATGGCTTTTGTTCAGAATTGAGACTGCCAACCATTATAATCCTTTTCTTTTTTACAATGTATTGAGAAGAGTGGTGGCAGCAGAGTTGGAGACATTATGATCGATACACCCAACAGTTGAGAAATAAACTTAGTATCCGGCCAGAGTTGGTCACAGCATCACGCAAAACTGGCTGGACAGACTTAAATGAAACTTTGGTTTAGGTATTTGCCTGAAGTTAAATGTGTGCCATAAATGAAATCAAAATGTTGAGTAGAAGCGAAGTTATGAGCAGTTATGTGCCAGATTATGTCACAGCATCATGCAAAACTGGCTGGAAAGAATTTAATCAAATTTTAGCTGTACTTAGGTATCTGTCTGAAATTTAACCATAAGTGTTGTGTTATGTTGAGTAAAAGCGCTGTTATGAACCGTTATGCGGCAGATTTAATAATCACTTTAAAATAAACTACAAATAAGCTACTTGCTCGATGTAAACAAACACCTGCACCAATATATATTAATTACAAAATTTAAAGTGAATATTTTTAGTGGGATTACTTAATATTTATTTATGTCTAGTCTCCTTTTTTGATTTCTCATCTGTGATTCACTCTCCGATTACGGAACAGGGAGTGTATTTGACTGGCGATGAAAGAAGTATAACTTAGCATATCAGCTTATTTTTAGCTTTAACCTTTTAACTACTTCTACCAATGACAGACACTTCCACTAGCATTTAATATTCTAAGATACATTATGAACATTTGATACTATTTACTGTATAATTAATTAATTAATTTAGATACATAAATAAGGTCTAAATAACTATACACGGTATAACCAAATGCTTATGATCATTTAAGCTTCGCATTCATGTGTAATTTCTGAAAATCTTCATTTGCCTGTTACAATAACCTCCACTCTTCTGGGAAGGCAATCAACTAGATTTTGAAGCATGGTTGTTGGGATTTGCAGATTTAACCACAAGAACATTAGTGAGGTCAAGCACTGATGATGAGTGAGGAAGCCTGGTTTGCAATCAGCACTCCATTTCATCCCAAAGCTGTTCAGTGGGTTTGAGGTCAGGGCTCTTTTCAGACCATTCGAGTTCTTTCACACCAACTAAACATAAACATGTACATTATTAAGAACCATTCCTTAACTTCATACCATTTTAACAGATTTTTTTGGTTTCTTTAAATGGATACAGCAATACTTACATGAATGATTTACAGTACAAAACATGGTCTCATGAATGTTGCATTGTGCATAGAGGTACTGTCAGGCTGGAACATGTGGCCCTTTTTCCAGTGAAGGGGAATTGTAAAGGCTAAAGCATAAAAATAAATTCTGGACAATTGTGTCTGGACAACATGTTGGGAAAGACCCACTTATGTGTGATGTCAGATATTCACAAACTTTTGGCGTTATAGTGTATATGACATGAAAAAAATGCTTTGTTACTTTGTAAAACATAACTCACAAGTAATAAAAACTTTCCTAAAGGTATGGTACATTTTAATAATCAAGCAATTTGAATGTCGAATTTCTTTCTCTTTTAATAATCTTTGTTGCAGGGGCGTAGCCCTTTCTCAGAGCATTTTAG
>JAOVVB010000041.1:7280757-7302354 GCA_028570985.1 Heterobranchus longifilis
CAAAATGATAAAAGCAGTCTACTACATAGGTCTGAGGTTTTGATCAATAAAATAATCTGATTAAATTTAGAGGTACTTTTAAAACAAATGCACCTTCGTTAATCAAAAAAGGCTGTCTAAATAATGAAATCAAACAGCCTTGCTCTATCCTTAACCTAGGTAAAGTCAGAGATTATGTTCGTTTGATAAATATAGCAAGTAATCTCCCCCCCAGGAATTTCCCCCAGGAAATAAGCTTTAGAGCAAATTAAATTATTCTACCACTTGAAAGAATTGAAGGATAACTTTACATTATGTTAATTACATTCACTGTGTTTTTTCCGACTATGCTTTTCCATTTTTCCATTTCTGTAACACTGTCACAGCTGTTTCCGATGCCTTATAACTGTTATAATGTAAGGTGTCATGTTTTTTATCCAAACTTCCCACAACCATCTCTTTCCACCACCTTCAGTCCGACATGCCTTCCCCGGTGTCAGAGATGAGAACAATGCAGCATCATGAGTCATCATGGATAGAAGATTCTCCGTTCCAACAGGCTACACCACATATCCAGGCCCTGCGAGACCCAGTCAGCAACCGTCTCACACTGGTCAGCCAGCAATCATTACTCGCACACACTTCTATTTTAAAGATGTAGGACCAGTGTTATGTCAGGGGACCAGATTTTAAAGCATTTACATTGTTAGATGTGGGAGTCATTAATTCATATCCCCTCCCTTTCAGTGTGCTGCAATAAAAATGAGCTTCAAAATCAAACAGTACAAAACAGAAGCGATAAATCTAAACTTCTTGCCCTAACAAGTGATGCGTTAAAGCAGACGAATTGAACTTTATATACATTTTAAGCATTGGTGCTCAAAATTTTCTGTAAAAAATCTAAATTTAAAAGCTTAAATTACTGGACCATTTTTCTACATTTGAGTCTTCTACAAGACACTAACCCAGTTTCACTTTGCACTTGCCTGCGTGTCGTCTTGTATCTAAGCATAACGTACATAAAGACCCACTGAACTTACTATTTTACATGCACATTCTATATACACTGTAGAGTTTTTAAAACACTTATTTACAAAAAAAAAATCATTATTGCATAACCTCTAGTGGCATTAAAAATGTTTTTGATCATCTGTAGGTATATGACTGACATGCAAAGACTGTACAAAGGCTGTTTATGCTCTGTCTGTATGCACTATTTGATAACATGGGATGTTTAGGAGTGTGTATATATTAGAAATTCTGTAGAAAATCAATTCAGTTATGAATCGCAATTCTTTTGTGTGACGATTCACTTTGCACCAGATTTAAAAAGAAATATTTTTTACCTTTATATTAAAGATGAACTAGTTGATTGGCCTGTGACCAGATATGGCTGGTTTTCAGTTTGATTGGCCATTATCAATGATCGTAAAACGTCACAGTTTCTTTATAATTCTACAAGTTGTTAACTCAAAACTATTAACACGTTTTCATCATGTGTGGTAAGAATGAATAATTTGCTAAGTTTGTTTAGGAATACTATTTATGCTGGATGACAGTGAAACGTGCAGCTCAGTTAAATGTTCTCTTGTAATTGAACTCTTGTTATTGAAGTTAGTTTGTATTGTTTAAATGCTGCCCTTGGTTTTTAAGTGAGAAAACTAATATTTTAAGGAATGGGCTACATTTAATTTTTAAACTTAATGATTTAGAATTTAAAACAAATAATTTTTGTTTAACATTGTAACAAAATAGGTTGGGAAATGTTATATCAGATCGGCATATTTATAAAATTGTGATATTTATAGAACTTTTTTCCGAATCGGCACCAGGGTATCGTGATAATATTGTATCGGGACGTGACTGGTGATTCCCGTCCCTACTGTACTTTACTACAGTATGTAGGATTTGTGCTTCACACCTTAATTCAATGCCAATGGTGTTTGTTAATTAAAGTAATTCTGTAATAAGAAATAAAGCTTAGTCTATAAGCTATACACTTGTTTTTTCCTATCTGTTGGATATATAGAGTACACATTGCACTTACTGGGATATTTTTGGAATATAACTCATGTAAAACATCACATAAGAGTAACTGGAGCCTAATGATTAAACCCAAAGTAGTTGCTGTTTCAGAGGGTCAATGCTACATTAAGCACAGTAAAGCATGATGTATTTTATTTTAATTCTCTAATTTAATGACTTGTCTGATCATGTTTTAGGCCAGGGAGTACCAGATATTTCCTTTCAGGCAACCGCTGATCATGCAGTGTCATTGCGTGCTTGAACAGTGATGCTGACTGAATGCCATGTTTCCCAGACCAGGGCATTGTCAGGAGATTTTTGCCCTATTGTGTTCCAAAAATAATATTCTTCCTCAAACAGGTTAACTATTTGTGTGTTTTATATCAGTCAGGCTGACATTATAGAATCTACGTTGCGCAAATGTGTGCATGCTCATCCTGGAGCCCCAGGAATCTGTCACAGTGTTGACATAATTCAGTTTAAGGTCATGTTCTGTCTACAGGGCCTGATTTGTCAGGATTGCTGTAGCATGTTTCACTGCCATGAGTACTTTACTTTTAAACCTGTCACAACAATCTTTAATGGATTTTGGTTGACATGCCATTTGAATGGGTTTTATGAAAGCTCTTTTACCTTAACTGTAGGTCCTTTAGGTTGCTAGATTGGTGATGTAGATTTTTCTGTCCCCTGTTTTTCTACATAATTAATAATTTGTCCTTTTTTGCCTTTTTATCTTTTAAGGAACTGAGCAATGGCTCAATGCTGAGGATCACTGTTCCTGAAGTGGCTACATCGGAGCTGGGTTAGAAGGCACACGCACACATGCTTGTCGGGCACTTTTAAAATCATATATAAGATTTTATTGTATATATTGTAGTGGTGGGCACTGTGGCCTCTCACCTCGGTGGTTCGTTTCCCACTTTGATTTTGTGTGCGTGGAGTTTGATGGTCTCCTGTGTTTGCTTGGTGGGTTTTCTCCTGGTAATCCATTTTTCTCTCAGAGTACTAACTGACGTTTTCAAATTGCCCGTGTATATGTGTGTGTTTGAGCACTTGTGCACCCTGTGATGGTTTGGTACCCCATCCAGGGTGTACCAAACTTCTGCCACAAATAACCTTCTCCCACAACCCTGTACAGCATAAGCGGTGAGTGAGTGTATACATGGTTCTGCATTTTGTCCTCCATCACATCAATGTTGCCTTCACATGTACTGTATATTTTGAATATATTTCATGGCTCTGGAAGGATGATTTTCAAAATTCTGTTGTGCTGATGCCCTGGTTGCAGAGTGTATAATTCCTACAAGATTAGAAAACTGTCTGGATTTTCTGCTCTATAATGTAACATGGAGACAGGCGTCTCGTGTAGCACAGTGTGCACGTGTCTTGTACAGGCCTTTACTAATTCGCTTTTTTGTTAATATGACCTGATCTCTTAATATTTTCCTTCTTAAAATGATGGCATATTATGACCTGTCTGCCTTTCGTTAATAGGGCATTTGGTTTAGAAGAAAGCAGTCCTTACTTTTAATAAATTGACATTTTCACCAGCTGTGTTTTGACCTTTTGGAGTTTGTTTGCCAATTAAGATACTGGCAGATTCATTAGAAGCCTAATTGCCTCTTGTGTATAGGTGTTTGAATGTTAAATTTAATGCATTTTTTCATGTAGACCACTAAATAATGAATATGTGCTTTGGTAGTCCACTTTACTTTCAGCATTATCCAACCTTTTGTTTAGCCTTTAATGATTTCTTCAACCTTTTTGCTTTGAATTTGTATATTCCACTATATACAATGCAGAGTTTCATATTTTAAATTTGACTGGTGGTAAATTTTCAATAGTTCCTGCTGTTACATTTAATCCTTTGCATCTACCTTCAGCATGAATAAAATGGGCCCCTTCTCATGCTCCTCATTGCCTGTTGTGTTCACCAAACAGTCCCCAAAAAATCCCCTAATGGCAGAGACCCTCCATCTTGCACACTCCTCTTTGAAAAAAAATCTATTTTCATTACCATTCTCTTATCTATTTTCTTCTCCCACTGAAATCTAGCACAACATGGTCCTTCTATTATTTTGGTCATACTGCTTTTTTTTCAATCTGCTCTCTTCTCTGATTGGAACCTGCTCTTCTTAAATATTTCACCCTCTCGTGTTATTTAGAATTGAAGGTTGCTCTGCATGTTCTGAACAGCATGGCTTGAAAAGATGTTATTTACTATTAAGTATTAATATATTAATTATAATATTATACTAATTATGTTCGGTATACACCTTGTTTCACGGATGTATTCAGGAATGATGAAGTGACTAATCTCTCAATATAGTAGGTTTATAGTAGGTTCACTAAATTACTACTGTTTGGTGTGTTTTTAGTGAAACGATGCCTGCAAGCCATTCGGTTCATTTTGCCCAAAGACACAGCTATGAAGGTGCTGGTGAAGTGGTACAATATCTACAATGCTCCTGGAGGTCCCAGCATGCATCAGGAGTGGAATCTGTTCGTCACTTGCTTAATGACATTAATGGGCTACAACACGGAACGACTATCATGGACACGAAATGTTAGTTGTGTCTGTGATGTTGCAATATATGAGATGGCTATTATTATCAGAATTGTGATGTGTGTTTTGTGCTGCAAGGATTGAAAGGCATCTTTTATCATTGATGTTGACGCATGAGCATCTTTCTCCACAGCTCCGTTTTGAAGTGCCCCTCTCACCAGTAATTGCTCCTAAGAAGGCACGTCCGGCAGATACAGGCTCTGATGAAGTAAGTGTTTGAAACTGTTTATGCTAGATTTAAACCATACTAGATCTGATTCTTTTGAAACACTTGGTTTGAGAAAATGTTAGTTTAAAACAGTAGTTTGTTTTGAGTGATAGGCTACTTAGAGCAAGCAATAAAAATCATGTTACACACTTTAAGATTTTCCCCATATGTCTATAACATTTAAACAAATTTTTTCTTGTTGGCTTAATCAAGGACTGGGCGTACCTCTGTACTTCAGACTACCACTGCCAGGTTTCGGTGTATCCAGCCCCAGGCATGGCTGGTCTGGATGCAGAAGTGTCTGCTGGTATTATGGATGAGAGTGGGCCAACAGCAGGGCTGGAGCCCTCAGCTCTGCTCTTCACTCACATCCCAGCACTTTTCTATGTGCTCCATCTGCTCTATGAGGACTTAAAACTGGATGAGCTCCAGCGTAGTGGCGCCCGTGCCCTTGTTGGCCTCCTGCAACAAATGGCCAGGTACAGTAACGTCCATTGCAGTAAATACTGAATATTCCATACTTTTCATAACAGTAAGAGAAGGTAATAAAATAAAATGATGAGGTCAATGAAATGCTTTGCCATTTCAGTTATGGGAGCATGGTCAGATGAGCGATCTTGCCCAATTGTTAGGAAAAAATGTCAAGTGCTTGATTTGCTTTTGTGGAGAACATAAACACAAGCTTGAGTGGGTTCTATTGTAAGTTCTAGTGTGCAACTGTGTGTGGGCTGGAAGCCCTAACCCCCCACTTACCCATTTTCTGCTTTTGTCCCAAGAACCCCTGCTTTGTCAAGGACATTTTTCAGTGTGCATGTTAAAGGATTAAATGATTTAAGTAATCACTTGCTTAATGTTGTAGTTCTCATCTGTTGTTAAAATGTATAGAATTAATAAAAGGCATAATAATTCTGAGCATAAGAAAATATGCATTTAAGCTAATAAATAATTTCAACAGTAATAACATTAGATAACATAATGATTCCACATCATTATGCTCTATAATCCCGGCACATAGGCATTTTCCCTTTAAGAAAACCTACTACGTGCTCCAACTGACTATGGTTTCATGATCAGTCTACAGATTGATCATCTGACCTGCACGAGCATTTTGATCAGACTAATCCCTATGACCTCCTCATCTCATTAGGGACCTGCAGCAAGAGGAATACATTGATCTGTACTGGCGTGATTACCCCTCATTCATCAAAACCTTCAAGGAAACCTGCAAGATAGATCAGGGTAAGTACCTAATCAATTGCTTGGGGTCTCCTCATTAGCAGCCGAAGACATCTCTGTTCAGTTGACAATGAATCACACAGTAATTTGAGGTGCTTTTGGTGTTGCAGAATCAAGGCTTGGACCGTTATGCAGTCATTACTGTTTAAATGAAGGCTGTGTTTGTCTGTTTGTCTAAAGCTCAGATAGAGTTGATGAGCTGGCCAGTGTACCTGACTGGAGAAGTGCCCTGTGTATTTGCGTGGCTCAGCAGCTATCTGAGGGGACAGGAAGTGCCACCATTCCCCTACCTTCCTGGCATTTGTGAAAGGACCAAACTGATTGTCTTGGTAAATTTATTTGGTTTTACCTTTTACAACTTCCCCCTAAACACATATGTATTCTCATTTATATTTTACCATTTCTACGGTTATCAGAAAATCTAAATATTTTTAGGTGATGCGTGTACAGAGCTGTGATAGAAAATATCTAGGGTCCATATCTTCAGTGTAACCTCTGACAGAACTTTATCCATGCTTCTAAATTCAAACCCCATGTTCTGAGGAAAAAGCAAGATTTCAGGTGATACAATGAACCTAGCTAATCATAATGATATTTTACTTATACTGCTTCCTTCCTGACCCAACACTGACATGCCCCTATTATGTGTGGGAGTGTATGCCATATACTGTGTATATGTCAATAAGTTTTTTTTTTTTTTTTTTTTTTATTTATTTTTAGAAGAGAGACCAATGCCTGTGTACGTTTTCTTTGTGAAAGTTTTTCCGCTGTAATTTAAGCCATGGAAACGGAGGGTTGAATCACGGGGGGGGGGGTGGGCATCTCTACCCATCAGGGCGAGTGAGATGACGCACAACCGCAGAGAGGCGCTGACAAGCCACTATGCAATTATGGAGTGTGTTTACCTCAATATTTCTCTTTGTACACTCCATTTTAACTCTATGTCTTGTCAGTGTTTGACTCAATCACTTTTTTTTTTTTTAATTAAAAACAACAAACACGTGTTCTGATGTTCCAGTGGAATTGTTGTGCTTTATTTTAAGCGGAGTTTCTTGTTTTCTTTAAATCGATATGACATTCAGAGGTAGCATTCCCTTCTATTCTGTGGTTAGTATGTACAGTAATGTGGTTAATGACTCCAGTCTTGGTTAGAAGCAGTGCATATATGCTATTTCTCGCTAACAAGACCAGAATGACTTTTAATGTCATTGCAGCTGCAAACCGAAACCACACGGGTGCTGTCCCACTGTTAATGACAGTCATTTGTACATTTGCTCATTTTTTTAAATTCTCTCTGTTCATCTGTCTCCCCTTTTCTGTCTCTCTCTGTCTCGCAGAGCTATGCACTATATGTTGTGGGAGATGAAAAAGCTGCTTCATCTAATGTGTCAAAGTACCTGTCCAGGCTCTCTGCAGGTGAGCTGTCACTCTTCTGACGTGTGTGTGTGTGTGTGTGTGTGTGTGTGTGTGTGTGTGTATTTCCCTATTTTTTAATGCAAATTTCTCCTTCGCATTTATGAAAAAAATTTGAAGTTGTGTGTTTGAGACAGATTTAACACAAAAGAGAACTGATCACATCTCTTTGCAGAATGTTTTCCTTTACACATATAAGATTTTGATCCTTTCTGTTTTTTTTTGTTTGTTTGTTTTAGGGCAAAAGAAAGGTTTCAGTGAACCTGCTCTTAGAAGGTAACTGTCAGATCTCAGGGCAGAATGTGCAGTCATAACAACTATAATTGTACAGATTTCTGCAATTGGCATCAGAAGCCCTTTAATTTTCAGGCTATGTGTTTCGTGTGTGTGTGTGTGTGTTTGTATGCCTTCGCAGGCAGAGCAGTGCAAAGCAAAGCACTCCAACAGGCTGTCTCGCAGAGAAACTGGTAGTGTGGTTGACCTCTGAAGGTATGTTTGACATTCACTGTTAGCTCCACACCATGCTGTCACCATGTGATTATGTAAACCTGAATAGTAAAGGGTGGTGCATTGGAATTGTATTGGCATATATAATTACGTTTAATTTGTTTCATCCTACTAGCTTCAATTTGTTTACACACTGTTTATCAGTACAGTAAAACTGAGATGAGTTGAGAGTAAGAAAGTAATAAAAAAAAGCACTTATTTATTTAGTTATTTATGTTTATCTTTTCTTTTCAGGCTTTATGTTGAAGGATCTGGAGTCGGTGCCTTTTGGTGTGGCACTGCCAATCCGAGATGCTATAATTCAGTGCAGAGAACATCCCTGCTCCGATTGGTCTGAAGAGGTTTGTGCTCTGATTGGACGACAGGACTTAACCAAGCAGGCTCACAAGGTTTCCTTGGCTAAAGGAAAACCGGTAAGTAATCCATAATAGCTTCCAGCTATTTACTTAATGAATAAGTAGGGTGCACCACAGTATACACCAGAAATTAGCAGAAGTCAGTTTTGCTAAGTCAAGTCTCAAGTCTCTATGCTTCAAGTCTGAGTCAAGTCTTTAGTCATGCACTTGTTGTTAACACTCAAAGTGTTAGCTGTAGGTGTTGTATTGCACATAAGTGAAAACCTGCAATATTATTTCTAGGTAAAGCACTGCCGTGCACATTGTGACTCAGGTTTAAACAGTTATTAAATGATTTGGCCATTCCAACAGTAAAACAATTTGTATGCCTTTATTTGTCCTGACGATGGCCTTGTTTTCAACTTTGACATAATTCCTATAAATTGCCAAGTGGAAATAATCTTTTGAAAGTAGAGCACCAACTGGCTGGCACCTGCCTGTGAAATATCAGGAACTGTACATGCTGTGTGTGTAACAAAATAACGCTTATTTATTATATATAAGTATAAAAACCAACATAGAATTCTGCTAGATATTGGGCTGAATGGAAAAATGCTAGCACAGAGGGGAGGAATGAGAGGTACTTAGTGCTCTCACATTAATTATGGCTCTACAGCCAATCGGGGGCGTCTGTGAGTTCACGCAAGAAGTCCTCTGAGTTCGAAAAAGTTGCGGTTGGCTGGTGTCACGTGATTCGGAGGAAACACGTGATAGTCTTCGGCCCTCCCGACTGAGTGGTAGTAGTAGCCTTATTGTGGAGGAATTTGACGCGACTAAATTAGGAAGAAAATCTGGGAAAAATCCAAAAAATAAAATTACTAGCACTAAACTTACAAACATTTTAGTGCTGTTTGAATGTGTTTTATAAAACTTTGACCAGGCCTCTGTATTAGCCATTTTGTTTGAAATACCTTTTAACCAATGTATTTTGATTACATTTAGGCTCAAGACAACTTTCTCCATAATGACAAGGTTGCACAGGTTGATCTATTGTCTTGTTTTGTTTTGAAAAAAAAAATTCACTTGCCCCAAATGTCACACTGTCTAGTATTCACACCAGATCTGTAGCCTATGGTCTGCTCAGAGATTAAAATGTTAACGTTGGCATTTTCCTGCTGCATATGTTGCAAGTCAAATCCGAATCTAAAAATGATTCAGAAACAGTTAATTTTTTTTATCTGATTCTTGAAATGTGTCACCCTCAAAGAGGTTTCTAATTTGTGCTAAAAAAAGTGTATGAAGATGAGGAGTCATAAGATGGAAGGCTGAAGGCATAAATATTTTTAGCATATGAGCCCTTTTCAAATTAAGAATTCTGTATACTATAACATTCATATAAAAATGATGAATAGAAAATGTAAAGTAAAAATAAAACTAATTAACCTGCATTTTACCTTTGAAAAGAATCACCCCTGACAGGAAAGGAGGGGGGGGGGGTTATTGTGTAGGATGACTTTCTCACACACACGCACGTGCACACACACTGATTGTTGACTTAGACTACAAACTAAGTTGCTTGCAATGCAAGGATTTACTGGTATGTGAAATGTAACAACAGTGTTATCTCTGTGCCTTAAAATCATGAGGGGAATCCCAGACACCATTCTGTCAGCTGTTTTCCACTTTCCTGAATAGGATTTTCCAAAATTAGGATTATTCATCATCGGGACAGCTTTACAGAACAGCTAATTTTTATCATTGTGTTTTCGGACTGATTCGTTGAAATTGGTGAAGGCGACTCATTTTTCCCCCGCACCCCCACACGCGCACACATACAATATACCGGACTTTAGACATTTTATACATTCTCTTACACACCGAAAATATTGTATACAATTGTACATATTGGTATTGGTATCTCGTGCACTGCATTGTCCATTGTACAATACACGTGAGCTACTTCCGCGAAATGTTCATATGACTGTGGTCCATTCCGATCTGCGAAAATTCGTAACTCATATGTTTGTAAGTCAGGAACTATCTGTATTAACAGCTCTCACATGGCAACACCACTGCCACAATAGGAAGGGTGAGAATTGCTCATCATCCACTGGAAGTCAATGGCGTAATAAGTAGCTATACTTAAGACTTACTTAACAGCAGGAGGCACAATCATCAAGGGAAATAATGATGGACAGGTACTCGCCTTAAATGAAAATAAATATGAAGGCATGATCTTATCTTGTGTCATGTTAAATTAAGAAAGCAAGTATCAACTGCTATATTGACCTAACATCACTAAGACAAATATTAGAAATATAAACTCTTTAACTTTTAGTATTTAAGTAAATACAGTGTTATAAGTGAACTGTAAAATTAGTTTGTTGTATTCCCGGTTTTGGTCTGAGCTGCTCTCTTACACAATTTACTACTCTGTCAGAGCACAAAAATGGCCATACTGCCGAGCTAATCTGTTCTTTTTTTTATTGACTGTTTCTTCCCCGCTTTCTGCACTCTTCTCCTCCCTCACGTCCCATATTGCCTCTGTTGTTGGGTGTGGTTCATTTCGGGGTCGAAGAGCATGCAGTTTCCGTGTACTTGCTATTTCTAAAAAATTTTCAATTTGTAGGAATAAGCAATAATGCCACGGAGTATGAGAAAATGAACACACATACTTCATGTAAAATATATTCATCTCTAGCCCAATTAATGTTAGCTAACATGACATGACTCTCAGATGACATTATCGGTTAATCTTAAATCTCGAAACTAAATATGTATTAGGAACAGTACTGAATGACTTTGGTTCAGTTGCAGATGAGGTAAGCAGCTATAAACAGTAAAGTAAACTCACCTCACCAAATCTTTTATAAAATGAAAACAAATATTTTGTTCATGCTTCACTATTTTCTTGGGACCAGATCAATAATACATCTGTGAATAATCTGTGCCGTGACCAGTGTTTCAGTAGCTGAATTAATGTTGGCTTCTATTGTTTGGCAATAAACAAAAACTCACAACCTGGAGTGCCATCTTACTCATTTTTTAGGGGCTATGGAAACAAGTGCTCAAAGCACAAATGTTTAAACCCATAACCATTTTAATTGCCAGTTCTCTACCCAGTGTAGAGTATGTAATAATACTCAATCTGTTTATCTATCTAGAAAGGCAGATACAGTAGATAAATAGATAGATGGGGAAGAGAAAAGATGGTCATTTGTTTGCACTTTCGTGTGTGTGTAAGATGGTCGCACTGAATGAGCCACTAGAATCCCCAATCACGAGCGAGGCAGATGAGGAGGAGGATGGTATGACAGATCTTCATCCGGAGGTGACGGGACTGATCTGGAGCCGTGACCTGCGTGTTCAGGAGGTTCGACGTCTGCTCCAAAGCTCCAGACCTGTGCGGGTCAATGTCCCCCACCTGCCAGAGGTCAGCGACCATGAGTATATTGAGGAGAAGGAGAACAAGTAAGAGAACTCACCCTTTCATGATGTATATGAGAAATTATTTTATCTCATTATACAATTTAAAAAAGTCACTTTAATAGTAAAGGGATATAACAGAAGACACCCCTAGTGTAAGATTAACAAACATTAATATTAACTACAGGATTAGCTAATGCTTCGTCACGTTGATACAAGAGTAACTTTGCAGTTGATTGCTTCTGTTCTGCTATATTATTTTTATATCCAGCCTGTTGTCGCACCTTATTAAAAAAAGGTAAAGAAGCATGTGAAAATGGATGAAGAAGGTAAAAAGGCTATTAATATGCTTGTTAAATTGATTTGGTATATTAAGTTTGATTTGTTAATATAAACATGGTCAGCCCAGACAGTGTACAAATATCTGATTGTTACTGGAAGTAGTAGTGTTTGCTAGCAATAGCGTTAGATCATTCAGTGCTTCTGTTGCAAAACCAGACCCTGGTTACGGCATTAGACTACAGTTCAGAAGATCCCAGGTTCAAATCCCACAACCACCAAAAAAATGTCGCTCTGGACAAGGGCCTCTGCCAAATGCCTAAATGTAACTCTTCTGAGGTTGAATTCCAAATAAGGTAACATAGGGATATAGTGCACTATGTAGGATGTTGAATCTATTTTTACATACAGAGAAGTGCCCTTGTTCCCTTGTTCAGGGATAGGAGAGGGATTTGTGATTCGGGATTCAGCCTCGTGTTAGAAGCGCAACACAACACACAGTTCAGAGGCAATTCGAAAACTGTGGCACAAGAAGACACAATGTTAGCAGGTGCATTTTTTTGCTGAAAGTTCTTCCACAAATGGTTTTTCAACGTGGGTTATTCACATGAATAACCGTCCAGAAGTTGGCAGAACCATGGTGGACAGACATCATGATGTCATCTGCAAAAGGTCAATACTAAGTAAAAATATGACTGAAATTTCAGACAGTATCTTCACATGGCCTCATTAGTAAAGCAGTTTATGCTGCTAATCTGCAAGTAAGAATCTAAACAGATAAAGTGACTGTCTTAGTTCAAAATTAATGTATGATCACAATCATTTTTCTAATTATTACTTCCAGTGCTGTTGAACTAGTAAGCATATAAAAATAAGCAACTTTTTACCTATCTCTGTCTCTCTTTCACTTTTCACTTTCCATTTAAACTTGCGAAATGTGCAGTTATAAAGTATTCCACTGTTCTGCTTTGCCACTGTGTTGCCAGGCTTCTCCAGCTGTGCCAGCGCACCATGGCTCTCCCTGTGGGTCGAGGCCTCTTCACACTCTTTTCATATCATCCAGTACCAACTGAGCCCCTGCCTGTGCCAAAGCTAAACCTGACTGGTATGCCTGAGCACAAACCAACAAGTTTTCTCCATATAATCTTACATCATACATGATTAGTATATGGAAAGAATGTGTGAATCAGTCAGTTAAATGCCTAGCACTGGAAAAACACATTTTTTCCAGTATTTTGTATGTAACTTTGACCATAGGGGATCAGAAAAACTATATTAAATGTATTCTGGGCACTCTCACGCTTTCTCACAAACTTTTTGCAAAAGCAGGCATACTTTCTGCTTTTTGATGTTCAAGATAATAACCTCTTCCTCTGTCATGTGGTTCAACAGAGCCACACAATTAGAAAACAGTTTTCCAAGACCAGGCATCTGGTCTCATTTTCTGGTTAAACAAAGTATGTCGAAAAAGGTAGTTCTTGAATTACGTATTGGGAAAAATAACTTCATTTTCAGTTGATTTTTTTCAATTTTTAGTATGAAGAAAAGGAGAAAATTAAAATTAAGATGCATCCTTTAGGGCTGTGCTGATTGTTTATTATTATTTACAGTTGAGAAAAAAGTTTGCATGCTTATAAAAGTGTTCACACTATTGTTGGGAGTTTATTTTTGAAATAAATAGGGGGGAAAATGCAAATGTTGTTTCCATATCCATTGGCCTGATTCTTCTATCACTTTGTTCATTTGGAAGAAGTTTTGTAAAAGTTTCCCTTTGTGTCATCTGGCAGGGCGAGCTCCACCCAGGAACACCACCGTGGACCTGAACAGTGGCAATGTTGATGTGCCACCCAACATGGCAAGCTGGCCCAGCTTTCACAACGGTGTAGCAGCTGGCTTGAAGATTGCGCCAGCGTCACGTGTTGAATCGGCTTGGATCGCCTACAACAAGCCCAAGAGCACAGAGCTAGCCAATGAATATGCTGGCTTTCTTATGGCACTCGGCCTTAATGGTCACCTCACCAAACTTGCCACACTTAACATCCACGACTATCTAACTAAGGTATACTGACCTTTTTATGCTTTTCAATTTAAGAGTAAAGCAGTCTCTAAAGCAGTTCTTTGTCTTCGAATACCAGTATCAACCAGTATCTTTTAATATTTAAACATTCTGATGACTTCATGATACTATGATCATTGTAACCAATGTTAGTCAAAAGTTATGCTCAAATCATGGTTTGTATGATCATGATTAGGTGGCACAATATGACATGGCTGATGCATGATCTAGTATTTGAACACGTTGTGTTGTTTCTTATTTGACCAAAAAAAATTTGCAAAAATATTGAGCGAGTTGGCTAAATTTTCAAATTAACTTGCTGTAAAGTTATACTTTTTACTAGAGGGTAATGTCTGAATGCACTGAATTTCTAGCTTTACTCAATCCATCAATGATGGCCTTGTGGTAGTGACTACTGCTAACCAGTGATTATTTGGAATCTGACCATTTGCAGTCCAGCCATTGTATTGGCATGGTACATATGCAAATCTACTGCTTAATACTGTGTTAGTGTCAATGGCTATGAATGGGCCACAACTCAAATAATAACTGGTGGTTGTTTTGGTTGTCAGATAGAAAGTATCGATAGATGAGGTAGAGTGGAGGTAACAAATTGACAGATAAAAAACACACATCAAATTTTCATTACCTACAGTACCTAGTGGAAGGTGAAGGAGGCTAATATAATTTAATTCAAACATGTGATGAGCTATAAATATAGACTATAAAGTAAACCAGTTCTTGAAGAACTGTGAGGGATGACTTTATACAGCCAAAGTCTGTTTAATGATAATATTGATAAAGATGAATCATTGTATTTTTACACTTGATAAAATGGTGTGGACAAAATATTAGTTATAAGCAGTGCATTTGTTTTTGTTTTTGTTCTGCCAGGCAAACAGTTAATAAAAATTGAATAGCTTGGATATCTAGTCCGCTTTACCCGAATGCCTCCACTAGTGACTTGTCTAGCCCTGTATCATAGGAAACCGTGGACAGTGTAGTAGCTTTACCTGTAATTTGGATCACAGGAATGCCTTCAGGAAATTTCTTCAGAATTGGCACGAATGTCCCCTCGGGCTCAAAGATCGACTAATTAGTGGTCAAAGGTCAACATCACTGTCACATCACATCTGTCTCTTTGTAAACACAATATTTCGGGAATGAGTATTTCTTCAAATTTGCTACAGACATCTACTTTGACTTTAGAATGAACTAAGTACAGTTTGCTGCTCAAAGATCAAGTTCACTCTGAGCTCGCGTTTATTTGTCCAAATCTCGTAAAAGGGATATTTCAGGAATTTTGTCTAAATTGACACACGGGATGAAATAAAAAATAAGGATATAAAATTTAAATAAGTAAAATAGGAAATATACATGGGCAAATAACCAGTAAAGTCAGAGACGTTATCAACAGTCCCAACAGTCCCCGTTATCAGCAGTACTCTGTCACTTCCTGAAGAGTACTTGAGTGTTGTGACCTTAGTCTAGTTTGTCATTGATTTTAACCCCAAGGTACCTATACAAGTCAACCCTCCTCACTTCCTCTCACTGGATGACAGGACGAGGGGCCTCGTTTCACTCTCATAGTGCACCACAATCTCGTTGATTTATTGAGCTCCAGGTGATTTTCATCATGGTATGACAGACCACTCTAATTAAAAAAAAAAAAAAAGCAATAACTTTCACATTACCCAAAAATACACTTTTATAAAATCTTTTATTACATTCCGTCATTCATCACTACATATAAGTAGTGAAGAATTTAACTCTGGATCCACATGTACATAAACTCCAACTTCATTGGTTGACAGAAGCATATAACTGCAAGACAGCAATCCTAATTGTTCTTATTATTATACTTTATTGCATACATATAACAAAAAAGTTCCACCCATTTGAATCATAGAAACAAAATATATAGTAAAAAAATGCTGTAGTCGTGTAGAATGACTAATTTCAGTCCTTTCTTTTCAGATTTACGCTTTGATTTAAGAGCTATTGTAAAAGACATTTAAAGGATCCTGTATGAGCCAAAGTGTACCAAACAGGAGATGAGGGAACACTTCCTTGTTAAAAGGAGTAGTTCAGCTTGAAATGGTAGTAGCTGGCCCCTTTTGGTTTCATGCTATCCTCGCTGTATTGCTTTTATGATTTGACATTTAAATCTGTCTTTCATTAATCTCAGTGTAATTCACTCCAGTTTTGGAGTTACACATTCTAATTGTCTTTTTCTGACTTCTGCTCTCATCCTGTTGTTTTTCTCACATGAAAGACGAACTTAAAGCACAGTTTCACTATGACGCTGCATAGCTTTCTCATTTCCAGTCAGGCCAGGCTCTATCACTACTTTCAGTGGTTACAATGCACATATACAATCTATGGCTTCATCTTTACACTGCGTATTTTCACTGGCCCTTTACCACATTGAGAATGGCAACCTGGGCTTTCTAGAATATCATAGTACTCAATTACGAGAAGCCAGCGAAAAACATCCTGCTTACACACATTCATTTGAAAAGTGAATGAATGAAAGAAGAACCGTCTGTTTTTGTCCTCGTCTCTTAAACTTTGAAATTTGCGTTTCGTAAATCACACATCAGCTTGTCTCTCCTTGCCCGACCAAAAAAATGTCACCATCTTGATTTAACTAAGCAAATAGGTAAGAGCCATTGGTTGGATAATTACTGCAGTGGTTTATATGTTTTAGCTGGCAAGAAGTTATTTAACCCTCACAGATGCATTGAGTAGTTTCTCATTTCTTAATCAACAATGTCAGAAGACATATCCTTGTGGTTGTGGCAAAGATGTTACACTGTTCCAGAAGGGTCAAATTACTGCCCTGTATCAAGCAAAGAACACAACTAAGGAAATTTTGAAACTACTAAAATTATTATTACTACGCATTATTGTAAGGATAGTGGTGAACCATCATCTTTAAGGAAGAGATGTGGTCGAAAAAACATCCTGAATGAGCATAATGGGAGATCACTTAACTGCTTAGTGAAATCAAATAGTACGAATAAAATTACAGTAGAACTCACTGCTATATTTAATAGTGAAATTTTATAGGTAATACTGAAAGTGAAAGCATTTACATGCACAATGCGAAGTGGTAAAAGGACTGGGACTAAACAGCAGTGTAGCTTTAAGAAAACCACTTATCAGTGAGGCTTATCATAAGAAAGGGTTTCAATCTGCTAGGGAGCATAAAGAATGGACTATGGAGCATTGTGAAAAAGGTTTTGCTTGCTGATGAGTTCAGATTCTTCCTGTTCCAGAGTACATCAGGGTATGAAAAGAGGCAGGTAAAGTGATACACCCATCATGCCTAGAGACTACATTAATGTTCATGTCAAACATCAGACAGGGGAATTTGTGTCCCTTCTGACATGGCATGGTTGTTTTTCAGGTTGTTTGCCGGGGCCCGGGTCTGCTAAAATTAGGCATTTGAACATTAGAAAACACTAATCACAAAGTCACTAAAATCACATTTATCCACATTTTGAAGTTATTCATTTGCATGGTTTGACGCAGTGCACTGCTGTCACATGCCTGGCTGATTGGATAATTATGTGAATGAGCAGAGGTATATCTGTTGCTATTTTATTTAACAGTGACCACAGATTTGCACAGGAAATTTGTACAGACCAATATATGCATTGAAAAAAAAAAAAAAAGTTTTACGTCACAATTAACAAATAATTATCATTGTTTCTGTTTTGAAGTTGATCATTTTTTCTTTCTTTCTCAGGGCCATGAGATGACGAGCATTGGGCTCTTGTTGGGTGTTTCAGCAGCTAAGCTGGGCACCATGGACATGTCTGTCACTCGTCTACTGAGCATCCATGTGCCTGCCCTGCTCCCACCCACTTCCACCGAGCTAGATGTGCCGCACAGTGTTCAAGTGGCTGCAGTTGTTGGCATCGGCCTTGTATACCAGGGTACTGGACACCGGCACAATGCAGAGGTGCTACTTGCAGAGATAGGTCAGTACGAGATGCGATCAGTATGTATGAATGTAATGTGAATGTGTGGGTGGGTGATGGTGGTCAGAGTTAGGCCCTGGTTGAAAAGCAAGAGTACATACTGTAGATATTTTTATGTTGGTGTTCGGTTAGTTTAGATAGTTACTGCAGTGATTAATATACTTCAGCTGGCAGCAATTATTTTAACCCTAACTGGTGCTGTGAGCTTTTCATGGATTAAACACCCATATCAGAAGAAATATCCTGTGATCGTGGAAAACGTATTACTGAGTTTCAGAGTATTGGCCTGCATCAAGCGATACTAGGGATATTGCTGAGATTGTTGGAATCAGGTTATGAACTGTCCAACACATTATCAAAACCTGGAACAATGGTAAACCATCAACTTCATGAAAGAAATGTGGTCAGAAAAAAAATCCTGAATAACCGAGATCAGACGTCCCACTTAAATTCTTGGTGAAGTTGCACCGTAAAAAACTGACAGTAGAAATCACAGCTTTGTTTAATTGTAAAAGTAAGACAATTTCCATATGTACAATGCTCACAGGATTGGGACTGAACAACTGTGTGGTCATAAGAAAAACTACTTGTTAGTGAGGCTAATTAAAGCCTTCAGTTTTCTAGACAGATTTTGAAGCAATGGAAAAACATCATGTGGTCCAAAGAGTCCAGATTGACCCTATTTCCAGAGTAATGGGTACATTAGGGTAAAAAAGGAAGTGCATGCCATCAATATATTTTCTTCCTCTCTGATGACATGAGAATATTCCAGGATAACAATTACAAGATATATCGAGCTCAAGCTGTGAAAGAAGATTCTGGGAGAATTAAGAGTTATTTTCTCCCATGAACTTGCCAATACGCCTTAAAGATCTCAGCCAAAAGTATGTGTGTCTCTAGACAGAAAGAAATGTTGTAATGTTTTGTTTTTGGTCTAACAAAATCTTTTTATAAATATTATAACTTTTATGGTCAATGTTGGTGGGAAATGTTTTGAGTTCATTAATGTATATTTGACTTGATTAATTATATACAGTATTTATCTTACATATATTTTATCAAAATTTTTTTTTTAGTATTTGGGGATGCTGTCTAAATTCTTTTCTCATTTGCCTCATTTAAATCCTCTTTTGTGCTTGCTAACACTTTACGGAGCAATAGATCAGTAATGGAAATGGCAGCCATATGGAAATTGAACAACTGGTTTATATAATTATTTTTTCATTTTATTTAAAAAATCTGTTATTCGCCACTTTTCTGCACAACAGTGTTAATAGTAATTGTATTACAACTTCAAATGCTCGTTACCTTTCTTTTTTTAAGACCACTGTTTTAGACAAATTGTTCAATACACTGTTTAATCAATATAGCAGTAGCCCAACACTCTGGATGTGAGCATGCTTAATAAATGTGTATGTATCTGTGTCTTCACATAGGCCGTCCTCCTGGCCCTGAAATGGAGTACTGCACAGATAGAGAGTCTTACTCTTTGGCAGCAGGCCTGGCACTTGGCATGGTTTGTCTTGGGGTAAGTGTTCAACTGCTGCCAAATTATGCAGAGAATGTTTTCTTTCATGCAAATTGCATTTAATTGGAAAGTCACCTGCCTTGCCAGTTTGTTAACACACTTGTGTATTAGCAATTCTCCTGGTCATCTGACAACATTCTTCCTGCTTGTTATCATTCAAGCTGCTAACACAGCCAAATCTCTCACACTCCAAGAATAGTTTTCATAGTTTTTCTTTCTGCACTGGAGGCACTCCCTTTTACATTCCAAAAGCATCAAACCATATATAAATGTCACTGGGAGCCGGAACTTGTATATCTTTGGATCTTATTAGTTTTCATTTTGCCATGTAAAAAAAAAAAATTTTTTTTGAGTTTTTTTTTTTTTTTTAAGAAGTAATTGTACAACTCAAACCATGATTGTGGTTCTCAAATATTTATATTAAATTATACAAGTTCAAACAAAAGTGCCTTTTTAAGTTCTCAGAGCATTGTGTTACAGATAAAAAGCAATATGCGAGCATATATGAAGTCTGCTGGTGAGACTGAAAGCTGTGTTTTTTCCCATGCCGACTAAGCCTTTCTCTCTGTAGCATGGCAGTAACCTGATTGGCATGACAGACCTGAATGTACCAGAGCAGCTTTACCAGTACATGGTGGGAGGACACCGGCGCACACACACCGGCATTAACAGAGAGAAGCACAAATCCCCGAGCTACCAGATTAAGGTCTTAACAAAGAAAATGGAGCAAGAGAGATATAAACTTCTAAATGTTATTAAGGAGAGAATTAAATTGTTTTGCTTTTGGTTGAGGTCACCTTTGAGAAAACTGATATGCTGTAAAATGATTGATTATAGGAAGGAGACACGATCAATGTGGATGTGACCTGCCCTGGTGCCACTTTGGCTCTTGCCATGATCTATCTAAAAACCAACAATAGGCAAGCCTTTTCTCTCTTACTCTTTTCCCCCCTCATTGTCTAGCTTGTTATTTTCTCAAAAGAATTCTTCCAATGTCTCCCATGGTCTCTGTGTGTACTCAGCATTGCACAGTCAGTAACTGTGAGGTGTTACACCCCTCTCTCATCCCCCCCCCCATCTCTCTCTCTCTCTTTTTCTCTCTCTCTCTCTCTCTCTCTCTCTCTCTCACTTTTTCAGGTCTATAGCTGATTGGTTGAAAGCCCCAGACACCATGTTCCTGCTGGACTTCATCAAACCTGAATTTCTGCTGCTGAGGGTGAGAGGAAGAGGGAATAAGTGATGTATAAATTATATTTCTAAAGTTCACTGTAACCTTTGAGCACTTCCCATTATGTATTACAATTGTCTGACCTCATTTTGTGATGTATTTCCATATCTGATCACAGCTTCACATGTTCTAAGATTATTTAGCAGTGGCAGTAATTACACTGATAGGTTAGAAAACACTAGTTATAAATGTAGCTAAATATGGCCACTGTTAAAGCCAAAAGGTTACACATACCTCGGCTAATGATAGTCAAAAACAACTGCACATTTTTCCTGTTACCATGTATATGTGAGCACTATATAGCTCTAAAGCATGGTGATTGCAGCATCATGTTGCGGTTGTTTTGCTATACTGGTGCACTGCAGTAAATAACTGGCACCATGCGTGTTTCTAAACCTTTGAACAAATTAACCTAAGTATTAAGTACAGTAAAAGCTGAAATTAATCTGTTTCTTAGTCACTTTTGACTTTATTGTCAAACTTGAGCCTGAACTGTAACTTTTTTTTTTCAAACCATTCCCCATTATGTTTTAAAATTGAAATTGAAATCAAACAAACACGTACCAGGTCTAATACCCTGGGTATAAAATTACACCTGAAGGGGCAACATGAATGCAGAAGATAATCTTAATGCTTATCCTGTGTCTCCAGACTCTGGCCAGATGCCTCATCATGTGGGACGAGATACTGCCTAATGAGGAATGGGTGACTAGCAACGTGCCTCAGGTACAATAGTACAATATAGTACATTTACATTTAGGCATTTGGCAGACGCTCTTATCCAGAGCGACTTACAAAAAGTGCTTTAATGTTTACATCATT
>JAOVVB010000041.1:7307009-7320569 GCA_028570985.1 Heterobranchus longifilis
TGAAATTCAAATGATGAAAAACTGTGATGAGACAGGGTGATGGGCGAGAAGGACCATCTCTTGGACAACAGGAGACCTGTACCACCACCTCTGCCAGTTTCTCGTGGAGTGTGAGAGAATACACACACATAGTACAGTTCAATACACTTGTACAAACGTGCAATATTGCATTTATCCTCAAAATGACTCTGATAACTTCAGGAAAAAAAACCCTGATAACTTCATCATCTCAGCTTAACTTCCTCTTACTTTGTTAGGTTGTGGGGTCACTAAAATATTTTGCAATACAAGTTTTGCAACCCAAAGCTGTTAAGCCATTTTGCTGTAGTTCTGGGAAGCCAAAGCATGTTATGTAACTAACAGGTTACTTCCATGTGTGCTGCAAACCAGTGATGTAAACATTCAGCATCTGTTGAAACATGTTTCCAGATGTTTTGTTTGATCACATAATTGGATAATTACAGTAATAGCAATAAATTTTGCTGGTAGAACAAAAGTGACTGAATAAAATCAAGCAATATTTCCCTGCGATTTATGTGTTGCCGTTGAAGAAATTATCATAAAGCACACATTGCCTCGCGTTGCCTTTGTACAATGTATAATTTTCTGTGTTAATTGTGCGTAAAACAATTCTGTACGTGGTTTGTATGGCCTGCTAAAAAACCTGCCTAAATAAGATTTATATAAATTGTATTTTTGCTCTGAGAAGAATGTCCAAAATAAACAGTTGTTGTTTAAAATATTTCATTTTAAAATCCTTTGCCTTGTTACTCCACCCTCTAAGCAAAGACTGGCCACAAGCAGAAACCAGGCCTATGAACATTGCAGAAATTTGCCAATGTTAATTTGAATGCTGAGTGGTTAACATCAATGCAGTTTTATTTAAACTGTTTGTGAGATAGCCGAATGAGTATCTGTAATTATATCTTTTAATTGTACACATCACTAAGGCACTTGGACATTAACTGTACACACTGATAGGATATTGTTCACATTTATGACATGCATTATACACCTTGAAGACTCAGGGTAGGCAGGAGCGTGAATGATGGTAAGAATTAAAGTGATAAGCTTTTCCAGCTGTAAACTGATAATTTTTTTCTAATTTTACAGTAATGATGTTTTTCCATGTGTACATTAGATTATAAACATAGAGGTAGTTGTGGTGTATAATACATTTTTGTTGTTTTCACTTTTGGTGATATAAAGACTGTAAAACTAAATGGCATAAAATTTCAAAATTGGATTACGTGAAAGATTATCTCAGGCTAACACATGTGCCATTACGTACTTATTTGGTAGAATGTACTTGATTTACTATGAAATTAAGTTTAAAACTTGGGGCTCATCTACACTTTAAATTGCAATTATATGTTCGGAGTTGCAGATCTCTCTGCAAGTCTCTTTTGTCTAGTGTACAATCCTGATCAAGATCCTTTCACTGTTTCATTGACCCCTGTGCCCTGAAAAAGGTCTTGATATGTGTTTTGAAAAAATGTAAGAGAGTTTTAAGATGCCCTTACATAAACACAACTGTATAATTTTTGATTACTGTGTTGTTTTAAAGTGTACTATCTATAATGAACTCTAATGTTTAACTGGCGAGTGTGTTTGTTGGTAGATTATCCAAGAGAACATTGGACTGCAGGAGGAATCATTAGTATCTGAGGATCTGAACATGGAAACTTTGGTGTAAGTTCGTCATCAAATTAGGTTGGGGGTCATGACAGTTGTTAGAGATTGATTGTAGTGCACCCTTGAGTAATTTAAAGTGGTCCATCAGTTAGCATTTTGTACTTGGAATAAAATATATTTTCTGTTTTGAGCCTCAATTACAAATATACAATTATTACATGCATGAATATAAGCAACCATTCTAAAGTCAGATGTTCCTCTACTCAGACAAGCTCATGATTATATCATTGCTGGGGCCTGCATGGCTGTCGGCTTTAGATTTGCTGGATCTGCAAATTCTGATGCTTTTGACTGCCTGGTAAGTGGAAAAACACTACTTTGTAGTTTAAGTTAAGTGGTTGTAGTTAAATGCCAATTTGTATCTTATTCTTTCTTTGTCATCTGTTTTTTCTCCTTAGTACAAATTTGCTCGAAATTTCATGAAGTCACTTACCAGCTCTCCATCTACAGCCACAGTTGTAAGTTGGATCCTAAAGAAGGAGAATTCAAATCAATTTAAACAGTCCATCATGTTTTATTGAGTTGTTTGATATGTTTTTTTGTGGTATGTGTTTGACAGTTAGGCCAGTATAACCTACAGACATGTCTGAGCATGGTGCTTCTGGCTACTTCCATGGTCATGGCTGGCTCAGGAAACTTAAAGGTTCTTCAACTCTGCCGTTTTCTGCACAAGCGTACTTTTGGTGAGATGAATTACGGATTCCACATGGCTCACCACATGGCCTTGGGCCTGCTTTTTCTTGGAGGAGGCAGGTCAGTGTTTTTCTCACCTATAACACTGTCCCCTTGTTCTGATACACCTTTCCTGTGTTGAGAGGCACATGATATTAGATATTAACTGAATAAAGTATTGTTAGAGGTTCTACTCTTTTTTTTTTTTTTTTTTTTTTTTAATAGATAAAATACCTGTCATAAGTTTGGACACACCTTTTAATTCAATGTAAAAACAGTGAATGATTGTATTTCCTGGTTTATTTTCTACATTCTAGAAAAACACTGTATTTTTATTTATTTTTTGCCAAAACTATGAAATAACACATACGGCATAAGATAGTTATGTAACAGCAGCAACAACAGTCAGTTGTTATTTTAAGATCTGAAAGTCAGCTGTTCTGGAATAGTTCTTGCAAGAAAATAATTGTCAAGTGCATTGGCAAAACCCATCAAGCACCATGATGAAACTGGCTCTCATAAAGACCTTCTCATGAAATCATGACCAATACTTACGCCTCCTCCAGAGGAGAAGTTCAATTGTAGTTATCAGCCTTAAAAGTCACCAATTAACAAACAGCATCTCAGATTAGAGCCATTATGAAGTTTAGTTAGTGAATATTTTGGATGAAATCAGCATTGTTTGAAAATGTTGGAAGAAACAAAAATCAGGAAAGACCATGGAATTAGGTGTGTCCAAACTTTTGACTGGTAGTGTATATTTAAACAAATGTACTATTATGTTACACATTGTGTTTATATGTCAGATTTCTCTGTTACATTTCCAGTTAAGTTTTTAGGACACGTGTCTCAGAGGTAATTACAAGAACAAGATTCGTACAGCTTCCTACTATACAAACCTAACTGTTAGTGTATTTCTTCATCTCACTTGCTGTTGCAAGACTGTGAGAAATATCTGACCACATGATGTCTCTTGTGTAACACAAAGTTGATCTAAAGCATATTGGGGCAGAAATATCTCTTTCTCCTCTCCATATTGCACCTTACTGGCCTGATGCGGGTGTATAAGCTGTTGTCTGTAAATGTTGCTCTTATGTAAAGGTTTGAAAAGTGGGGAGAAAATATCATCACTAATTGGGATGAACACACCACAAGGGCCTCTTTTCCCTCCTGGACCTGCTCAAGCACATTCATCAGTGCAGCTGTTATTTTTAACTGAAAGCCATTCAAAGGGTTTAAATTGCTTTTAAAACAAAACTCTGATTACTCATTAAACAATGCAGGACTGTTTTACGGGTATGGAACAATAATGCTTCATGTGGCTTTGTTCACAGGCACACACTCAGCACCTCCAACTCTGCCATTGCTGCTCTCCTGTGCGCTCTTTATCCTCACTTCCCTGCTCATAGCACAGATAATAGGTAAAAACACTGCACTTCATTGGCACCTATTTTCTTTGAACTGCCATGTCCTTAAAGGTATTTTAGTATTGTTTCCATAATTAAATATTTTATTGTGATCGTTGTCAGAATAGATGTAATATGGTTGACCATGGATACCTCTTGGGCCAACTTGTGCTTTATTTGCTGTTTTTTTGCTGTGGGAAATGTTTAATACATTCAGACCAGTGTGTTTGCTGGGGTTTTTCATGCAGGTATCATCTCCAGGCCTTGCGTCACCTCTGTGTGCTGGCAACTGAGCCTCGGTTGCTTGTTCCTGTGGACGTGGACACACTGAAACCTTGCTATGCCTTGCTTGATGTCACCTACAGGGTACTACATATGTGTATATACTGCAGTTTTTTTTTACGTGAAATAGCTGGAGTCAGATATAAATATTGACATCATTTATTAATGTTGAATTTGTACCACTAAAGTGAGTTTACTTCTATAAAGATGGTAGTGGTCTAGAGTGCAAGATCCTGGCATTTTAGTCATACTGGCTAGACAGGGGGAGGGGGTTGACTTTAAATTACCTGAAGATTGGAAAGGCACTGCGATCTACAATTACTTAGACGCCCCCCACCTCTGTGTCTGATTACACACCTTTGTCTTGTAGATGAGTAACTCTGACATGTACTGGATTTCAAGCATACGGTTGTGTGTTTTAATAGGAAACACAGTGGTATGACGAGACAACCGTGGAGTTGATGGCTCCCACAATGCTCCCTGAACTTCATCTTCTCAAACAGGTAACAGCCAAAAGGACTAAATTCAAACAAATGCCTAAAGGTTTAGTCAAAGAAAACTAGTCAGGTAATCATCCAACACCTAACTAGTTAATTAAATAGGTTGATTAATAAGGGTTTTTTTGTTTGTTTGTTTGTTTCTAATATTTTGTTTCTTTAGGTTAGTTACAAAACTACTGCAGCCTATGTCCCTAATTTAAGTCAACCACAGGCCTGAGGGAAAAAAAAACTTGTGGTCTTCTTGTAGTTTGCCAAAAATATTATTCAGACAGTGTAAATTTTGTTATGCATTAATAAAAAACTGTCAACACCCATTTGTGCACAGATTAAAGTAAAGGGGCCAAGATACTGGGAACTAAACATCGATCTGACAAAAGGAACACAGCATCTGCAGTAAGTCTAAATAGAGGGCTGTATCATAAGAAGCTTGATTTCTAGTGTTTGTGTATAACTGCAGACGCTGTGTTCTGTGTTTTCTGGTCCAGGTCCATCCTTTCCAGAGATGGCGTTCTTTATGTGAAGCTGCGTGCTGGTCAGCTGCCCTATAAGGATGATCCTCGGGGTTGGAAAAGTCTGCTGGCTCCTAGTGTCAACAACAGAAACCCAGAAGTGCGCACCTTCAAGGTCTGTCTGTGTGTTTTGATAAAAAATTGCGGATCAAGGCACAGAACACAAACTCAATTGAATGAAACATAAATATTTATTGTAGCCTAAAGTCCACGTTAGTTTTTATTGGGGTTATTTGTAGCTGAGAGGATTTATGTCAAGGAGTTGTGAGATTACAAAAAAAACAAGCACATACTTTATGTATGTTTGTTTGTAGTGTTTGTTTCATTGTTTAAAAAAATCGTCCAACCCAGCCGTCTAGATGAAATACGGTCAGCTCCATAAATTTAGTTTTTGCACCATTTGGCCTCTGTATACCCCACATTGAATTTAAAAAGAAACACTGAAGATAGCAATGAAGTCAACTAAATCTTTGATCTTTAATTCAAGGGATTTGACAATTCAAGAGGTGTGGCATTAACCATTCAGGAATTACAAACATTTTCATACACACACGCACACCCAGGGCCGGACTGGGACACAATTTCATGCTTGGAGATCCTACACCAAACCAGGCCATACACCAAAATAAATGTAGAATTCTACCACAGACAGTCTTATTGGTTTATAAATAAATGTATTTGTCTTGTACCTGTCACTTCGGCTTTAGTGCTACAAACAAGAACTCCACCTTGGTGCAAAAACAACGACCTTGTTGTAATTAGATTGTTCAGAATCTAAATAAATATTTATTTGTTTATTTATTTATCTTTAAATGACTTGGATACCCAAATTAGCAAAACAATACATTTCATCCAATATGTTAAAACAAATTATTCTTATTATTCTACGTGTCTCTGCCTGAATCTGATGTGTGATCACTGCACCAGAGCTAGTGCTAGGTTAATTGTCCCTACCTTCATTTGAAAAAAAATGGAAAATAAGTTTTAAACCTCACAAATGGGTAGACATAATTTTATAAAAAATAAAAAAATCTGAAGAATAATGTGACTACATTTATGACAAAATATTTTTTGAAAAATTGGACTAACATTTTTTAATGACTCATTTTTGATCTTGTCTGCACTATAGCTTTTGTTTCCCTTGTCCCTTCCTACCTATATAAAAGAATGTGTTTTTTTTTTTTGTCTGCTAAAGTACCCATGTAACTTAAAATAAATAATATTAATGTCTTTTAATATATAGTATTTTAAGTGATGATTGTAGGGACGCTACATCTAATATTTGCTAGCTTTTCAATACTTGCAAAGAAAGAAACTATAGTAATTTACAATTTATAGTAATTTCCCTGCTCTTGAAACCCTAAACAGATTTGCCCTTTCTGCTCCACTTGACTGCTTTCTCTCCATCCTAGCAATGTCTATTTAAACGCTTTGCTGCTCTGCAAAGGTGCGGAGCGAACATAGCGTAATAATGCCTGTCAAGACTAACAGAATCAGATTAATAAACAGATATGTATTGTTATTATTATTTAACTGACTAATTGAATGCCAATTCGGAGATCATCACTAGTACATTTGGGTGGGCAATAATATAAAAAATAAATATAAAACACGGCTGGGTGGTGCCAGGCCACCGAGAATTCGTCCGGTGCTCCCGATGGCCAATCAGATCCTGCACACACATTGCATTTTAGGGCTCATAAATAATGGAAAAGGGGTTTTGCTGTTGCTACATTTACCAGTTAATTGCTTCTTCTTAAGAATTTTTTTAACTGTTGTGCTGGCCACTCCCAAATTCTCTCTGATGGCGGTATATTTTATAATTTTTTCAGCCCACTGATTCACTTGCAGACACTTTTTGGAACTACATTTGAGTTTTCGTGTGAACAGCTACCAAATGCAGGTATAACAATCAAAGCCAGCTCTAGGCCTGTTATCCGCTTAATTACTCAGAGAGTAACAAAGCTGATAAGAGGCCTAGAGCTGATAAGAGGCCTAGAGCAAGGGAACGGGCCACACTTGGCCATGCAACTGCTAGTCAGCCATTTGTTCTTTTACTAACGAACCCCCCAAAATGGGTGTATGTATAAAAATGGCTGAAATTCCTGAATGGTTAATGCCACACCTTTGTCACACCCTTGAATTGAAGCTGAATGTCTTGATTTAACTCGCATCTGGTGTGAGGTGGTATACAGAGGACAAATGACAAAAAAATCTTTGTTCTAGAATTTATGATGCTGACTGTAGAATTGTGTTGCTCTAAGCGGAACCAGCATTATAGCGATTTAATTTTTTCCCCACAGATCATGATAAGGATGTGCATACACGTATGCTATGGAATTGTACAGTTTTTGCTCCAGAATATCATTGTGAAATAGCTCAAATTAATTAAGTCCATATGTAAAATAAATTATCAGTAGAGTTAGCACTTTTACTGTTTTAAACATCATTCCATTTTCTATACTGCTTATCCTGTGGAGAGTTGCAGGGAGCCTGAAGCTCATCCTTAAAGGTGCTAACCAATTGCAGGGCACAAGTGCGCACTCTCATACACCCAATCATACACATTGCACAATTTGGAAATGCCAATAAGCCTACAGGCTACAAGCTGTGAGGCTGCTGGGGAGAAAACGGCGTAACTGGAGGAAAGCCACCAAGCGCAGTGAGCATGCATACAGGACTGGAGGTGACAGCTTTTAGAGGTGCAAGGCGACAGTGCTAACCACTGAGCCACTGGGTTAGCATATACATCATAACTGGCTAAAAGTCCATTGTTGATCTTGGTTAAGTAGCTAATTTGTGAATTGCATTAAAAACTTGGTTACCTGACTAATGAAAACATTTCAGAAAGTTTATGCTAGGAAAATGTTTGTAGTGGTAGCACATTTGAATCACACAGTAATGCAGCATTGAATCACACAAGGCAAAAAAAGTTATTAAAACAGTAAGTAAGATTTCAAATGAACATTTTTGTTGGATTGTGTATGTTTTTGGTTGCAATGCCTTTTTACTTTGTACTTTGTTTTTACACTGTCTATCTCTTTTCATCTGTTCCCTGCAGCCTGAAGCCATTTCTACATTCACATCAGATGCTGCCTTGGTTTCCTTTGCTAAGTACTTCTGTGAAGCCTCTGAAAACATGAAGAATGTGAGTTGAGTAAAAATAATGATTTTTGGTTTAAAAAGAAAAACAGATTACAGCTGGCTTTGAAGCACTGCTGTATTGTACCTACTTTGCACTATATAGGATCGAATGGTTTAGTTCTGCCAGAAAGCAGCAATGTGACAGTGTGGTTTGAAGCAAAAATATTGGCTGACAAAAATTCTCAGCCTGGTTATTTTAACCAACTATAAGATTTTGTAAATGCTTTCAAGTTGTGCTCCGCCCATCCTTATACACTGAGCTCAGGAAGTATTTGTTTCTTCTTAATGTGGTTTTCCTCCTATTTTTCTTGTGTATTTCACTATTTGTTATTTCACTTGGCTTTCTGTTCCACAGAAACAGGAGACTGTGGCCTTATACTCAGCTATTCTGTATGAATGTGTGACCCAAGAAAATCCGGAGATGCTGCCCACCCATATCTCAATTGATCAGGTAAACTTTTCATAACATAGTAGTATTTACTAAACTGAGAGTTTGTCCTTTATACCACATTTTCCTTTAAACATTTTCATTTAAAATTGTTCACTGCGTTATTTTGACATGCTGCATAAACTGTGCTGTTGGGAAGCACAAACTCCTGAGCAAATTCACTGTTTATCACAAATGTCGACCAGTGACACTGCTTTTTCCTAAACACCTAGCCCCCCTCTGCTTGAAGAAGCAAAGAGGAATAAAGCCTCCAGACTGACAGGCGTCTCATAAGTGAAGTGTACAAAGAAGCAGTAACCAGTTTTGGCAAGTGGCAGCACCACATAAATGTTCCACAATTAATCCTTTCGGGTTTTTCATCATATTGGTCTTTGAGTTCTTAAAAAGGCAGGTGGTTGCAGAATTTTTTTAATAACTTTTGATGAAGGTAAATTTATTAAACAAATCCCATTATTCTTGGACAGTTATTTTATTTTGTCGCCAACTTGTGGAAGAGACTCATCTGTCTGGGGGAACTGTACACACAGACATTCATGAACACCCCTAGCACATTACAGGGACTCAGCTGGGAGTGTTTTACATTCCCCCTGACCTAAGCCATTTCCACATCTTCGGGGCATTAAATGAGTTCCAGTCCAATCATGGCTTAAGCGTACTAAGAAAATGTATTGTCTTGATGGCGAAACACTAGTGAAATGCTGGGATAAATGCGCATGAGTGTAGCAGGGGATTACTAGTTAACTAGTAAACAGTTAAAATAAATGTGTTCTATTATTCTGCAAAATCAAAAGTCCCGGTTTGACTTGAATGCCTCTTGTATACGAGCTGACATAAGAACGCTAATAAAACTTTGGACTGACTTATCTTGTTAATGACCCATGTTGATATATTGACACTCAGTTGCAGTGTGTTCTTATCAGTCTTTCCCAGTGACAATGGAATTTATTGAGTAGACTAATCCATTGCTGGCTTGTGTTATATTTTAATGCTTGAAGTTGCATGTAGTAATAGATAGTATATTGCGCAACAAAAACAGGAAAGTTTTAATTACTTTAAAATTGCTCCACTGCAATATACTTTTTTTAAAAAAGCAACAACGCATCACTGCAACCAATATTGTGTTCTATGATATTGGGTGCACTGGTTGGCAGGGTTGAGAACCGCTGATTTCGATCTTAAAATAAACCATGTCTTTGTGTGTCTGTGTGACCTTTAAGGTTGTTAAGGCTCTGGAGCAGCGTGAATTGAGTGAGACGTTCTCTCTGTGGCAAATGAAGCTCGTGCTGGAACTCTGTGAGAGCGGAATACTACAGCAGAGACTGCGGGACACGCGGAGGCAAAGCCGCGGCCTGCTGCTAAGTTCAGAGTTTCTGCCAGTCATGAAGAGCTCGGCTGACCAGGCCCTAGATCGCTGGCTTTCAGGTAAGAAAATGCCACACTGAATGGTTTCAGGATGCATTTTAGAATACTGATATCAGTCTGACACTCGTACACACACACACACACACAAAACAAAAAATAAATAAATCAGATAACAAATAATACAATGAAAATGTATCCAAGACACACATTATTATGAGAAGTGCACCTAGTGTACTCTGTCACACTAATGGAGAAATTACACAAAATATGACACAAAATACATTTACATTTTACATTTGGCAGATGCCCTTATCCAGAGTGATTTACATTTTTATTGCAATACCTGAGCAGTTGAGGGTTAAGGGCCTTGTTAAGGGCCCAACTTTGGACCTTTCAAACCATAGTCCAATGCCTTAAACACTGAGCTACCCCTATACCCTGATCTGGGTGCCTTTCACTAATAATAATGGTAATCAAGGCAATGTATATTAAATAACTGTGAAAATATCACTTAGAGGAACTACAGCATCTGATAAACCATATTAAACATAACTCTCATTGTGCACACTGCAGGCACCAAAGCTTCTGCAACCTCTGGCTAGCAAGAAAAAAAATTGTCCACACACAATGCTGAGTAAAAATAACTGCTCTTGCTCAGTATATTGTTTTTGGTGATCAGCCACTATGGGGGTTGGGGTTAACGAAGACAATAAAAAAGTATTTTACTTTTTTTTTCCTGAAATGAAGCTAAAGCTGCGTTTCTTCACTGAATACCTTACTTAGTCCTATAGCTAGCTAATGTACTTAATTTAAAATTATCTGGATAATATTAAAGGACATAGTAGTCCAAGTAAATGAAAACTCACATAAGTGCTTACCATGACAAAAGCTGGAGAATTTTAAACACAGAATTAACATATTGCACAATTAACATGCACAGAATTCACACATATAACGTGCCTCTGATTAATCAAAGCTACTTAGGTTACTTCTTTCAGGATTGCTTTAAAGAAAATACTCGTTAAAAAAAAAATAACACCATAAAGCATGTACTCAGCATGCTCATACACTCATTATAGTATCGGTGCTTGCCTAGTTTCAGGATCTTTATTTGATTCTTCAAGGGGAAGTTGGCCTTTTCAGTATTTTAAGGACACCTGATTGCACCTGCTTGGTGGTTAGTAGGCAGGAGCTTTTATAGTGCCATTGTGTATTTTAAAAGGCATAAACTAGAGTACTACCTCCTTTTTGCCATGTGAAAATCACACTTGTTTTTTTTGTACTTAATTCTATGGAATCAAACTAAAGATTTTTCCACTAATTGAAAAAAATCATAATAATGATATGCTTGGTATTTTATAATTTTCAGATTTTCATATTCTTTGTCAAATTCAGTGTATTTGTTTAGATCATCCAGAGCCACAGAAAGCACTGTTCAAAATCTCAGCCTAAAAATACGCGTCCTAAACTGTGGAGTTCCTGGTGAAAATCTTTTTGCCCGCATATAAAAGGACCTGAAAGCTTAGATATCTGCAAGTACCCCAGAGGCCATTTTCTAGCAGTGTGTAATAACAGTTTGTGTTGTGTGAAGTGCTAAAGAAACATTCCTTTTCTTAGAAGTAACATCCGGTATGAATGGAAGCAAACATATTTTGTGTCAGCAGCATTGTGAAAAATGTCCTTTTGAGTGACCTTTCATCGTTTTACACAGACAACAGACATGTGCTGCAGGAGTACATTAGCAGGCTCCCGACCAGTGATGATACAGACTCCAGCATTCTAGCCTGCTTCTTGGTCTATCACTCCATTCCTAGCTTCAAGAAGATTGCTGCAACTGACCTTGAGGGTAAAAAAAATATTTTTTTCTGGTCATATTTAAATGTTTGCATAAGGATAAAAACATAATGAATGAATGGGAAATACTTTTGATATCTCCTTTTGTGGCATGTCAGTCTGTGCTTGTTTTGGTTTTGTTAAATTCCCAGTTTTGATCATTCAAAATATTTAAGCACATTTCCAAGATAATAAAAAGCGAGCAGGACGATAATAAAAAATTGCATAAAGTATTAATCCCTCAATAATTTTTTTTGATGCATATCATATGTTAATCTGTTCCTGTTTTCTTTTTCAGGTTGCTCCTCTTTCCCTGAACTGCTGTTGAAATTCAGTCAATTAGGGGTTCCTATTCGAGGCCTGCTGCATCTCAGTCCTTTGCTCTTATGCAGTGGTGGTCCATATATACCGCAGCCATTTCCGTTTTACTCCCAGAGGTCATGCACCTAACCTGCTCCCTTACTAAATCACAGCAGGGCTATCCAAATGTCTTCATAAGGAGACTCCAATACCCAAGTAACATGAAATCCTTTCTGGGATATTTAAAATATGGCCACGCTTTAATGGTAAGGCCTGGTTTAACTTGTATGCCCTTAAGCTCAAGGCTGACCACTGCTGCATTGCAGTTTTGTAAATAATTAGCATTTATGTTTGTGCCTGTTATAATCCTGTCAATAAATGATTTGTGATGAGAATTTTTAATCGGTCAGCTTTCTCTGTCTGCAAAAAAAATTATGCAATACTGTGTGCATCACTATCAAAATAAGTGTTATCCCCGAGTAAATGAACAAGAGCATTCCTGTTTAAATGAAAAACATTTTCCAGCCTGGAAACACATTGCCAAACACACCCACTTGAATTCCACATTATTTGCATAGCTACATTTCTCAGATTAAAATAGTGCTTAGCTTACTGTACTTTGAATACTGATAACTGGTTGTTGTGCCTCCAGTCTTACTTTACTATGGGATGAAGTGAAAGTTCTGTTCATGCTTAAAACTGGTTTACACAATCTTGCTTAACTTTATTTGATGTTCTTGTGTAAGAATGCAACTTTTAGAAGAACTGTGTTTTTATTTGTTCTGTAATAACCTTAGTTTGGGTCTTTGCATTGTCATTACTCCACTGATAAAAGCATAGAAACTGTCAGAGCAGTGTTTCCTGTATGACAGCAAGTGGTGTAGCAATACTGAGAGAATGACTGGGCATTAATCTCAGGGGTCTATTTAGAAATTATCTTTATATCTTAAAAGCAACACTTCGTCAGTATTAAGGCAAGGTTACCATCATTAGTTACTATTATTTACCATAGCTTACAGAAAGCATACATATGGTGTCATATAAAATGTGAAATGTGCCTAAGAGATAATTAGTGTCTCCTGTGAATTAGTCAAATTGAGCAAAGCTATGTTAATGCTTTTTCACTCCAGCAACTTGTCATGCTGCAAGATCTCTGTAACCACTGGCATGCTGTATATAAAAAGCATGTACTGTACTGCAGTATGCCGTTTTTAGATTTCAGCACAACTAATCAGAATTGTTGCATGTTTAAATCTCAAAATGTCCTGTTACTGTTATTTTAAAGCTCAAAGAATATAAAGGATAGAATATAAAGGATAATATACAGCCTATTATTATCATCTAAAACAAACTACCAAGATATTTTTGACACAACTACAGCCTGGTTTACTGCAGAGAAAAGAGTATCA
>JAOVVB010000041.1:7330454-7343637 GCA_028570985.1 Heterobranchus longifilis
ATTTTATTACTCTTTCCACCTCTGCCGAGCTGACACACGCCCCTGATTGGCTGTAGAGCCGTAATTAATGTGAGAGCACTAAGTACCTCTCATCCCAAACTGCTGAGAGAGCTCGGCCAATCAGCTCTCTCTAGGCCTCCGGCTGCGAGAGGTTACAGCATCACCTGGGAATCGATCTTGCAATCTCCGGATGATAGGGCAAGCACTTTACCACTGCGGTAAAGTCAAAAATACAACATCTAAAAATATTAGAATATTGTGTTTAGAGTTTGGGTACTATTCATACAGTATAAATAAAATGTATGTTTCGGTCTAGTTCAGTACTTGAGTGGGGACGACTTGACAGTTGCCCAGGAGACGATCATCGACACCAGAAGTACGTTTCTAAATAGGCTGGCTGTTTGCAGAGTGCTGTATCAAAACATATTCGTGGACAGTTGCCTGGAATGGAAAAGTGTGGTAGGAAAAGGTGCACAGGCAACAGCGATGACCGCATTCTTAAGAAAACTGTCAAGAAAAGCAAAATCAAGACCTTGGGATGCAGTGCCTTGCTTAAGTATTTTCCATATTTGGTCATGTTGCAACCACAAATGTAAATGTATTTTATTAGGATTTTATGTGATAGACCAACACAAAGTGGCAAATGATGGAAAATGATAAATGATTAAAAAATTTTTTTTCCAATAAATATCTGAAAAGTGTGGCATGCATTTGTATTCAGCCCCTTTTACTTTCCTTTACTTTGTAAGGCACTGTAAATTTACAAGCAGTGGAGTGAGGTTATAGTCAATGCATCAAGAGCCAAAACATGCATGTTTTCAAGGAACTGTTGCATTCCTAGTATCAACCCATTCCTAAACAAGAAAGAACATAAAAAACCTCATAACAGGGCTAAGAAGTATTCCAAAGTCCAGCGAAACCTTGAATTGCGAGCATAATTTGTTCCAGGAGTGTGCTTGTATATCAAAGCATTCGTATATCAAAGCGAATTTCCCCCATAATAAATAATGGAAACTCCGATGATTTGTTCCACAACCCAAAAATATTTGTATAAATTTTTTTTAAACAAAATATAAGGTTAAAAATAAAACAAATGATTCCTCCACTTTACCCTTGAAAAGAATCATGGCTGGGCTGGTGCAAGATGAAGGAGTTGGGGGGGGGGCTACTGTGTAGGACTACAGCCTTTTTAACTTTTTTCTTCTCACCCATCACTACAGACTGTCTGAAGGCTGCTATCAGAGCAACCTGGTCTTCAATAACGCCTCAGCAGCACCACAGGCTGTTCGCCTAAGAATTGAGTGCCTGAATTAGCATTTTTTTTCAATTTCTGTATTATAAATCCTTTTTTGATTGGTAGGAAACATTTTAATATTTTTAGATAGTGAATTTTTTATTTTCATGAGGTGTCATAATGCTTAAAATATTTCACTTTACATGTAATCATGATTTACTTACTCATTCAGTCACTCATCGTCTATGCCGCCTTATCCTATATACAGGGTCATGGGGGGCCTGGAGCCTATCCCAGAAGACTTGGGGCACAAGGCGGACTACACCCTGGATGGGGTGCCAATCCATCGCAGATACACATACACATACTGACAGGCTCATTCACACACTACAGGCAATTTGGCATTGCCAATTAGCCTAATTTGCATCTCTTTGGACTGTGGGAGAAAACCGGGGTACTCGGAGGTAACCCACCAAGTACGGAGAGAACATGCAAACCTCATGCACACAGACCCGAGGCGGGAATCGGACCCAGAACCTGGAGGTGCAAGGCGACAGTACTAACCACTAAGACCCTGTGCTACCATCATGTTACTTTTTAAGTTAACTTACAAATTAAAATGTACTTTTTAATAATATATTTTTTTCTAGATGCAGTGTATATTGTAGCTGAGAAAAATAATTTCTTGAATTCTTGAATGTGATAGGTTGCGATTATTGTTAATCATTTTAGACATTTTATAGACACTTGGCACTCTATGGCACCATAGATCCTGGATGCAGGCTTCTGTGAACAAATTCATTAAAATGTTGAACTCACCTAACCCACCTAACCTAACCAGTCTTTGTCCAAAAAGACAACAAAATCCCATTTTCATCCAGGTGTCTTAGTGAAGCTAAAATTCTTTTCTAAATTATTCAAAGCTTTCTTCACAAGCTATTCCTCTATTGCACACAGACAGGATACATGGAGTTCCCAAAAATGTCAACTAGCCCGTATATACATAGTCTCAGGTTTGTGATTTAAATGCAAGTGGTTTTTCAGTCAAAAAGAGGAAAAATTTGACTATTTGCTGATTTAATGCTTTAGCCTTTATTGTTTTTCTGTTGGTTAGCCCACTATTTAATGTGTAATTTATGATGCCTTTGGACTTACCCTTTACTGTCCGCTTTAATAGGAACACTTGCACCCCCTGCTTTGTCAAACAATCAGCTAGTCATGTGACAACAGCACAAAAAGCATTGTCTGCCCCTTTTTCTGGTCTTCAGGCATCCAGTATAGGTGAGTAAGTGCCCATGAAAAGCCTCAGGTTCCTGTTCTTAGCTTGGAACTATATGTGGTCTTCTGCCTTTGCAGCTGATCTGCCTCAAGGGTAGGCATGTTGTGTATTTTGAGATGCTCTTCTGTTCACCACAGTTTTGAAGAGTGGCTATTTGAGTTACAGTACCATAGGCCTGTCAGCTTAAGCAAATCTGACCATTTTCCTCTGCCAGACAGTGGTTGTTTTTGTGTACAGCACCATTCTGTATGAACTCTAGAAACTGTTGTGAATGAAAATCCTAGAAGATCAGCATTTTCTGAGATAGTAATTCCGATTATAATCTGCACTAGCAGCCATACCATAGTCGAAGTCACTAAGGTTACTTTTCTTCCTCATTTTGCAATGTCTTTAACCGTAAGATTTGATTGACTAACAAGATAATTGCATAAATGAGCAATTACTGTTTATTATGATTATGAGCTTTATAATATAATAAAAATTTTGAGTACTACTATGTTCCTATTATAGTGACCGGGGAGGGTTATTTCCCTTTTCATTTTATTCAGATGTATTCCTTTAATTCACCTTAGTTCGCACATGGTATGTCATATGGTGTAAGATGTAGTTTTCATGAAACTGAAATTGAAGAAGATGGGATCCCTGCTGCAGATTATTCACCAGGGTATAAGAGTGAAACAGAAGGCAGAAACTGTAGCACCATGAGTCATTCTGTTGATTTGCTTCAGCAGGTTTGGTTTGACAGCTTTAAAATGCCAGTGGTGTTTGAAATTATGACTTTACTCAATGTGTACCTTTCCGGTTAATTATGACTTGCTAGTAGTAGATTTTATTCACTTCAAAACAGATGCATGGACATTGATGAATCTGATTGATTTGAAAAGCTACTGAGATATTCACTGTCAAATCTACTCACACGCTTACTTTCTCTATCTCAGCATGAGGCAGGAGCATGACTCCTGTAGTCCATAGTAGGATGCAATGCCCACACACATGCCCATACTCATTGACTCATCTAGGGACAATTTAGTGCAGGTGATTAACATGTTTTTGGGAGGTGGGTGAAAGCCAGAAAACTGAGGACATGTGGACATAGGGTAAAGACGCACTGAAACGCTATGCTTTATGTAATTTAGTAAAAACTGCATTGTCTGTAGATCCTATAGATGCCCTTCCTTTCTGGAAAAGGAGCCTGAACTTTTGGGATTTTATAAAAAAAAAAAAAAACTGATTTGACTCAACAAAGAAAAAGACCAGAGGAAACCAGAGTGTACATGCATGCAATGATTGCGTAGGAGGAACTTCATTTTCCCATAGACTTTGTGCTTCCACAAACTCCAACATGAAAAGAAGTGTTACGTCATATCCGATGCCTGCGCCTATTTATGACCTTTCCTTTATAACAAACAAGCCGCTTTCCCCCTTCGTAATTCTAGAAAGCCCAAGCTGGGTTCCTAACTGTCTGGGATGTTGTGTAGGAAGTGTTAGAAGACTTTTGGTTTACTTACTTTTACAAATACAGGCACATGCCCACACATATCTTGGCCAGGGGTTAGACTGTGTTCCTTTGGTGTTAGCGGACCGCACAGGCCTCCCCTGCACTGCTGTGGGAACTTGGCCAGTCATCTGTGGAGTTATGAGAGGCATGTGGGGGAGAGGAAGCCGTGGTTTGGTGTGTCAGCGCCTTATGTGCGTTCCATTCTGTTAATCTTCCACTCTAGCTTTTTTGACTCATCTGGATCCCTCTGGTCCTTTGAGATGGGTGTGTGTGAATGTGGGGGAGGAAACAAGCTGTTTCTTCTTTAGGAGGTTTGTTCAGTACTGTCTTTATGGCTTTAAGGAGAATGCAGAACAGAATGGTAAGTCAGTCCCATGATCAATACTATTTGAAAGAAGACTAATGTTCAGTGAGTGGCTCGGTGAATTAATCAGTTAAAGTGTGAAGATGATTAAAGTGTTTTGGACCGTTTGTAGTTTGCAGGAAGACAATAACAGTGGCATTTTGCATTGCACGTAAGAGTATGAACTGTATTAGCACAGCAGTGTATGTGTATACAGATTTATTTTGATATGACAGGCATCTGGCATTTCACTGGCATCTGGCAAATCGTAGGGCATCAGTTTATAGCTAGAGAATGTGTAACAAGCTGCCTTTTAAATAAAAGTTCCTCATCAAATAATTATACATACAAATTGAGTAAAAACATTCTGCAGTGTGGTGGCACATTCGTTAGTGTTAGTGTTGCTGCTCCAGTTCAGTTAAGAGCTCAGGTTATCGTCTGTTCAGAGTTTTGTATGTTCTTCCCACATTTGTTTGGGTCTCTGCCCCCCACCCACCCTTAAAAAAAAATAAATAAAAAAATGTAGGTAGGTGGAAGCTACATGATCTGCATTTAGGTATGAATGTGTGTATGCAAGGTGCCCTTTCATGGTATGGGATCCAGTGCAGGATGTTTTCTCATGCAGTTCTCTTGGAATAGGCTCCAGTTCCACTGCAATGACCTTCAGTGGTTATAAGAGTAAAAGAATAAATAATACAAATAAGAATAATCTAAAGACAATTCTAATTCATATCATAAGTTAATGCAAAGTTTCTATTGATTTTAGTTTTTTTTTTTACTTCTTGTACTTATATTACTAGTAATGTACTCACATCTATTAACTAGAGTATAATAGTAAACAAACACACTTTTACCCGATCAAAAATGAAGGAAAATAGAAGGAAAGCTTTTTTCATTATTGTGTGGATTATTTTTGCTGAGTCTGTGACGAAAGAGGAAGCACATCTGACCTCTTGGTTTTCCCAGTGAGAATCTTGATCTGCCCTCTACTCATTGTGGGAAAAATGGAGAACCCGCCTCCAATCTATCTTTAGTTCAGGATACTAGCTGTGTGGGGAGGTCTGTGTGATCTCAAGTAAACTCAACCATATTCTAAGGAATGCAAATCCCTATGGATCCATACAGTAAAAATTTTTTTAATAGATATAAGGACAGGACTCATGATATCCAATTAAATTTGTCTCACTTCTCGAAGAATTCACCAGGTTCTTATTAGTATGCTTGCATGAGATTAGGTTTGGTGAACTACGTGCAACAGCAGGCTGACTACTTCCTTTCAATTCATAGTTTCAAATCTGTTTTAGCTAGGAGCAAAGACATGTTTCATCTGTTCTGCTTTGTACAGACGTCAGGGCAACAAAACAGACTTTTGTAGAGGATCTGAGTAATATTGTACTCTACACTATGTGTGTATGTATATTTCAGTGACTTGTTGAAGTCATTGAGCATGATGTTGTAGAAATACCCCCTTCATGGAGGCAAATACCCCACACTGGTACCGTTTACTGTAAACGAGGAAGGTTTGAGACATTTGTGCAAACCGCTGGCCCGGGAGCTCACGGTGCACTGAGCAAAGCTGCGTGGGGCTGTGTGTGGGCAGCCATGACACAGATGACTCAGCACCTAGCAGCAAAAACTCCCTTAATAACTCATTTAAAATGATCTAGAGTGTAGACTCAATAATTCTTTAACTATTTATTTCTTACATATATCATATAACAATCATGCCTATAATATGGTTAGTTCAGAATATAATTTGTTTGATGTATTACTATCAGACACAGGAGTTAGTGGCAAAAGGTAAGAAATTATACATACTTCTATATACAGTGTCCTTTATGGCAGATCCATGCTACAAGTCTAATAATATATAGCCTTTTGCTGAAAACAATTATTTATTTTGCCTTTTTTGTTTGTTTTAGTTATGTTTCATCAGCCTCTTTATAATTTCACTTGTTTGCCGAAGTATACATTTTATTCAGACACCACGTCATTTTATGAGCATATCTGACCGCTATATAGACAACACGTCATTTATGGCAACCATAACTGACCACTAAATATTGCTTTTGGTAGCTTTTATATCATGGATGTCATATCAATATTTTCGTGTGACCAAAAACAGGCAGTACTGTATACAAGCACTGAACAACATACCAAATTACTCTGGCAGTTCTATTATTATTATTATTATTATTATCATAGTAATAATAATAATAATTATTATTATTATTATTATGTTTTTTACAGTCTAGCTCAGACACTTCATTCTTAAAATTCTTACATTTTAATTCATAAAACTATTTAGTGAAGATTTACAGAAATTGTGGCAGTTTTTATATAGTTTTATATTTAATATATTTGAGTTTTTAATATTTTTAAAAGACTGCAATAAGTAGATACATTTTGCTTTTATGCAGATTTTTTTTTAATTTTATATGCAGATGTATGGAACTGTCTTGAATGTAAGGTAAAAATATTGTAAGATTATGTTATTATTTTATATTATATTAAAGTACTAAATAGAATCATGAATAAATTGTATCTTATATACATTTTAATGTTTACATTATAGTGTGGAAAATAAGCTAATTTATTGCTCCACTTACCGTAATTTCATGGAAACATACCGAAACAAGTTTTTCCTGCCTGATTTTATTGTAAGGTGAAATTTCTGGTAAATATGAAATAAGGCAACAATTTCGAAATGTCACGTTAATGTCACAGGTAAAAGATCAGTATCGGTATCAGATTTGGTGTAACATGACTAAGAGATTGCCTGTTTGATCGTCTAAGTCAGGTTTCAGTCTTATTTAGGGTCATAGTGAACTAAACAAATACTTGTTTGTGAAGCTGATAGTCATTTCTGCATGTTTCTTTGTAATGTTGTTAAGAATCAGCAAATTTTCTCGAAGAAGTCACCAGGTTCAAATAAGGTTGCTGACACATAAGTCAGATGCAATGTGTGGGTGTGGGTGGTCAAGGCCCAAAACGGGGGTTGTGCTTTTAGTCAGCTCAACTGCAAGCTGCAAATACTAAAAACAAAAGCTCATTATTCAAAGTGTAAAGAAGTGATGAATAATATATGGAATTACAGAAACATTCTGAAGAAATTGGTACTCGATTTTGTCTGTCATACCTCTGACATACTGGTATTGATAATACCTGATCGCGGTGGATGCGTGGAAACATTGGGAGAGGATGTTAGGTGCTGTGCTGATCAAACTTTATGAGCTTTGAAGTTTAGTACACATGCACACATGTATGTCCTAGAAGTTTCATTTTGAGAAATATACTATATATACTTACTAATATCAAAATAATACTATTTTGCTTTTCTTAAGGAAAATCATATTTATAATTATGACCTTGTCTGCATATAAATGTTTCTCTTTGTTGAACTTTTATGATAATTTTTTTTTACATTTTGTATTATAGTAGATACTACGTGATTTAGGCAATGTATTTATTTTTAGTCACTAGTTATATTTTGTTTTCATTTCCGGGAGATGTTCAGCAGAGATTTTTATCTCTCCAAGAACAAACAACTAATTGACTACTAACTTCCTGCCTGCTTAAGCCATAATGCACTGACATATACATTTAGAAAAAATTAATGATTAGTCTGGTTTTAGTTATCCTGTATAATTTTTTTGGTTTTAATTTGTGACTAGTGATCGAACCATCAGTGGATCTGTTTGCTTTTATTTAAATTGATGATCTTGAGAATTACTATAGTATTTCTAGAGTATTTCTTATGAATTCTGTGGTGATAGTTTATTGTGCATTGTCACGTTTAAAAGCAGTTACTAGGAATCTGTTTCTGGCACTGAAAAACCTGATGCTTTATATTTGACCACATCTGACTAAACTCAAGAGGTTTGTAAGAGAATACGAAACTCCTACATTATTGTGGCACATTTATAAGCGCAAACATATTACATTGCACCACTTGTTTTTTTGTTTTGTTTTTTTATCTTCGACTTTCAACTTTCTAATCGCTGATACTAATCCCTTTTCTATTTTCCTCTGTTCTATTCACTTATTGTAATTGTGTGTCTTATTTTTAATACAAAATTTAAAGAAGTGTTTTCAAATAATAATAATTTAAAAACTAATACAGTACAGCATAATTCCTGCTTACAATTTGCTGTCACTAGACTTCCTTCAAAATTCCTAGCTGCTCAGAATAGACCCTGAACATGTTTCCATACATCTCTAATAATTTTATGATTAAAATGACAATGTTTCTTTTTTAACACCCTGGTACCTGCCTAATGTATTTGCAAAGTACTCAAAACAGGATAAATTATACTCACATTTACAAGGTGATTCTATGGAATTTGTATAGTAGGCTCGGTGGTTAGTAAAGCGAGTAAAGACTTAGAAATTTTCCTCAAAAAAGCAAATACCATTATATTACTTAACAGTAAAGTAGGTTACTGAACATCCTGCAATGCAATATAGCTGTGAACTAAATAATAATCTAGGCTAGTATTATTTGCTGTTATTATACTCTCTTTTCATATGGCTTTAATTATTCTTGTTCTTTTTTTTTTTTTTACATTTCATGTAAATGCTAGACCTGTCAGAACAGTACACTAAATGTTCATTCATGATCAAACAGTTCACGACTAGATGTTGTTGTAGTGCTCAGTTGTTTCCGTTTGTGCGTTCCGTGCACGTGTTCCTGAGAGAGGCTGCACTATATGAGTTAACCAGAGGGGGGCAGTATTTTTAAACTAATGAATACTACGTGTTTTGCTCAGAGAGATCAGGCACGCCGTGTTTTTTTTTTCTTTTCTTTTTTTTCTTCTCCTCGCAAATAGTCACGCAATTTTAAAAAGAGAAAAGACATAAATATATCTATTCTTATATAATCGAATGCCCTTGTTAGCAGCCCATGTTTTAAAACGTCTGTCACTAATACCGATTACACAAACACTTGTGATATTAGTGCAATGTTTGCGCTGTAGATATGTAATGTAGTGTCTGGTCAAAAAAAAAAAAAAGCCATTAATTAGGCATTAATCCCTTATAAATACCTACAAAATTGTTTCAGTTAGCAAATCTCTACTTAATATCTTATTAGATTTCGGTTAAAATGTTCAAAAAGCAGATCAAATGTTTGAGTTTTTAAATAAGAAACATGTTGTTTGATGTGTAAACGACCTTTATAACATTGTTTCCTTCTAGAATTGATTTAGTCACAAATGTTAACAACTCGTGTCATAATTTAACTAGACTTTAGACCTTAAATATTCTGCATTCTGACCATAAATATTGATTTATCATAAACCATTTAGTAGCCTACATTACACGGAGAAATGGCCTGTGTTATGGAAAACGGCTGAAACACACTGCAGAAAAGACTTGTTTGATAGGAGCTGTAATACATGTATACATTAATTAATTAAGATTGTGTGTATTGCATTTGGTAGCACGAATTAAAAAACATATACGTATGTATTTGACGTGGAACATTGACCATAATCATAGTATGAAAATAAAATAACAATAGTCGACTACATATGGTAAATATTATACTCATAGTCTATTTAAATCTCATATCTTAATTGATCTATTTTATTTACCTTCATGTTGATTTACCCAACAACGTAGTTAAATCTTGTGAGGGTGAATACACACACACACACACACACACACGCAGTCGGTATTATATCATGCTGACTCGTTTACCGTCGCAGATGCGATACTTGATAATAATCTCGCTGTCTGTTTTTTCCTTGAAATGTCTTTGAAATACAGTATTTTTCATGTTTACTCAGAAACTCGGTCTATGTTAACTTCCATTATTTCCTTTAGTGAATCATTCACCTCAGCCTCCTGTTTAAAAAAGCGAGAATGCTGTTTCGCTGTACTGAGGAAGCCTATCTAGCCTATATCGTGTTTAAGCTAATAATATACTATCATTCAAAAGTTTAGACACACCTTATAATTTCCATGCTGATGTTTTTATTTCTTTCAACATTGTTACATATAGGAAATATTCACCAATCTGATTTGAGCAGTTGATATTGTGATTTGTCTGCTACTTACTGTTATACTCTGTAAAGCGTTTATAACGGCTCTAATGGGATGTGCTGTTTATTGGTGATTTCTGAGGCTGGAACTCTAATTAAACTTCTCCTCTGCAACAGAGGTAAATGTTGTCCTTAATTTCCTGTGGTGGTCTTCATGAGAGCCGGTTTCATCATTGGTGCTTGATGGGTTCTGCAAATGCACCTGATAATACTGTTCATACAAAAACTATTCCAGAACAGCTGAACTTTATGTCTTAAAATAACAACTGACTTAATACCTTAATACCCTAATTCCATATGTGCTATTTAGTATTTTCAAAGTCTCCAATATTGTTTTAGAATGTAGAATGTAGAAAATTAATCACACAGCAAAAAAAAAACCATTGAATTAGAAGATGTGTCCAAACTGAAGATGTGTCCAAACTACTGATTGGTATTGTACGTTTACTGTTCGACAGTGAAACGAAATCTACCTATAAAATGTATTGCCGTAGTAATGTTTAATGCCTAGCTTAGACCCACACGCCTGAAGTTACAGACACTGAAAATTAAAAGGTCAAGTTGTTTAAAGGAGTTTCTCCCCCCACACGCAGTTTTGTTTCTTTCAGAGTTATGTTTTTTTTTTCAATTTCATAGCAGTGTAAATGTAATTTTCAATATAAAATAGTCTATACTCTTTACATCAAATCTCCATCTGTAATAACTAATGAAAACAAAAACTACAGAATTCACACAAAAGCCCATGTACTGAAGTGTAAGCTTACATAAGGTAGAAGCTAAATAATGTATGTTATTATGTTATTGTTATTGTTAATTATATCCACTGTTTTGAGCCAGGTTATGTTATTATTATTATTATTATTATTATTATTATTATTTTACTACCATATTGGCACACAGCATTACTATCTTACAGTATCCTGCTTACATACTAGGCTGCTACTATTGCAAGGTGAAAAAATATAAAAAATGGAAAAGAATCGTGTCAAAAATTTGCATTTCAAGGCTAAAATTTTGTCTTATGTAACATAAAAGAAAGAAATATATACAGGAAACATCCACTGGTTTAAAAAGTGTCGATGAAGCTCTTGGTATTACTTTTGTTGGTTTTTCAGATTAAAATTCTGACAGACAAAATGCCTGAGCTGCAATTCCTTTTTCATTTCTTAAGGTAATAAAATACGAAATATAATAAATACTCTTAGAACACTGCAAAAAATATTATACATTTGGATGTGATACATTTGAATGTGAACTGATATAAGTATACAGACCATAATATGGCAGTTAGTGTGGTCTGTACACCTTTTGGTTTACAGTACATAAAAAATCACTCATGCAAAAATCAGATTTGTATTTGGCCAGTGAGTAGCATACACATAGACTTATCTGTGCGAAGCTGTAGTCGTTCTGTTTATGACAATAGACTTTAAATTTAGACATGAAATTATGTAGTTTTCACCCTACAACCAGGGGAATGTTCAGGCATTAAATTAAAGCTAAGATACGGGCTTTCATTTACAAATGCTTGCTGGATGTTCATCTTTATGCAGTTTAAATATTTTATTTTGTTTGTATCTCAGCTAACCCCAGCCTGGTTTGAAGAGATCTCCTTACCGTTATAAGCTGCACTCAAAGAATTGAGCACGATTACCTGTTTTAGAGATTGGTTCCATTATTTTAATGCCATTATTTTTCCTCTTTTCTCTCTCTCTTTTTCTCCTTCTTTTTCCAGCTCACAATATTCAGTCAGATCTAATAGCATTCTCTGTGATGGATAATGCTATCCTAAAAAGCAAATGAAGTTGGTTGAAATCATTTGCTCTGTATTTTAAAAATACAGCTTGATTAAAATTGCCTTTATCAATGAGCCCTGGATTATATTCAACGTATTCATATTTATGATGTTACTTGATCTTTGAAATGTCTTTTGGTTCTATCCTGTGTGAGTGAACTCATACGGGGAAATGATCATGCCCTGTATGTGTTTGTTTTTGTTTCTCGTCATTTGTGCATTCAAGCAGAAGCGCTTGTGTGTGTGTGTGTCTGTGTTTGTGAGAACATGCAGTATCTAATAATGCTATTTTAACACACATCTTCATTGGGTAGAAGGTTATTTTGAGGCCACTGTATATATGTTTGTATGCATGTGTGTATGTATGTACTGTATGTTTACACTAACACAATATATAATTTAATACACAAAGTTAACTCATATACTCTAGATTCATTAAACAAAAAATGAATTTCAAGACTTTTTCGTTTACATTTCGATGATTGTGGCTTACAGCTCACAGCTCAAATCCAATATCTTAAAATATTAAAATACTTCCTAAGATAAATCCAAAAATATATATTTATATATTCATTTATGCACTTTACACCTTTAGTGTAAATTACTGAATCATTTCAGCATTGCATGTTTCTCATCTTCCTCTTGACAGTCCCCTGTAGATTCAGGTCCAGGTCAGATGAGTTGGCTGGCCAATCCAGCACAGTACTATCATGGGGAGCAATCCAGTTAGTACTGTGGTACAGTAGTTTTGGCAATGTGGACAGGTGCTAAGTAGGTGGTATCTCCATAAAGATTATTAGCAAATGGAAGCATGACATGCTTTAAAATTTCCTGGTAAACGGCTGCGTTGACTTTGGATTTAATAAAACACAGTGTACCAACACCAGCAGATTATATAACACCCCGAATCATCACCAACTGTGGGAATTTCACACTGGACTTCAAGCAACTTGGAATCTGTGCCTCGCCACTCTGACTCTGAGACCTTGA
>JAOVVB010000041.1:7343737-7372811 GCA_028570985.1 Heterobranchus longifilis
CTTGATTTTAAAATGAAACCTAAAATTTACTTTCATCTGAAAAGAGGAATTTGGACAATTGAACAAACACTCCAGTTTTTTTATTCTACGCCGCTTCTGATGTTGTCTCTGATTTAGGAGTGACTTGATACTAGGAACCCAGCAGACGTCTGTGCATTTCCTGAAGACGTCTGTGCATGGTGGCTCTTAAGGACTCTAGCCTCAGTTTACTGCTTGTGGTGCTTGTGAAGCTCTCAATTTCTTCCATCAGCTTTGCTTGATAATTTTCTTAAGGCTGTGGTCATCCTTGTTGCTTGTGCACCTTTTCTTACCACATTTTTTCTTTCCAGGAAGCATGAATATGCTTTTAAACAGCCCTCTGCAAAAAGCCAGCTCTATCAATGATGACCTTCTGTGGCTTACCCTCCGTGTTGATGATCCTCTTTGGAAAAAATGTCAAATCAGCAGTCTTCCCCTTGATTGCGGTTGCGTGTACTGAACAAGACACGATATATATATATGGTATTTATACTATATAAATAATTATTTACTCCAACTTGAAATTAAATATTCTAATATTTTGAATTACTGGGTTTTAGATTTTTATGAGCTGTAAACTGTAATCAATGAAATGAAAAGAAAGAGGCTTGAAATATTTCAGTTTAGGTGTCTACATTTTGTAATTAAATCATGAAAAAAAAATCCAAAATATTCAAAATTATTGAGATGCACTGTATATACACAAATATATGTATGTGTATGTATATCGACAGACACACACACACAAACACACTGCACATATGCACATATTTATACACACTTCAACATGAAAAAGATATATCTCTCGTTTGAATGTCACATGTTAGCATAAATGCGACTACTGACATCTTTAAAGGACACATAAAACTAAACATTGCTGCCCTAATTTAAATTGAGTTTTAAAAAAGGGCATAAACTGTTAAAGTGTGTATAAATTTTTTTGAGTCCCTCTGTGTATATAAACATATAACTGCTGTTATATGTTATGAGTTGAGGCGTCCAGGGATCGACTTGTATTTTTTTCAGCAAATCCCAAAGTTGCTTAATAGGATTAAGATTTGAAGAATTTGGAGGCCAAGTCGACACCTAAAACTTACTGATGTAGTCCTTAAACTATTCTTGAACCATTTTTGCAGTGTGGCAGTCCTGCTAAGAGAGGGCACTGCCCTCAGGGAATACTGTCTCCATCAAGGGTTGCATTTGGTCTGCAACAATGTTTAGGTAGGTTGTATGTGTTAAAGTAACATCCACATGAAAGGCAGGACCCAAGGTTTCCCAGAAGAACATTGGCCAAAGCTTCAGAATGCCTGTCCACTGATTTGGACTTGTCTCTTTGAATTGGCAACTTAGCAACCTGCATGACAGTATTTCTTCTATTAGGTTGGACTACACAGGCCAGCTTTTGCTTCCCAAGTGCGTTACTGAGTCAGGGCCACTCATGACCCTGTTCTCGGTTTTCCTTCCATGGGCCACTTTTTGTAGGTCCTGAACACTGCACATCAGGAACGTCCCAGAACAGCTGCAGTTTTAGAGTTGTCCCGACCCAGTTGTCTAGCCTTCACAAAATTAAAACGAAAAAAAAAAACAAAAAAACGAAACTTCACTTTCATCACATCTTAATGGAACTTAAAGAAAAAAAAACTGTTCACTTGCTGTGTAATATATCCCACCCACTTCCACGTGGCATTGTCAGTGGTCATAATGAGGCTGATAGAGGTGCGTGTGTATCTCTGTATGTATAAAAGTGGTCCAAGGTTATTAAATTAGGTCTTGAATTACAATATTATATATGATCTGTACACATGAACGTCAGAACAAAGTCTGTTAAAATTTGTTATTGTTAAAGATTTCAGTACCCAAGGTATAAGGTATTAGTTTAATAGACAAAAGACATCTCTAAAAGATGTTGTTATTTGCACTGTTGTATTTTGGGAATTTGGGAATTGGTCAATTTACAGCAAACAGGAAATCCTAAACTGTTATCTTCTCTTGTCCTGCAATCTTTGCTAACTGCATGACTAACAAGCATGTGAAGGGAAGCTGCATGTACCAGTGAATAGAAATAACAATTGTACCCTAGCGTATCGCCTCATGTGATCAGGAAGATTTAATCACATTGTATTGAAATAAATTTGTCACTGTTTGTCAAAATATGGATGGAAGTGGTATCATTTGGTAACATTCTGTGAATCCTGTCATCAGTTCTTTACACAGTCATAAACGAGTCATGTTTGAAACAATACAGGCATTTGAAACCTATAACAAATTCAGATAAATATCCTCACTGGGCCTGGCATTTTCTGTTTTAGTTGTAAAGTAAGCAGTTAGTAATATTAGGCTCAGTTGATATTCAGATCTGATTGTAAGTGAAAACAAGAGTGCCATTAATGACAGTGTGAGCAGATTACATCTGTGAAAGCTGAGCAATCGTCCAACGTAGCTGAGGAAGAGTGAAACTCTAGTGGACTTCCATACCGCCGTATTTAAAAGAGCATTGATGGCCTGGTTGTTCTGCTTTGAATGAGGAAATTGAGCAAAGGACCTTATTTAAGTCGTGACAGGGAAACATCATATTCTTGTGAAAAAGGTTTCCAAGCTTCATGTGTCTCTAACAACTTTGTACCAGTTGCTTGTGACAGTAGCTGACGTGACATGTGACATTTAATAATGGGTGACATTTTATACTGAATTCCACGTGTGATTAATGTTTCACAATGAGTAAAAATACGAATAGATAAAATAACAGGTAAAATAAAATAACAGATCGCACTCAGTTTTTTTTATTTTTTTTTATTGTTTATTAATGTGTTTTGTGTATTTGCCAGTATGCTCACATTAGTCATCGGTCAGCACTGAGTTTCTTAAATCTCTTGCCACAAATGTATTTATAGAACCGAACAACATCTTTTTCATTTAAGGGCGTTTTAGAGTCTCAATCAGGTTTGTGTTATTTCATTTTTGGAGCAGTGTGGCCTATTTAACATCTGTGACCTTTAACCTTTTGCTTGCCCAGCTGCAATAGTTCAACCAGTCACTGATGTGTTTCCGTGTGCGCTGACTTTTTTCACCAAGTGACATGTCTCCTTATCCGCGTGCAGTTCTACACATAACGCAGTTCTAACTTTTAACATACAGAAAGTGTCAAGTGACGATTGCTAAAATATGAACAGTTAAAAAACTTTTTCATGATGAGCAATGCAAAAGGTGTGTGCGTTTGTGTGTGTGTGTGTGTGTGAGGGAAGAGATAGCGTGGGTTGAATTTGAATGCCGAGATGCCAAGCAGAAACATAGGATGTGTAAATGCCACATAGAAAATATTGAATCCTTCTCAAAATATTGCACACCCTGAATAATATGCATGACCTTTTTTTCTTTTTTCAGAAAACCACAAGCCTTCTCAGTTTTGTTTTTCGGGCGTAATTTGGCTTATGTTTAAGTTCATCATCTTTGTGTTAAGACAAACATTCTTCGAACCTCTGCAGGTTAACAGCATTTTTAGAAACGTGCACGGCTTTAAAAACAAAACTGACATGTAAACTTTTTCCAGCTCTGTTGTTCTGCTTGAATTGTATTTGGTTTGGTTTTGCAGGTAATGTGCAGTGTAATGTTTGGAGTACAGTTTTGTTGCAGGGTTTAAACGAGATGTTTATTTAGTTTTTTGGTTGGTTGCTTTTATTTTAAGATTTGATGGTTTATGTATAATGTATTTTTAAATAGTTCATTACATTGCATTTGTTAAATGCTAGAGCAGATATATACTGTAAGACTCTTGACACTAGGATTAATTTATTCTGTACACAATAGTCAAATATACAATTATATTTATTTTCTTTGCCTTAGCACATGACAATCCATTTAACTGTGATATCATTTTTGTACAATTGTAATTACAGATCAGTGAGTTTTTGTATTAGTGGGTTATGGCTTATCAGAAACACAAACTTCTCATTTAGTTTTGCCCATACTGCCTTAACATTATTCAACTCTCAAAAGCCACAAGGTGGGTGTATGTTTCCAACACACAAAAAAAAAAAAAAAAACCCAACTGCCTTAACATCGGTGCTGTTAGTTTATACTCCAATATAATACACTTTATATAAAGGGAATATTTGTGAGTGCAGTTCACCTGTTGCTGTTAATTCTGGTTCATGTTTTTGAAAAGGGAAAAAGACAAATATAAGAAAAGCATGATGTGTGTCCTTCACTTTTCAAAAGTCAACTTTCAGCCTTTTTGTCTGGATGTCTGCATAGGTCTAAGTGTGTGTGTGTGTGTGTGTCTGTGTGTGTGTGTGTGTGTGTGTGTGTTTTGTATCTCACCAAGTGTATCAGTACTCCCACCTGTGGTTGTGTGCTGCTTGCTGCTTCGCGCACAGACAACAGTAAGAGGTTAATGGTAGTCGCAAAAACATTCCTGCATAAAAAAAAAAAGAAACACAATTCGAAGCTGCACAAAATGGACACTGTTTATATATTTCAATTCTTGTTTTTTTTTTCTTTATTGTTGTTTATTTTATTAAAGAGACCTTTAATCTCTCTACTTCTGTGTTAATTCTAACAAGACAAACTGGAATGCTTTTAATTCAGCAGATGTAATAATAGTTGAACCAATTCTGTAAAAGCTTCATTCTTACCATTTCATAGTTTCTCGGATTTCGGAAGAGAACTAGAGTTTAGTAGTGCTTTGGCTTTTCCAGGCCCTTTCACTGCACTGAATAAAATGCAGCTTTGAAGCTCTTTGGCTTTTTTACATTTTTCATTTTTTTGAATAACCTGTTACTAGTTAGGGTAGGCATGACTATTAAAAAATGTGCGTTTAAATTGTACGGTTTATGAAGCTATGAGTAAGATTAGCTGACATGCGTGGAGATTTGATCTTTGTTGTCTGTGAGAGTTTCAGTATTAATTGTCACTGCGTCTGCGTGTAGGTGTAACCTGTTATCAGCAGCCAGTCAAAAACAGAACACTGAATTTCACTCTATGTTTTATTAATAAAATCGCTTATATTGTCCTGACACCAGGACGGCTTCGTATTGCTTTGAAATTCCTTTAATTATTCTCTTTCTTACTCATCTGTTTTGTTTTTATGGCTCAAAGTTAAAAAAAGGAAATGCTTCTCAACAAAAATCTAGTGATGTCTGTGAAAGGAGTAACAGCAGGTATTGATATATTGTTAAGGCAAATTGTGTGATCCTGATCCAACGAAAACAAAGCAATATTCGTTCAAAAAGCTCCATTTATAATGAAAAAAGCAAAAAAGCAAAAAAAAAAAGGATTTGGTTGCATTGTATTTCCTCTCCTGCTGTGAGTTATATCATACAGCAGCAGTGTATCATCTGTGATTCCATTTAAGACCTAATTACAGTTCTAAAGTTTACTGTGTGCTCTGTCATTCTGTTATTGTGTCTGATTTAGCAGGATTGAGTCGAACAAATGCGCTGGCCACAGCCCTTCTCTCTGCACTTAACCACGGAGCCATCAAACACTCCTCTGCGCTCGCTTCTGTCACCTTCAAATGACTAATTTAGATTAAAAAAACAGTTGTATGTGTGTGTGTGTGTGTGTGTGTGTGTATATATTTCATATCATGACATGGAAATAAATAGATTTACTATCTTTTCTTTTTAAGCTGCTCACTTATAAGCATACAAATGGAATCAAACATACTTTTAAGACTGTAATAGAACACTATCATTTTGTTGACCAACAAATTGATATTATTCACTTTTAATAAATAACCAAATTCATAAGAACATCAGATGTGTGAATTGGATCGAATAGTGTGTTTTTTTTTGGGGGGGGGGGATAATGATCTTACAGTTGAAACCCTAGAGTAATTAATATATATATATATATTTATTTATTTTTTTCCCAATTATTTTATTGATAAAGGTAAATGTCTTGTAGTTGTTTTTATATAAATAAATCCTGAAGTCATTTTGAAACTGATGGTTTAGATGATATTAGAGACACTCGGGGGAAATTTGACTCTCAAACATGTTCTTTCACAACCCACTCAGTTTCATAGGAAAAATCTTTAACCTTTTCAGCTCTAACAAATGCCCATCAAAGTGAGAGAGTGACTGTGTGTGTGTGTGTGTGTGTGTGAGTGTAGAAGTGAGTGAGTGAGTGAGTGAGCAATGTTTTTTCAGGCCATACACTGTTTTGACATTATTTCAACACGAAGGCACATAAAATTAAGTTACCCTGTATGATTTGTATTTTTTCAGTTAAAATACATAAACTGGGGATGTTTGATTTTATACCTGACATTGTGACACATTTATCATTCCTGTGTTGTCAGGGTTAGTTCTTGATAAAGCTGAACGTGTGGGCAGATCCATGAGATTGTGCATCAGTTTTTCTTTTCTTTTTTTTTTCTTCCAGAGACTCCGTTTTAAGAGATGTTAACATGATTTTATTAGTCATTTATGACAAGGATTTGAATGAGAGGCTAGTTGTAGAATGTGCGGTGAAATTTACATGTAAGTTGTCTTTTACTCTTAGTTTGATATTATTATTATTATTAATGTTCTTATTTGTCCTTCTTTGAGATTTCTCATTGTTACAAGTCTGTGCCTGTAATTTGAAGATAACACATGACTTAAAGTATATTTATATGTTTGTGTGTATATATATATATATATATATATATATATATATATATATCAAATGTTGCATATATTTCTTGTAATTCATATTTCTGTATATTCATTACAAAGGTCAAATTCTTGTTAAAATGTGTTCTAATTGCTTATATTGTTGTAATGTTATCATCTTTAACTCAGTATGATGTCCACATTATAAAGTAGCCTTCCTTATTCTACACAGCTCTCAGGTTTGTACACACCTGATTGTTTTTTAAATCAAACTTTGCACATTTGATCTTGTGCCATTTTAAAATGTTCATTTTGACTTGTGAGCTGTACTTGGTTGGAAGACAGATATTAGCCTCCCACTTCCTGTTTAAGGCTGTGTTGTTTACCATTCAAAGGTGCTATATTTTTAACCTTGTAACCAGTTGTCCGTCTCAGACATTGAATGTGAACTCACTTTCTGATCTACAAGTTCAACTACAAGAACCATGATCAAGCAGAGAGGAAAAAGAAATTCTTTGATTTGGCCACAATATAAGCATGCAGCTAATTGAATTTGATGATGTTTAGAGATGAAGATGATTAAAGAGGGAGTGCAGTCTGTTTGTCAGTCAGAATTTCAGAAGTAGACGGCGATCTTACAGTAGTGAACACAGTAGTGAAAGAAGTCGTAGTCATTAGGAAACAGTATCACGTGTCTCTGATAACTCAATGCAATAGTGGAGTACAGATTTCATTTATACTTGTGACATGAAATAAAACTTCAATGAAATAAATCTCTTCACATTTTCTGATCGTTTTTTTCAACCATTACTTGTATGTTTCATTTTCTCTCTCTTTCTCGCTCTGTCTTTCCTGCACTCACTCTCATTAATTCAAGTAACTGATTAATTACTTTCTGGTAGTTTTCACACACACACACACACACATACATCAATCACACCTCTTCCACCCACTCATAAACCAGATATTTTTTTTCCTTCGTTGACCTGCTTGTATCCACCACCATAGAAGAGGTATTACTAATCACCAAGATCTGACGCTGACTCAAGTACTGGATGTGTGCTTTTTAAACTGATTTGCTAGTTAGTGCCAATGAAGCACCAGCTTTTTTTTGCACCTTTGTCATATGCTTATCATCATTACCGAACAAGTGATGTGCAAGACACCAGTGTAATATTTTGAAGGAGAACTGTGCAAAACAGGACTTTGTGGAGCTGTACACCTGGGGTTTTTAAATGTTGTTAAACTGCTTTTTTTTTTTCATATTTTTGCATATTTAACCTGAGTTTGACTGGTCACTTAAACTCAGTAGGTTTAAAACAAAACCTCCTAAGCTAATGTGTTCTGTTAGTGGACGGTTCAGGAATAAAGACTACTGTGGCTTTAATAAATAGGCAGAATATAGTCATACACATTTAAATAATTGTAGCTTATATTTGAGTCATTAGAATATAAACGTATATAACATATGAGCTCAATATGGTATAAGTTCCTCTGCTGTAGATGAAATGATCACTTATGCCACTGGGGCATGACTACACAAGACCTCTGGATTGTGCTGTGTGTGTCTGGCACCAGGACATTGGCAGCAGATCCTTTGGGTGATCCTTGTAAGGTGGGGCCTCTGGGGAGTTTGGAGGCCGGGTCTGCGGTCTTGGGCTCTTTGCCTGCTTTGCCCTGTGCTCAGTGTGCTGTGATGCACTGGGTGTTCTGATGCCTTTCTATCATAGCCAGCTTAGATTTTTTTCAGCAATTTGTGCTACATTAGCTTTTCTGTGGGATCGAACCAAGGGCTGGCCTTTGGTTGCCACAGGTATTGGGTACCCATGACCCTGTCACTAGTTTACTGGTATATAATCAATGATCAGTGTTAATGCATTTAATGTTACATGGTGTTAATGTCATGGCTGATCCTGAACATTACCAAAGCCTTTGATATGTTTCATGAGCCAGTATTGAGGACAGAAGAGAGTGAAATGCTCATCGCTGTCATATTTCTCAGTCTTGTCTAATTATACACAACCTTGTAGCCTAAATAAACAGCTCACAAGTGTCCTATCTGTACATTTCTTAATCAGTCAGGATTGATCCTACAAGATGATATAATTAGAATCCATTTCTTAGTATGTTTTTAATTTTTTTTACATAAAATATTAATATTAAAACTCTAATTAAACCCTAGATCATGCTTAATATCAGAATTTAATGATCATTGAGATCATTAAAGCTTCATATGGAGAATGATGCACATTGAATGTGTGAATGTTGCATGTGTTTATTTTTATGCATGTTTTAAGATTTTGGTGGGGACTAAATGTGACAGTTTTGACCTTGCAGGGACATTTGGCTGGCCTCTATGAGGACAACTGCTTAGCTCATAATTATGTCAATGAAATGTCCTTACAAGGAAAATAAGCTGTGTGAGTGAGTGTGTGTGTGGGCACGCCTGTGTCTTTGTTCGTGTTAAAGTATCCAGGACACTCTTGATTGCAGTGTCAAGTTTCATACCATGTACTGAAAAAAAGCTCCTTTTATATACTGCTGTATATTTTCATCTGCTTTCATATTTGGAGGCTAATAAATGATATAGATCATATATTCATTTGTAATATTCTTGCAAGCATTAAACCAGAATGCGTATATTTAAACCTTTTCATTTCTAAATGCTTTTCCTGTTAATTTTTTAAGTGTTTATCACGTTCTGCTTTCAGGATGTGGGCTTTGAGACTAATTGTTGCCGATAAACCGAAAATGTGTCTCGTGTTAATGAGTTAGTAGGAAAGGGGAAACAGCAAAAAAAAGATGTGGCTAAAATCACAAACGAGAACAAGCGTGTCGAGGGGTCTAGAAAACTGAATAATGCAAATTGAACAAGGTGTGAGTTATGTGCAGTAGTGTTTGAAGCTTAAAGCGGGGAGCTAATCCTTGATGTGGGATTATGACTTTCTACATGACGTGTTTTGCAGGCATGAATTCTGTATGTAATGGAAAATCTGTTTTCACAGAGTAATCTGCCACACAAGGCTACTTCTCCTGCATTGTATTTGTATAGTGCAATACAGTTTAGGCTAGGACATTTAAAATGCTTTTTATTTTGGTTGGTAAGGAGAAGAAAGAAAAAGCGAAAGGAAAAAAGAAAAGGAAACTTGGGCATATGATAGTAGCACCTATGGCTGTGAAACCTCAGCCCTGCGATTTCAGCCGTGTCTATAGCACAGGGGGAAATGACTCTATACAGGTGCTACAGCTCGGGGCCAGCTGGTCCTGATATTTCCTAGAATAATGATTGCTGTAGTGAATAGGTGCTGATGGTAACCCGGTGTGTTTCTTTTGCACAGGTCGCCAGAGAAAGTCCTGATCAGCCACAAGTGTTTTAACAAACCTGAGGACAAGTTCAAGTCAGGTATCCATGTTTTGGATTGCCGCATTTATTATTATTTTTATCTCTATTTGTTCTATATCTATAGCTATCTATCTCTAACTGTATGCCTGTGTATATATGAGCAACAAATAATCAAGATGGTGAACATAATGAGTCGATGTGAAACCCTGATACTACTGATAACCGAAGCTGATTGTAAGAAGCTAATTGGTTATAATAAATATTACCCTGAAAAAAAAAGATGAAACATCCTCAGCGTGACATTTGTCTCTTTCTGTGGTTGGCGTCAAATAAGTGTTTGTTTTAACGGTGTGTTTACATTTGATGTGTCCTCCTACTTGTCTACCAGTTTAGAGCAGAGTGGTTGAGCTGTGGTTTAGAAGAAGACTATGCATTCCCAGACTCTATGGGGACGCGTGTAACGTTTTCAAATGTCACTCTTTCTCTCTGTCTCTCTCTCTCTCTCTCTCTCACTCACTCACACGCACACACACAACTACGCCCACATTATCAGGCACATGCTTAGCTGAAAGCTGCAAGTTTTTAAAAATATTGATAGAAGTATGTTTTGCAGAGCAAAGAAGTACTTTTGTCTTTACAAATCCCTTAACAGTTTTATTGCCTCTGAAAAGGTAATTTATTTAATGTCATTTTTGAAGCCATTGACCTTACTCTCCACAGCATTAAAAATGTGCTCTTTCCTACTGACAAAGTAATGCAGGGTAAAGATAAAAAAACATCTAAGGCCAAATGATTTTCTTTTTTTAATTTATGGCATCTATAACTTTTGCACGGGTCTGTACTGTGCAATAGGTGCTGTTGTATTATTCCTCTGCAATCACAGGGTAACCTTGAAACTAATCAAATATTTAAACAGTAATAAATGACTTTATGCACATTATGTAATACAAATGCGCAAGTCCCAGTTTCATGAACTATAGTGAACAGTCATGCACACTGTAAACAGTAACAGCTTCTACATGTGAAATATACATGATCATATTTGATCATTTATTACATAATGTATTAATTTTACCATGTATAAAATGTTCATGCTCTTAAACATAGAGAGGTATTGTAGAAATGAGCAGATAGTCAGGAGTATCATTGCTGGAGTATTTAAGACTAAACCAGCCTCAAGATGGATGATTAAAGGTCAGGATATTATCACAGAGCTCATCATGGTCACGAACTGCTGTTTAAGTAGAAATCAGCTTCACATTTTAGATTTCTGCAGCTTATATTCTTTACACAGATCATCAGGGTTTTATTTGTTGTACCGAATGCTCTGGGACTCTTCAGGTTTTCAGAGACCATGTGTGCACATTTTAACAAATAGGTCCTCGCCTCGAGAGAAATTTCTGAATCTGATGAGTAACAGATTCCTCTTCTTCAGCATACCGGTATTACTGATCATCAGGAGCAGGGAATTACAGTGTGCTTAGTGTCAGCCTCAGACACACTGCCTACACGTACACTTTGTGCTTATAAATATGAGCAGTCATAACTCTTTCATGCATAAATAATTTATACAGACAATTTATATTTTCTCTTTATAAGCTTACAATTACATCTTGTATTAATTATGATTTGCTATACATATTACTTATATTAAAGGACTGTCCAGTGTGACTGAATTAAGAAAAGAAATTACAAGGTTTTCTTTAATGTACAGTATTTAACAATTTAACAATTTGTCTTCAGGTCCCAAAATATAAATATTTTTTATTTTGTTATACTACAGTAATGTTCTTAAGTGTGATAAGCTGTGATATTAGAGCATGTCCATAATTGTGCAAACTAACAATAAAAAGTATGAAAAGTGTTGTTTAGAAAAAAAAGATATCTTAAAAAGTAAAAATGTTTTTCAGACACCACAAATTACCGAACATACCAAGCATTTTTTTTTGTTTGTTTGTTTTTGAAACGCCGTTTGCAAATAAAGCTAATGTCTGGAAGAAGGTTTGGTCCCTGTGATGAACTCGCATTGGACTTCAAGTCAGGAGTTGAGTTAGGCCATGCAAGGCCTTTCTTGAGTTATTTTGGATGTGTGTTTGGATGTGTGCTGAAGTGTCCAACATCTCCCCACAATTCAGTATCTGGACCCATGAGGTTACATTTTCCTCTATAGTGTACTGGTAGAGCATTGCATTCATGTTGCATTGATGTCATGTTAGGCTCCAGTACTGTTTGAAGAGAAGCAGCTCTGTATCACGATGCTCTTATCTCCAGACTTCACTGTGGGTCTGTGGTGTTCTTGGACTCATTTGTTCAACCCCTCCATCTTTATTCTAATATTTTCTAATATTTTCCATCTAAATGCATTTAGATGCACGTTGCTATGTTTGGGTTTGTAGCAGAGGGGCTGTATGAGCTGTAGGAACTGAGATGTTTGTGGTGCACTTTATTGCTTATGCTTCTCTGTGTAATTATTGCTCCTGCTGCTTTTCAGATCATCATGCAGTTCTTTTCCAGTGACTACTGGGATTCTCCCTTCCCTTCCTTATCATTAGTCTGAGAGTGCAATGTGAAATCTTCTGTGGTTCACCCGATAAGGAATGATCGGTGGTGGTTCCATTAACCTTCCACCTGCATGCTATTGAAACACTTGCAGTGATATGGATGTTTAAGACATTTGCTGTTATCCTGTGGCTTTTTCATTTCATTGTGTGTGTGTTTTTTTTTTAATAATATCACTAAAGAAGCATGTTAAAAGCTCCAAAATCATCCAAAATTCTGTAGATATATTAGATTAATCTGAAAAATAACACATATATAACTGGCAGAGCTGAAACAAATTACTTCTTCTTCATCTTCTCCTTCTTCTTATTATTATACATAAAAAGGGAACATTTGGTTGGCTGGATTAAACAGAAATTCTTATGCACAGAGTATATAAAAATAGTTTGTTTCTCATTAAAACATTATTTCATTGCTTTCACTACATTATAACAATAGATTTGCTTAAACTGCAAAGTTTGATCTGTTGATCAAGTATTAACATGAACCAATGACTTTGTATTGTCTAATCATAGTGGCACAGTGGGTAGTGTTGCTGCCTCCCAGCTAAAGGGTCCTGTTTTTGATTGTGAGCATGGGTGACTGTGTGTGGAGTTTGATTTGATTCTATGTCTTTGAATCTAAACCAATTACATTAAAACCACCTAAGTTTTGGGTTCCCCTTGTGGTTCCCCTTGTGATTCCCCTTGGGGTGCGGCACTGCAGGGCCACATGGGGTGCTCTGGTGTCTGGCACCAGAACATTGGCAGTGGTATCGAACATTTTGATCCTCCACTAACAATAAGGGCATTTTTCAAATTAGGGCCCCAGGATTATTTGTGAGAACTCTTGACCGAAAGTCTGGTTCATTTTGATCAGTGAGAAGACAATCATTTCAGGCTCGGGACCCATGTTCGCTTAAAGGAGTGGTCTCGGCCACAGTACAACTTAATCATGTACAAATTTAATCAGCCATGGAAGACAATCGTACCTGACGAAGGAAGTAGATTTCTGTTTAGACGAGACATTATTTGTGTCGTCATATGTCATCCTTTGACTTACAAAGCCAGAGCTGATAAAATAGAACGGCACACAGAACATTTCTCTTTACATTTTTTCTGAAATAACAATAATATTAGGGATTGCATGAAAGTTCACTTACTTGTTCTCTTCTTCTCTTGTGTGGTGGCTCACAAACCAAATAAATGCATATTGCCATCTGCTGTATCAGAGAGTGTACACTTCGCACGTGAACCAGAGAATGGAGAACAAAAACAATGTAAATTCTGGCCTGCGTGGGAGAACGGAGTGGGAGCAGTAGTTCCTGGTCACGCTAAAAATCTGTCCTGCCCATTATGATGATGATGTTTTTTTTGTTTTTTTGTGGGATTAGGGAATTGACAGAATAAATGCATAGAACACATAATTCCATAGTGAAGAACAATAACAATCAGATAGAGTATTCAGTCATAAAGACATACATATACAGTATATTCACTGAGTGGAAAGTTAACAAAACAATTTTACATGTTGTCCGTGTATTTATTCCACAGAAGGCCTTGATTTATAGGATTATGGGGCTGATAAATAATGTCATTACAATAATCATCATGATTGGTTTAAATATACAGTGACACATGCTTTATACATGCTTAATGACGCTAATAGCCATAAATAGCCATCATCACCTGGGGAAGGTTCGTGCGACGGACTGTTAGAATTACAATGAGACAATTTATGGAAACCTAATCCGTTTTTGTTTTTTAAACCTTACGTGCTTGACAAATGTGGATTTTGCAGTTCCTGTTTTAATTGTCATTTCATCTTCCTATTTGGTATCTGTAAATTCATACCATTTGCTAGAAAAGAGTTATTTTCACACTTTGGCCAGTCCCAGATTTTTACTTACAAATCTCTCTCTCTCTCTCTCTCTCTCTCTCTCTCGTATTTCCTTCACTGGACAATCCTATTGTGTTTTCTGTTGATTGTTTTTTTTTTGTCCTCACTGACTTTTTTCAGACAATTTGCATAATGGGAATTTAGATTTGGGTTCACTTGTATGGGAAAAATTGATAATTGACATTTTGCACTGGAAAACCCCCCCCAGTGAAATCTGATGAAATGGTCACCTGTGTTGCACTGCGGGCTTCATGAGGCCTTCTGCTTGACTAATTCTCCTCACTGCGTTTGACGCAAAAATCTAAAATAAAAATTAGGAAGTGGCTTTAGGTTAACAACTTGGCAATATCTTGGTGATATCCGTCATGTCAGGGAAAGCACAGAGCTAATGTCACAGAAGTGAAATCATCAAGGTTAAGGTTGTTAAAGATCAGAATTCATATACAGATGGAATTTTTGTTTTGGCTTTATATTAAGCACTGGGTGGGAAGGTAGTCTGAAAACCACAATCGAGTGAAAGTATTCTTATTTTACAGTTTCACGTAGAAGTAAAAGCAGCCTTCAAAACTAACATGGGCAATTTAAAGACTGTGTGGAAAGACTACTGAATATAGTTTGGTTTCAGGTGAATCATTTCTGAACAAGGCTTTCATTTGAAGTGTCCTGCCGAATTGTAAAGATGTTGGTCAAAAAAAAACCCAACAACAACGTTGATTAACAGATGAGTAGTGAAGCGGCTGTGAGCATCAGAAAGATAAAAACGCATGATTAGGCATATGCAAGTAAACTGAGTGTTCTGCTCAAGCATTTCTGATTAGTATTATTATTATTACTACATGAAACTCTCCGACACAAGTCTGTCATGTAACACTGACAATGATCTGGACCAATTTAATCTCATTATTATTATTATATAGCACTGAAACAATAAGGAAGAACCTGTACACCACATCTCTTCCTGACCGCTCCCTTTCCCATGACTCGGCAAAAAAAAAAAAAAAAAACATACTCACAGGAAGTCGTGTGACTTCCAAGCAGTATGACACTATATATTGTGTTTTTTTTTTTTTTTACACATTTGTACTAGCACTCCACTCTGGCCAACCCGATGACCTCTTCATCTAAATTGGCATATTATGATGACAGGAAAGCGCCATTTTATATTATAACCGGGATGTTATCTCAATGGTTCTGAGTGGCAATGTGTCATTGTGATCCCTTTGTGTTTAAGAGTATAAGTGAACACGGGGAAAAATGTCAGACAGACATCTAGGAGCCAACGCACGTGTGATACAGATATGATGACTATCTGTTTACAGGCTGCTGAAACCCACCTCAAAAAAAAAAAGGAGAAAAAAAAAAACTGAGGTGACTCATGGCATTGAGACACATCCTGACAAATTAACCCCGTCCTTACACAACGGCAGACAATGTTGTGTGCGCTGACTTAAGGCGCCAACATTTGACAGATCATCAAAATGATTTGAAGTGCCGTCATTCTGCCTTTAAGGTGTACATTGTCAAGGATTTGCCTAATTTTATTCTGCTGCAGTTTACACTGTGGGGAAAACAAAGATGTGCTAATACCTCTGTGGCAAACAAATATTACTCGAGCATGACGTGGGCTTTCACCTGCATGCTAATGGTTTGTGCATAACGTTATTTGAGTTTCTGTGCAGTCAGGAAGAGTTTCTGCTTCACCATATACCGGTATGATTTGGTACAATTTGTTTTTGTCATGAGCTGAACGGGACCAATCATATTCACCTTCACTTATAAGATGATACTCGCCAACCACCCCATGACGAGTGATTCAGTGTTCTCCTGTCCCGCCTGCTGTTTTTTATTGGGCTTATTAAGGTCATTATCTTGAGACAGTAGTCTGACTTTTGTTTATTCATCTACAGAAGTGGTGGGAGTGAGAGTGAGAGAGAGTGAGAGAGAAAAAGAGTGGGGGCAGAGGAAGTCAGGAAGAAGCAGAAAGAAGAGAGAGAGAAACTGTCTCAGTGCCAGTGAGAGCGCGGATTGCCCGGGGCGACATTTACACGCCCTGACATGTTCAGCTGCCTTTGCTCGCCCTCCTTGTGGCTTTGTCCAGCGCTGTGTAAACAAAAGGTGCAAAAGGTGCACCGTGCATCAGGTGCTGCTGCGCTGAGAATAGACTTTACTCAGCTTTGTCTGAAACTCAGAAACACCCCTGACCCCACCACGCTCTCTTCCTCCCTTTCTTTACCCTCTGCTTCAAGCATGACGCAAGGATTAGACAGTCGCAGCACTGGAAGCACCTAAGCATTCACCATTATGCCTATTGTTCTCACTAAACTGTTTGTCTTGACTTATTGCAGGGCCATATGGTTGCCTCTGATTAACATCTCAAACTATTCACTGTGACAAAAGTTTGATTAGATTGAGACAAGCGAGCACAGACAGTATGTAAGGATGATAAACTGCCTCTCAACATCAGTCTCACAATTGCGAATTCATGCAGAACTTATCACCTAGCTGTGATTAAACAATAAACAATAAAACTGTTCCTTCATGGTTTTGGTTAGTTGTTTCCTGGAAGTCTGAAGTCAAACATTATTCTCTTATTCTGTTAATATTCTTCTAATTTTTATGGAAAATTGGTTTCAGGTTTTCACATTATGAGTTTTATGGCCGGGCAAAGCGGAGCAAACAAGGGAATCTGAGATAAGCAGTTCAGTGGAGGAATTAGACACAGCGTGAAAGAGATTGACGTCCAGCAGGAGGAACATACGCTTCTGACACGCCTTATTTCAAAATGATTTATTTATAGCTCAGTTATCCACAAGAAGACTGAACTGTGGACAGATTTTACTACATTTAAAAAAAAGTATTGCAATATACTGCACTTAGTTTCCAGGAATATTTTGGATAAAAAAGTCTTCCGTCAGCTGTGTAAGCAAAGTGGCTTTGAAGCTCTAGGAGGTGAAACGAGTTGATATTCATCAGAAGTACTTTGTTTGCTCAACTGATTAAGGACTTTTCTTGAAATGTCCTATTTCTCGGGAAACTAGCTCTAAACTACTAGTGAAACACTTTTGAAAATGCTTTATTCATCCAACCTAGCTAGATAGCTACAGTATATATCAGCATTCGTAATACACAAAGGCTACAAAACTACAGTAAGTGTTTTGACTTTACATTACACAAAATGAAACGATGCCTTACACAGCTTAAAGTGTCGCGATTCTGGGTGTCTGACTCATCTCTCAAGCTCAACAAAAGGGCTTCTTCAGCCTTGGTGTTCCAATATTCTTTAAACCCTTTTATGCACACTCATTAACACACTATTAGGACTACCCTAATACACAGGGTGTGGGCAAGCAGCAGATCCTCCCTGTCATCCTCTGCCTCATTAAGTTAGGGCTTTGGTCATTTTAAGTAAGACTGTGTCCAGTATGGCAGGAGTCTGCTGGCAGGAGTGCAACCTGAAGTGGTCTTATGCTGTTGTTGCCCGTCAACCTTAAGTTTTGTTACATTGTGTATTCTGAGATGTTTTTACTTTCTCAACAAGTCGTTTCACCCGGGAGAACTTTGGTTTGTCGTGATGTTTGTTTTGTGCCAGACTCCACTGAAAAAAAAAAAAATTTTGTTTGTTACATTTTTTGTTTTTTCTTACATTTGTGTAGGACTGAAGAGTCTTAAACTTTGTGAATTTTGTCTGGAAAGTATATTCTATAAAATTTAGCTTTTACCCTGAATATTAAAACATTTAGGCACTGGAGCATTTAAAACTCTAATAATTATTATTATTATTATTATTATTATTATTTCAGAAATACTTTTTAAACATGTTCTTTTTCACTTATGGACAATCCATTTACAGAAATGTGTATACATGTAATTCTGTAGAAATAAACTAGACTTCATATCATGCATGCAAGGGTTAAAGAAGAAGTAGAACGCAATGTCATGGTGTCAAAATATGGCGGATGCTGTGTTTTCAGTCTGCCAACGAAATGGGATGACTCACGTCATACAGACTAATGTCTACACACTCTCTCATTTGCTCACTCACTCACTCACTCACTCAGACAGTCCTCTTTTTGACCCTCTTACCAATCTACACAACACACACACACATTTCTAATTAATTCCCTTCAATGGCTTATTGTTTCATATAGTCTCCGGCTTGTTCAGCAGTAGATATTGACATATTGGTTTGCTCATGCTAATTTTTTTTACTGCCACATCATATAAAAGGTGTAATTGATGTTATCTAGTACTTTAATTGTATAAAAAAAATAAAAAAAAATTCTATGAATAAATTTCCTTGTATTTTCTGATCTTTTGACCTTGTTTACATAGAACTTAGAGTTAATTCACATCATCTTTTCTAAAATCCTGCATTGATCCATCTAGGTACAAACACTAGGAGCATTTATGTTGACAAGCTGAAGTCACCTGAACTTTATACCTGCTTAAAATAACCCTGCCTAGATCAGCCAATTAGCAGACTGCAGTACACAGTGACTCACAGCTCTGGTATACCCGCACGCACTCACGTTGTCCGACAGTTCCCTGAGTTGTGCTGATGTACACAAAGCACACAAGCCTGGGTTGGTCACAGGGTGATGTTCAAAAGAAAGAAGAAAATGTACTTACAGGATTATTATAACACTTAAGGACATTTCCATTTATATATATTTATACACACACACACACACACAAATGAGATTTTATACATAAATAATGAATTCAGTAATCAAATAAAAAAAAATGTTAAAAAGTTAATTACACAATTTATGGTAATTTACGACAACAATAAAAAATTCTTCTCCTAACATCAGTCAAAGATAAGTGTTACGTGAGCAGTGTTACAGGAGGAACCCTCAGGCCCTGGTGGTGTACTTGTTGACACTTCCTGGTGGGGATTTTTCAGGAGGAGTCCTTAGGTGACAGAATGAAAGAGGCTGTGGAATGACTAACACCCCTGGAAAGTACATGGCGTTCCCATCAGCAAGCCACTGCCCAAAGGTGACACAGGGGGCAAACAGCCCACAGGTGAGCAGGGTCATTGCCCTTAAGGAGTCTCTGGCAAACCAGAGTGATTTTTTTTTTCTCTTGAAGGTGTAATTCACACAGAAATGCTGACAGTGAATAATGATGGATGAAGCAAATAAGGGCGAGTCCGCATAATTTACAGTGGATCTTAACCTTCATTTGCTCCCTATTGCTTTCTCTGATTATAAGTGCTTTTCTGCTAAAGGAACTTTTTTTAAAAGGTTTGGAGGTTTTTATTGGTTCTTTGCACATGAGAGCTTTGACACCAAACTGAAATCACTTTTTTCATTGTGAGATTTCACAGGGTTCTTCAAAGAATATGAAGATAAAAAGCATTCCTGTCAGTCTTCATTTGATTAGTATTGTAGTATAGTATTGTAAAACAGAAAAGATAGTGTATGTCAATTTGGCCAAACAATGACAAAAATTAAGACCATATATTTACTCTTGTAAAGGGGTGAGTGACACACTTTTTCCATGACTCCAGGGAGGGGCCTTCTTCTGCCTGTCCGAGTTGGAGTCTAATGAGACCAGCACAGCTCGGCTCAAACCACTTCTGCAGTCCCTGTTCTTCCTGGAAACATCTGTGTGTGTGTGTGTGTGTGTGTGTGTGTGTGTGTGAGAGAGAGAGAGAGAGAGAGAGAAATTTGTTTGTTTGGTTAATATCACCAGCTGTGCAAGTGCCAGGGTATAGCTTTAGATTATTTTTTGTGTTTGTGGATCTCTCAATGTGTGTGTGTGTGTGTGTGTGTGTGTGTGTAATTTGCCATAGGTTTGAATTGATAAAGGGATAAACCTCTTACTGAAGATTGATTGAATGATTTAACCTGTATGGAAAATGTCTTTACTGTAATTTTTTTTAAAGAATAAACCTATGTACTTTTTTTTTCTTATAATAATAATAAAAAAAAATTTTTTTATCAAATCCAAATTGTCGAGACTTTAATGTAGACTAGTTACAGTAGGTTGGAAATGGAATAAAGGAAGACATAAACTTATTATTCACATTTCAACAAAATCTTTGGTTCTTGTGTAGTACCAGTGGAAGCAGTAAAAAGAATCTCTGCTGAAGGTTTCCATTTTAAATATCAGGATGACCTAGAAAGCAGACAATGATAATGATGATGATGATCGGTTGAATCAGGAGTTAGAGCATGAAGCAGTATCCTCTGTAATGCTGTGACCTTCATACTTCTCCTGCACACTACTGGAAATGAAGTCAGGAGTGCTTAAGCCAAATACAATACACAAACAATTTCTCACTTCCTAGTTCCCTGGGTTTCTCTTTCACTTTTGGACCTTCCTTTCACCTCTCGCCAACTGCTTTTAAGTGCGTATACTAACTCACGGTAACGGAGGAAAATGAGTGGATCATAATTTGTCTTCTAAAAGCCACACTCCTGAGATCAAGATTTAAGATTTGAAAATTTTGTATTATTCACACTTGTACGTCAGGACCCCACTTTTATCGATATACATTTAAAAAAATGAATATTCCTGACTGTTTACTTAATTCATGCTGCCGTGCTCACTTCCTAAGTACAGAACAATATTGTGTTCAATGGTGCTTTAAACCTAGTCGTTCAAAAGACAGATAGTGATTTTAATATCAGTCGGATTCCTCAGGCAGAAACGGCCTGGGCTTTGACTAAACTGCAAACAAAATATAGTAAATATCATCTAATGTAAATCCTATTCAGTATCCTCAATCCTATTACTCTTGCTGTCTATAATCATCTTACATTGTGTATATAAATGCCTGTGTGTATTAAATATTAGTATCTTAGGATTATTGATTTGACTTACTTACTGTATTACATACCTACTTACAGAAGTATTTGGCTCCATGAATCCAAAACTTAATCAATTCTTACCAAAACCAATGTACCCCCAGGGGAACAATAAATAGAACAGCATTACAAAAAGTTTTGCGCTTGAATCAGCTGCCTGAATCAAAGTGCACAGCCATAAAGGGTGAACCAACTACTCATGTAAAAACACTGATAAATCAGTACACTGGTACAGTGGAAATTATATTGCTAAATAAATCAGCCACCATCAACACTAATATCCTTGAAGCATTCCATAAGAAGACCACAGAAACATCCATGTAGCACTTTTATGAACAGTAAAAACTTTTTCCCTTGGTCCCATTTAAATTACAGTTTGTGACTGTTCTGTGCAAAAATCCCATGAGATCATATTTCCCCTATTCTAATGTTTGATGTGAACATAAACTGAACCACTTGACCTGTATCTGCATTATGTTGCTGCCACACAATTGATTGACTGAATAATATAATACGGTAATATTGTACTTGCATACTTTATTGTTGCTTATGGTATACGTGTTCAAATGATGGCACGGGGGCATAACCCTCACCAGGATGAAGCAGTTACAGAAAAGTGATTGAGTAAGTGAGTGAGTGAGTGAGTGAGTGTGTGTGTGTGTGTGTGTGTGTGTGTGTGTGTGTGTGCCTGCACTGCAGAGACAACAAGAAGCTCTTCACAAAGAACCAAGTGATTTTTTGTCCAATTTTCATTTGTCAAATGTTCGGTGTAAGAGCTTTCTTGCTTTGTGGCACACACTACAAAATTTTTCCCGGCTTGTAACTAACAGGAATGTCATCTCCACATAAGACAAACGATCCGGAGCTTTCCCACCTCTTCCGTATGGCTTATTCACATGAAGAGTAAGAGATCATCAGAGCCATTACTACTCACTTACTACTACTACTGCTACTATTAATACCACTATTAACATAATCAACAACAACGACAATAATAATAATAATAATAATAATAATAATTATTATTATTATTATTATTATTATTATTACATAATGCATTTTATAATAATAGTAATAATAATATAATAATTAGTATTATTATTATAATAATACTAAAAAGTATTATTTATGTAACAAGCAATAAAATTAATTTATTATTACTATTATTATTATTATTATTACCATCATTATTTTTATTCTGAAAAGTAAATGCAGCATTAATGGGCATAAATGAGAAGAAATTTTCAAAAAATATTTAATATAAAAAAATTATTAACAAATAAAATTACTAATTTGAGCCAGGATGAATGAATTAATTAATTCAAATGCATTCATTTTATGAAATACATTTATGTTTGTATCATATTCTGTATTGTAAAAAAAATGAGTACAGTACAGTAAAAGAAAATAATTTATTAACCTTTGGTAGTTGTTAGAAAACTCCTTGTCTTTATATTTGGATAATAGCATGAACAGTCTTAACAGAAAGGTGAATTAGTTCTTTTAAGGTCCAGGGCCTATTTTACACTCTGAGAATGAGAGGAAACTTATTTGTGTGTGATAAAATATTAGAAGGTGGGTAGTACTATGGAAAGTTTTGTGTGAATGAACTCAATAGAGGAAGACATTTGTCTGGGGTCTTTAACCACAGCATCCTGAGCAGACTGCCTCTTGTCTACAGCTCAGGGTTCGACTTTCTCTGCTTGTTGAAAGAGGGGGTTAATGCATCTGTGTGTCTTTCCAGGCAAAGAATGCAGATTTCCTGAATAATGTGGTCAAAACATTGAAACACGGCAAAGAGGTTTGGTTGGCCCACAGCAATAAGTAATGACAGTGGCACTTGTTGAAAGTGTATATACAGATTGTTGTACACCACAGGGGGATCTGAGTGTTTCTTCCAATGTTTATGTGCCCTCGGGAGTTTCAGAGTCACTTAGTAATCAGCATATGGCATCTTGCTCAGTGAGGAGCATGTTCTGATCTAATTGAACCACAAGTTTAGTTGAGAAATAAACATCGCTAAGACTTATGACATATGGCTAAACAAACCAGTGTTGTTATCCATAAACCCATATCAGCGTAATTCAGGCATGTTAAATGGTATAGTATCTTTTATGCAAAATTCACTTTTTACTTATTTTTAGAAATTCAGATGGGTTGAACAAACAAGAACAAAACAAAAACAAAATAATGTGAAAGATAATGTGCTTTATGTCCTTTTTCCATTTATGTATTGGCTAGGGTTTGAACAAACCAACTAGATTTCCCCCTGTTGTGGCTTTACAGTGGTGGTCAAAAGTATTGAGAAAAAAAGTGAATTTCAATGTTTGACATTTTCAGTAAAAAAACAAATAATGACAATCAAGACAATAAGAATACTTGTTACTTTATGCAATGACATTGCTATACAATAATCAATCAATATTAAGTATGAAGTCCTTTATTCTTCACAACCTAGATTTTGCTTATAGAGTCAAAAAAGATGTCTGCAGTACTCTGGTGTTACTTGCTCGGTCCATGTTGGTTGATTGCTTCCTGAAGGTCATGTACAGAAAACAGTTTCTTTACTGCAACACCCATATTCATTATTGTCCAACAGATTTCTATTGGGTTTAAGTCTGGAGATGACCCAGGCCATGGCTCTGAATACCAAAAGCTAAATATCATCTATCTATATCTAGCATATAGGCTAGAACTGATTAGTAAAAATGAACTGTTTTGTGCACAGGGAGAACTAACACGTGACATGTTGTCTTAATACTTTTGCCACTACTGTGTGTAAGAAGTTACCCTCCCCCGGCTTGTTGCTCAGTTCGGCTGTTCTCTGGCAGGGTGTGGCTCAGCAGCAGCTCATTTCCACAGACACTGAAACAGCACATTTAGAGAAAGAGTTAAAAAAATTGCGTTCTCTTTTAGTTGGAGAACTGACAGACAGGGAACGTCTGAGATTTATGCTAACTTGTTAGAGAAATAGTAAAATATGCAACCTTTAATATTGCTTGTGCTGATGATCCACATGGATGTTTGGGTTTCGATGTTTACAATAAACATCGTAAACAAGGCCTTAATGTGAGTACAGGGAGCTGCACAATTAGAGCGAAATTATTGTGTAAAATAAAAAATACAGACTGATTGAAGTTTGTCACATGCTAAAGAAGTAACTTTTTGACTTTCGTAAAAAATTACTAATGCCATATATCACTACTCCAAAATATGTACGTTTATACGTATCTTGAATACGTATAAACTTTCAAGTCTCTTTGTGGGACAACTGAGAAAATATCTAACAAAATGAGACAGATGGTTGTTCAGCAGGTCTCGAGTATTGGAAATAAAAATGCACATAAAAAAAAATGGTATTAAGAACAATCAGGGCTGTTTTTATTTAATAAAACCATATTAAAAGTCTGTTACAATTGAGAATTTACTAGATTTTGGATGCATTATCCTAGTAAGGGAGGCAAAAAATAATAATAATCACCACAAAAACCCTCACCAGTTTCAGAATTGCAGGTGCCTGCTCCATAATAACATGCAGTGTGGCAGGGCTTTATGAAAAAAAGACTTGAGAGCAACTTACAAAATACAGCACCTTCACTGATTATCTTTGAAATTGCAGTTAATTGGCAGATGAAACCAATCCATTGTATATCCATTGTAAAATATAGTGATGGGTCACTGATGCACTGATGCAATGTTTTGGGGATGTTATGCAATTGATTCAGGAAACATAAAGCTCATCAATCTAATTATTAATTAGATATTTAAGTGTAAAAATAGACAACCAATCTTCCAATCTTCATTTCATCATTTTTGTCTCAAAAACATGTACATTTTGCACTATTTCATACTTATATTACATATTACTTATTACACAGTTCACTGATCTTTACAGTCATTATTATACCTTTTTACTTGGGTCATACCTTATGCTATTATATTGCAGAATTTCTCAGTATTTCCATGTGCAATCTCAACCTGTGCAAGATTTTTATTTTATTTTATTGATATAACCTCTGTCCTTTCATATGTTATTTGTGTTTATTTGCTGTATGCACTTTATGTTAACTATAGAGTGTGCAACTTTAGCAGAAGAATACCACTTTTTCTCCTCTTCTCTCTCCCTGTCTCTCTCTCTGTCGAGCTACACATGTCACTCCTGAGCTGCCAGCTCAGTGATCCAGACCCCCTCTGCCCTCTGGATCTGTCTGACTCGTCCGGGTGTCCCGGTTCTGGTTGGAGACCTCATTAAATGGATGCCTCTTGTGGTCTGTTTGCTTCCTCTGCAGACATGCTGGGTTTACTCAGTGATTGGAGAATGAGCTCAACAATTGAGCCTCAGAGTAGATTCATTGCTCTGCTAAATTGAAAGAACCCAGTTAAGCTGGTTCAGGCACTTTGAAAGAATGTCTACAGTCAGCTCCTTGTAGCGCTGTATCAAACACATTCCACTGCACAGGGATTGAATAAATGATCAGAAATATTTCTGATCAGAAAAATGTATACTAGAAGAACATCAGCAAATTTTCTGTATCCTTCATGTTCCCTAAATGAATCAAATCATTTTCATGCCCAGTCACTCCACACCTCTTACCACTGACTTGTCTGAGATAAGTCAACTCACCATTAACTATTTTATATTTGAACCTAACATTTTCTTCAAAATGTACTGTGCCTATAATGTATTTTGTTCATTTTTTAAAATAGTAACTAGTGCACATACATATATAGTTAAAAAACATAAACAGTGAGATACTTTGGGAAAATAAGGCTTTGCATGGACTCAGTGCCTATTTGAGGTGATTGTTGGAATTTAAACCATCAGCAAATGCTCCAGAACAGTCACTAGCGTATATTACTCAGTCACTGAACTGAAAACTGGAAGACTGATAACTACAAGTCAAAAAAAATAGTTGACACTTCCTCAGTGGTTATCATTTTACAGTAAAGGATTCCAGTGAAAGTTGTTCAAGGAAACACTCTACAGACAGAAGCTTTCACAGATATTTTCCCTTCTCTCTCTCTCTCTGTGTGTTTGCTTCAAGCAGTTGAATTGGTCACTAATCCATTTTTTTAAATTATTTAAATCTGGTGGTTAATAAAATAAAAGAAAATGTATTAAAGTTTAAGATTATGAAAAGTCATAACCTCCCACATTAAACTGCATAATTTAATATTCATTAAATGAAATTCTAAACCTTGAACTGACAGCAGGTAGTTTGTGTTCATTTGTCTGTGTGAGTGTGTGTATGTGTGTGTGCCCTGCAATGGATTGGCACCCTGTCCAGGGTGTACCCTGCCTTGTACCCTAAGCCTCCTGGGATAGGCTCCAGGTCCCCGCGATCCTGAATACAGGATAAAGTGGTATAGAAGGTGAGTGAGTGATTCTTCACATTTACTGTAATACTCATAGACACACTCTGGAGGGATGAACCACAAAACCTACTCATCTCCAGTCATGTGTTTCTATATTTCTCTCTATGAGTGTGTGTCTGTGTGTGTGAGAAAGAGAGAGAGAGAGAGAGAGACAATGACTTGCCCAAAGCAGAGAATAGCTCAGCATAAGCTATATAATTATATCCACATGTTTATGCCAAGTTATGTGGAAGGTACCGTACTTTCCATGTCTTGTAGATTAGCTCTGATAGGCTGCCCAATTGGAGGAAGAGAGAGTTCTCTTTTTCATGTTAACACTCAAATTAGGGGGAGTGTCTGAGTTCGGTATTCTGTGCGTGCATGATATACAGGGCAAAGTTTCAGGTGTATTGTATTGTATTCATTTCAAAACAGAGCCTCTGCTCCTTTCTGCACATATATTGAAATAGAGGTAAATATTTTTTTTCCCGAAGATCTGATAAAATCCCTTGTTACAGATTGGCTTCCTTAAAAATATTTCAAATATTTTTAATCAGTTAGTGATAAAATTTTGATGGTTGCAGATGGGATTTTGGGCCAGCCTATAATAATGAATCTTTCGTTTATTTCACTTTCATTTTTTATTTGTACAGGTGTATCTGACCTCTTAAATAACTTTTTTTTTAAACTTTAACAACATTTAGGACCATATTTTTCTTGAAATACAGAAACACCAATATAAAAATGTACAGGTTAATGCAGTACCCTCCAGCAGCTTGTCCCTCTGTCTGCGCAAGACCTTTAAAATTACCTCACCTTCTGTCCTTTATGCTGCCCCTAAAGGCCCTTTTTTTTTTTTTTTACAGCTGGTATTAACATGCATCTCACGTGGTCAGACCACAAACGGTCAGCTCTGAGTACAAGAGCACATGGAGTCCTATGTGTCTCTAAGCCATGTGGTGAAACCGCATAGATAGGGAAGTGATCAGGAACACATGTGTACACACTAATATGTCACAACATTAAAGGACCTCCTAGTCACCAGTGTTACCTGGTTGTCATGCAAAATAGTGATGGTTAAAAAGCCAAGTAACGTTGTGTTGTTTGTTATACGCAAGAGGGTTTTATTGATCCATTCTTGTTCATGTGCTGTGTTGGAAACATAGTATTTTTTTTTTTAATTCTGTAGGCTTTAGGTCTGGATTATGGGTCTTAGTATGAACTTATGAAATATAAAATGATGTTGTTTGATGTTTAACCTACTTGTGAAAATTCTAACAATTTTAACTAATTACAAAAAATGTGCATAAAAAGAGTTAGTAATTGGGTATATTTTAGTTTGGTAGTTTACATCGGTGGCCAAAAGTAAAAATGGTTTGACATTCTCAGTTTTATTAAATAATAACAATCAAGACAAGAAGAATAATTTCTCATTCAATATAAAGTATGTAAGTTCTTTATTCCTTCAAACTTGGATTTTTGCTGAATCTGGCTAAGCATAGAGTCAAAAAGCAGTACTCTGGTGTTACTCGCTCAGTCCACATCTGATTGATTACTTCCTGAGGATAATGTACAGAAGACAGTTTTTTGACTGCTACAATCTTATTCACTATTGTCCAAAAGTTTTCTATTGGGTTTAGGTCTGGAGATGACCCAGGCCATGCTCTAGAAGCTGAATACGTCTGTCACATAGTTTCTTACTAGTTTTTCAAGTAATTAACACAACTCTTGAGCTAGATAGGCTAGAACTGAGTTGTGAAATCACCCATTTTGTGCACAGGGAGAACTAACACATGACATGTCGTCTTAATACCTTTGGCCATGAAATGTTATTACAATGTTGTATTACATTGGCAGAGAAAAAACTGTGTTGGATTTTGTTACAGCTACGGGCTATTCAAAGTGATTTATTATCTACAGCTTAATGAAATGTTTTTTCTTACAAAGCCCCAAAGGTATGGAATAGCCTTCCAATTAATGTTCGGGACAGTTTTTAAGTCTTGGCTAAAGGCCTATTTATTTAGCCAAGGAACAGATCTGGGAGACTTAAAGTTTAGATGCTGTCTTTCCCACTCTCATTGGTCACTCATGTCTGTGTTTCCTTCCGGCTCTCCCTTTTAGTTATGCTGCCATAGTTAGTCCTGCCGGAGTCCCTGCTTGCACTCTACACTAAATATACATTCACCTTACAGATTGTGTGACCATTCTATAACTGTTATCTCTCCTTCTCTTCTGCTCCCTCCTCTTCTCTCTCTTTCCCTCTTCCTGTCTCTCTTCCTGTCAAGCTACACATGTTGCTCCTGAGCTGCCAGTGATCCAGACCCCCTCTGCCCTCTGGAACTGTTTGACTCGCCCTGGTGCTCCACTTCTAGTTGGAGATCTTGTCACATGGATGCCCCGGTGGTCTACCTGGGATGTGTGTGGTGACTGGGGACGACTATACTTTACCATGAAGACGGTCCTGTCCTCGGCTGATGCAGACAGCTGTTCTTGGAGGACTTGTGACT
>JAOVVB010000041.1:7395538-7410229 GCA_028570985.1 Heterobranchus longifilis
AAAAGCATTCTAATTTAGCAGGCCTCTGTATTCTGCCTTACATTAACATTTTCCTGCCTTTAGTACCACAACTATTTAAAACATAAAGAGAAGGCAGTAGCTGAAAAAGCAATGAACACAATGAATTAATATGACAATAAAAGTAGATATATGAAAATAAAAATTTAGGTTAAGCAAACCAATTCACATTATAAACACACCTTGTCAAGAAGTAACATATTGCAAAACTATGCACAATTAATCATAAAATTAACCTGAATGGATGATTCAGGAGCTGAAGCTGATACGGCAGTCTAGTGGTCAGCACTGTGTGAACCCTCAACTTGGAGGCCTTACAACTCCAGGGTATACAAACTATCGCAGGACACACTCAATCACACATTAATTCACACACTACGGGCAATTTGAGGAACATCAATCAGATTAGGCTAATTGAAGTTTCCAAATTGCTGGTAGTGTGTGAGTGAGTGTGTGCTTGTGTGCCCTTGCAATGGATTGACCCCCAAGTCATCTGGCATGGGCTCCAGGCTTCCTGTGACCCTGTAAAGTATAGAGAAGAGTTGAGAGAGAGAGGGAGAGAGAGAGAGTGAATGAACTGAAATGTAAAAACTGACATTTTTATTATATGCAGGATATGGCCAAACATGGACATCTGTCTGTGACAACCATATTTGTATGTTGAGCATCCTATTTCAAAACCATGGCCAATATAAGATAGTTTGTCGCCTTTTTGCCGCTATAACAGCCACCACCCTTCTGGGAAGACATTCCACCAGATGTTGGAACATGGCTATGGGGATTTGCTCAGTCAGCCGCGGAAGCATTAATGAAGTTGGGGACTGAGGTGAGAACACCTGGTGTAGTGGGTCTCTCAATTTCAATTCATCCAACACAGAGGGGTTTAGTTAGGGTAGAAATCAGGGCTCTGTGCAACCCACTTTACACCAACCTTCTACACCGATCTTGGTAAATCAAGATTGGTTTCCCAAGCTCCTCCTCCTACCACTCCCATCATGCTGGAACATGTTGGGCCTCTGAAACTGCATTGCTAGATCATACAAATAAATCCAGACTGCTTCCAACTTTATAACAACAATTTGGGCCCATATATGAGTGTGATGCTCAGGTGTCCACAAACTTTTGGCCATATAGTGTATTATTCACAATTAACCACAATAACTGTCTCATGAAAGTATTCGTGATCAAACCACTGCTAACTAGGTAATTTTTGCATTTATTTATTTGTTTACCATACTTATCATACACTATATGGGCAAAAGTATGCGGACACCTGACATCTGCCTTCCCCAAATTAATGCCAAAAATTTGGAAGCATACAATTATGTAGGAAGACTTTGTATGGTCTATGATTAATTTTTTATTATACTGGTACTCAGCAACTGAATCTAAAGCAGTATGATAATGCCCCTGTGCACAAAATTGATTTGGAAGAGAGAAGTGGCTGACAGAGAGCCCTGACCTGAATGTACTTGGAATCCCGATTGTGCACAAGGCCTACAACATCAGTGCCCAACTTCACTAAAAACTCTGGTGAATGACTGGGCATAAAACCCCACAGCCACATTCCAAAATCCAGGAAAGGGATGCCCAAACTCCACATTAATGCCCATGGCTTGGAATGGGTTTTTCGAGGACATACGGGTGTGATAGTCTGGTGTCTACATACTTTTGTCCACATAGTGTATAGTAAAGTTTAACAAAAACAATACATAGTAACTGTAAATGACAACAGTTATAAAGGCTTAACCATGTCCATGGTGCATGTAAAACCAATTTCTCTCTTTTGCTCTAATCTCTTTGCAATTATCTCTTAACTACTGAAAGGCTTAATTATTAGTTCACTATAAAAAAAAAAAAAATATTGGACAGTCATAACAAGGAAAGCTGCCAGCATAAAATAGTGCAGTGTTACTATAGAATTTACATTGGTAGATATTATATTACAGTACATTGCTCTACATCCTATACTGTGCTGCTGAGCAGCAGTTCTTGGAAAGGAATGTCCTTAAACATTAAGGAACTTTTGAATGTTGAGTTATCTAACTGATTGGACTTGAAGATGTTTTGGGGGTTTTAAAGATGTTTCAGGTTTATTGTCACAGTAAAGAAACATGTTTCCCCCATACAATGAAAATCTTCCTTTGCATATTCATAGTTCACAATTCAGGGTTTGTTTGCAAGTACAGTAGTTGGTTTTCACTGTAGCCAAGCAGAAACAAACTTCAACAGTCAGTTAAAGACCAAGATTAGGTGGTGGCCTTGTTTGAAAAATAACCTGCAGCCAAACAGGTCCTCAGCAGATAAGACTGGGCACCCTTAGGGCTCTTTGGTCTTAGGGGTTTCTTCAATGATGCAGCCCATTGGACTGTAATTGAGCTTGATGAAGACTAGGACCCGACTCCAGACTCCCCAGATCCTTCTCTGATCGAGCATTCATGGGATGCTCTGAACAAATAATTCCAATCCACTGGGGCCACATCTTGCAGCCCACAGCACTTAAAGGTCCTGGTGCCAATGTCCTGGTGCCAGATACAAGAGCATACACGTCAGAAGTCTTGAGGAGTCATGCCATGAAGGGCCAGAGTTGTCCAGGTGACACAATACTGAGAATTATGTGTTGTGTTCTAATGTTATGGCTGTTTAGTGTAAGTACCTCCACCCAACTGATCTGCTTGCCACCACCCATAATTTTCAGTTAATAGTCTTGCCAGCTCGATTTCTCTCAGCTCTTGGGGGAAACTGGCAAGATCAGACCTGTTCCGGAAGTCTACAAAGTAAGTCATCATCAAACTCATGGTTTGCTAGGATGACTGCCTGGAAGAGATCCAAACACCAATTTGGTTTTGTACTAAAACAAAGAGGCCTGGATGGCCAGATGTTTGCCTGCAGGGTGAACCTCTGATGCTATGTCACAATGGACATCATGAGTCTCAATGACTCATTTACAACTATAAATGAGGAATTAAAGGGGTCTGAAGATGGCTCTCAACCAAGAGAAATGATCAGTGTAATGATAAACATTTGGGAACAAATGGAGACAAGTTCAGAAATTTTGATTGACACTACCATCCTAGAGACATCAAACGTCTCCCCGGAACGACATTAGGAATTAATGCCGAGCTATTTTTCTAATTTCTCATTTTATGTAAAACAGTGATTTCTTTTTTTAAAAATGTATAATGGCAACTTTGATAATTTCACTCAAATAAATAAATTATATATGTTTATTTTCCAGCTATAGATTTAGGTGGTAATATAAATTTTAGCACTGTGTGCATTTGAAAGTTTTTAACATAGTTTATGACAATGAGAATAAAAATATTGACACACTACAAACCAGATAATGGAAGCTAATAAAAAAAACATTTCCAATGTAAATGTTCTCTGGTGCTGGCCAGACCATGACACATAAATGCTGCATCGCTTCATTTTAGCCTCATTTTTTATAAGTTAAGTTGTGGGCCTGTGCGTTTTATATCATACATTTTATAGTGCTTAAAACATTTGTGCCTTTTTCCTAACATTGTTATTTATTAAAAACAAGATCAGATATATTTAGCCTTCTATAATGTCAGCACTTCAATAACAATACTTGACTTATAAAGGAACAATTCTATTGGCAGAACAAGTAAATCACAAAATACAGATATTTATATCACACAACCCTAACAATATTTTAAAAAGATATTTAAAAAATATTTTTAATATTAAATATTTTTTTAAATACTGTGCCATTCTTTTTAATCCTTACACACATCTTAATGTTATCCATTGTAGGAGAAATTGATAAACTACCAATAGGAAGCAGTATATTTCGTATGTAGGTGTCATATATAAAACATAGTTTTGATGTGACTCAATGCTGGTTTTCAGGCTGGGAGTGGGGAATGGGGGACGCGGGCTGTGGGTAGAAACCCCAATGTGTCCTGGATTTGAGTACATCAGTGATGGCCACAGGGAGGCATGTTGTCTGACACCCGCTTCCAGTGCATCGTCCTTCTTTGACCTGCACAAGTCCAACAGATAGATGGACAATGAATAGACAATGGAAAAGAAATTACTGTCAATATGCACAAATTCATTGCACTGGGACAACTGTGGAATAAGTTGTGATCTTCGTTTTACTTTACAGAAGAAAAAAAAAACTTTTTTCCTGTAGGTAACCAAAATTTAATATCTACAAGCAGACCATAAATACAGAGGGCTACATTGATTAGTGTGCCCTCTAGTGGATTAAAAACGTACAAGCATAGAACCGCATTTAGACTTAAGAAGAATAAAAAGAAATTGTATTAGAAATTGCATGATTATTAAAAAAAACACATGTTTTCTGTCAAACAAACAACTATGCAAACTTCTGTATATACTTTCATTACAATTAATTTAATTCTGCAATCTATATTTTGTATAGAGTTCAAGGGTCCTACAGTTCCTTGTGTCATAAAAATGGACTCAATCAACAAAGATGAACTTGTATGTGGTTGCACTTGTTTGAACACTATTATAAACTATATATTTAACATGGTTAGAACGACTTCTTCCCTATAGGGCAGACTCATCATCGTCATCATCATCATCATCCATACCGTTTTATCCTGTATACAGGTAAGACACAATATTCTGAAGATTGTATTCTTGATGAAATTGTGTGAACTATTCATGAAGTTTAATCAGTACTTGTAAGTGATTGCTCAAGTTAAAATCTCATAATATCATCAATGACACCTAATCCAATAAAAAAAAGCTAACCCCAAATTCTCTGCTGTAAAAACCCTTCATAATTTTGTAAACAACATACTGCATTCATAATACAGCTTTGTTCCCTTCAAATAAAAGGGGAAAAAAAACACTCCTCTGATTAAACTGGAGGGAGTTACATTCTACTTATTATACATTACTCAACTCACACTCATTCACCTTCTGTTTGTTCCTCTGTAAGTCCTGAATAAGTCACTTGGTTTACTACATTCCTTCCACAACCCTGCTTAACAAAAAGCTATTTTAGCATTCCACCACCTCGCCGTTTGTTCAACCACATGAAATGATTTGTAATGAAAGCCGACTCACAAGACATATTGAGTTTTAAAAGCATGAGGCATATTTGACCACTTGCACCCCTCATCACACACTATCTTCACGTGAAAGAAGTCAGCTGTGTGTGGAAAAGCCTACATGATTTAAACGCTTTTTTTCTGGGGCAAAAATAATCATTCTGTAAAAAAGAATAACTCCTAAAATAAACCGACCAGTCTAATAATTTGCATAAAGCTTGGTGGGAAAAAAATGGTGTGCATTTATTGGATTTATAATTAGAAGTAAAAGCTCCCGGGAATAGTGACCCCTGACAGATAGTCTTTTCACTGATGCTGTTCAGTTGCTGAGGCTGTCTCTAATATTGACAAATGTAATGAGAGCACTCAGACTACAATAGCACTGTCATTCTAAAAGCCCATGGGCCACCTTAGAAAACTCACACACTCCTGTTACAATTGCTGTCACAACACCACACAGGCTCACCAAGGACCAAGAGCCACAAACACATGTGGTCGTGAATAATGTTGCACCTCTGACACTAGTGTGTAGACTGCCAGGTCAAAAAAAATTCCAGTTGAATTCAAACAAGCAAATACTTAAAATTCTTTGACTGGAAAACTACTACAGTGTTTAATTTGATTAAACGGCAACCACAGATTATATCACCACTCCTTTGAGACTATACAGTGGGCACTATGCATGATGGGGGCATCGCTTTCATGTGCTCCCTTTCCTACCCTGATGCACTCATCGCACTGGAATAAGGTCAATCTGAATTCATAATTAATAGGGTTAATTAATTAAGGAGTAGCTCAGTGGTTAAGGCACTGGACTACTGATCGGAAGGTCCCAGGTCCAAATCCCACCTCCACCAAGTTGCCACTGTTGGGCATTTGAGCAAGTCCCTTAACCCTCATCCGCTCAGATGTACAGTATACTCACTCATTCACACATTGTCTATACCTCTTTATCCTGTATACAGTGTGTGGGGGGGCCTGAAGTCTATCCCAGGAGACTTAGGGCTCGAGGCAAGGTACATCCTGGATGGAGTGTCATTCCATCGCAGGGCACACACACATACACACGCTCACTCACACGCTCATTCACACACTACGTGCATTTGGGAACACCAATTAGGCTAATGCGCATGTCTTTGGACTGTGGAAGGAAACCGGGGTACCAGAGGAAACTCACCAAGGATGAGGGGAACACGCAATCTCCATGCACACAGACCCGAGGTGGGAATCGAACTCAAACTAATGCAACGTGCCACCCTCAGATCCATTATGAGATAATATGTAAGTTGCTTTGGATAAGGCCGTTAAATGTTAATGATTAAGTTGCGTTATAAAAAATCAACAAAAGAAATCACAGCTATGTTTAAGAATGAAAGTATAACACACAGTAGAACATTTCCACATGCTTGATGTGACAGAACAGATTGACCCAGTTCTAGCGATGAGTGTCAGGGTAAGTAGGGAAGTGCATGAAATAGGGAAGCGAAGATTATCGAAACAATGTCATGGCTAATTCATATCGTAATCAAAGCTTTTAACATATGCAGTCCTAACTATTGGAGTGTGTGATTTTATTTTGGTCAGGCAAACTACATAGACATAAAGTATAGGTACATACATAGATGATTCATTTATTTATTCATTCATCTTCTAAACCGTATATCCTGCGTACAGGGTCTTGGGGCCATGGGCCTATTCCAGGAGACTTAGAGGCAGGGTACACCATGAATGTGATGCCAATCTATTGCAGGACACAGACACACACACAATATGGACAATTTGGGAATGCCAATTAACCCAATCTGCATTTCTTTGGACAGGGAGGAAACCGGAATGCCCAGAGGAAACCCACCAAGCATGGGAAAGACATGCAAACTCAGATGTGGGAATCGAACACTCAACCCTGGAGGTGTCAAGGCCACAGTGTTAACCACTATGCCACTATGCCTTCAGGTCTCAAGTTATGCATCCTAAATTCTTCTTTAAGATTTGTCTTGAATGTTTGTTCCCTACATTTGCATGTCAGTAGAAAAGAGTACATTTCTGAACAATCCTTTGCCATTTAACATTCAGTTACCGAAAGAGAGATACAGATATGACTACATTCACATTACGAGCCTGAAGTGACTCAAATCTGATTTTTTTACCCTAATGTTACACAGATCAGATTATATACGCAGTCCAAGATAGGGCTGTAAATACGATATGCAAACATGCGAGTTGAATGAGGACAGGCAGATTGGTATTTACGTGACTTTTTGCCGCTTGATGTCATCGGTCAGCACTGGCAGCTCAGGGATTTCCTATCAGTGCTAGCAATAGCTGCTAAATCAGCAAAAGCAAGGTGTGTCGTATTGCCTCCTTCTGGACATCAACAAATACAGATGACTAACTGCTTTCCATCTTCAAGAGATAAATCCCAAGCATTTTTTTGCTAATCGATTGTATGAAAAGAATGAGTGGTCACACAAATATGACATTTTAACCCAGACAAGCAAGCAAAGATGTATCTATGTGCACATACATGCTATTTCAAAGAACAGACGCGTTCACATTAAAGTCAGATAAAAGTCTTTTGTAATGACGAAGGTGAACTGTCATGACCAATCCTAGCTGACCAGAAAATCCATTAGGTTGCTGTTGTTGGGCCCTTGAGCAAGGCCCTTAACCTGTCTGCTCCAGGGGCGTCATACTGTATAATGGCTGACCCAGCGCTCTGACCCCATCCTACTAACATGAAGCTGGGATACGCGAAGAATAAAAACATTTTACTCTGCAGTAATGTATATGTGATGAATAAAGGCTGAACTCATAACTTATAATTAATGGTAATGAACTGAATAAAGAATCTGTGCTCCACTGATTTTCTGTAGATGTGATGACTATTTCACAGTACGTGTGCAAAGAAAGTCAGACCTTGTAACACTTAACTTTGGTCTGGCTGTGTCAGTGACTCACACCCTCCTGATCCACACTACTTCTCTGTTGTAAGTGAATATGTTATATTGCTGAACAGCCACTTGTTTTCACAACAGCTTATTGACTTTACTTAAATTCTAGTAAATGCAATTCTCCAACAAATTGCCATATAGCACTCACATCATTACACAATATACACACACTCTACAAGCATTGAACTATACTTAACCCATACTGTAAGAAATATTTTTGTCACCAACTAAAGTCTATGGCTAGGTCATGGAAAATTCTTGAAACTGACCCATAAAATGTATATGCCTCCCTGGTGATCACTAGAACAAACCCTTAAGGTTAAGAGAAAATGAAAAAGCATGTGGTCCTAACTATTTTTGAGACCAAAGAAATGTTTGTTTGTGCACAGAGAGGCTATGTTAGCTTTAGAAGAATGGCAAACACACTACTGATTGCATACTGACAGGCTAGTGTCAAAGCCCCTGTCCTCTCAGCTTTGGACTGCTTCTTTACGCGGGAGTGTGCTGATAAGTCTGCTGCCGTATTTAGTAACAACTAATTGTGAACAACTGGTCAAACCACAAACCACACGCTATGTGTATGTGTGCTGTGGGCTAAAGGAACTGTAATCAATACCCGTTATTGGCACTCACATTCTGTCACGAGCTCTCTGTGTTGCCTACTTGTTTGTGAAGAGTCATAAAGTGGTAAGGACTGACTAGGAAGTAGTTTAATCAGAAGTGTAGCTGCAATCATTTTCTGTGTGATGGTTATTGTCATTACAATAGAAGGTGTGGTCTAAGTAATAATGAGTCGTTTCTCTGCTTGCTAGTCTGGAATAAACTGTAAAGTGACTTTGATTGTGGCATGGTTATTGCTAACAAAAGAAAGTGGTGATATTGGTTTGTATGGTTAGTATGTCATGATTCTTCACGTATTTGCAAGCAACATTAAATTTACAGAGCCACCCCTCAATTCTTCATAGATTGCTTCCAAAAAGCCAGACTTTCTTGCATTTTTTTATTGAATATTGAGTAGTAGTTATCCAGACTTCCCAAATGACTTTTTAAGCTCTAATTTTTAGTCCATTTCCTGTACCTGCCCAGTTTCAGAGGAATGTTTTTTGTTTCTTAAGCCACAAAGTGAGCTATGAATGTGTGAAAATGATTCCTTATGCTCCCAGAACCACTGGTTCATAATTTGAGTCCTGGAACATAGTCCTGTGTCATCATGGAAGAAAAACTCCATTGATGTAATAACCTGGTCATTCAGTACATTCAGATCATCAGCTGATTTCATTTTATTGCTCCATAATGTTTCTGAGTCTAGACCTAACTAACTGAAGCAACCACAGATTATATCACTACCTCTGGAGACTATACAGTGGGCACTATGCATGATGGATGCATCACTTTTATGTGCTCCCCTTCTTACCCTTACCATTGCTCTCGAATAGGGTCACTCTGAATTCATCAGACCACATGGCCTTTTCCATTGCTCCAAAGTCCAATTTTCATGCTCTCTAGCTAATTTAAGCCCTTTTTAAAATAATTTTTCACTAACAAGTGGTTTTCTTATGACCAGTCCCAGTCTTGTAAGTTCTCATTACATTGTATGCTTTTGGAAATGTTCTTACTTTCACTATTAAACACAACTGTGGTTTTTACTGTTGATTTTTCCCCATGCAACTTCACCAAGTGTTTAAGTGATCTCCATTCATGATTTTTTTCTGATCACATTTCTTCCACAGAGTTGACGGTTCAGCGCTATCATTCCAGGTTCCAATATCCCTCCATTTTCAGCACTATCCTTCTAGGTTCAAATTCAGCACTATCCTTCCAGGTTTTGATAATATGTTGAAGGGTTCTTAACCCAGTTCCAGTAATCTCCCTAGTTGTTTTCTTTGCTTGGTGTAGCCCAATAATTTTAGCCTTCTGAAATGATTACGGCAAATGGCTGGGCAAAATAGTTTAATTTAATGGGAAGAAATGAGGCTTGGCTGAAGACGTTTGCACAGTATTTTGTTACACATTTGAAGCATGATTTTTTTTTCTTGAAGCATGAATGGTACAAATATATAAAACAACCATAATGATAATTGCAGGCTAAAGGCACTAAAAAAGTAATATACGAAACACACAATAAATGGCTTAATATTGTATTTTACTTCGATAAAAGACTTTAACCTTTAAAAATGAAGTGAAATAAAAAAAAAAACATTGTTATTTAGTATTTAACTACATTATTCAGAATCAACTGTAACAAACAGCATAGCTAATATTTATTTGCTATGAAAGAGGGTCTTTGTACAGGTCTGTGATCGAATGGAACATGTTTCTAGTGGTTTAAGGTCAGTGACAGCAGGATGCTGTGCAGAAGACAAAAGGGAGTGGAAAAAAATATCGCAGGTTAATATCTCCACTCGACTTAGACAAGTGAGAACTAACCACTGCATAGCATCAAAGAGCTGGTCGGAAACAAAACAACAACAGCAGCAGCAACACTGAGTATGGTGTTTGGTGTTTTCTGAGTGGACATAGAGGAATAGCGTAACCTGTGTCCCTGTAGCTCAGCTAACTGCTGACTATTCTGAGTAACTGAGCAACTGAGCAAACTTTCTGGGATCTGGGAACTTTCTCTTTAATCTGACACAGCTGTGTAGGACCTGCCATACTGTATGTGTGGGCCTGGGACAGCTTGTTGAAAGTGTGCATAAATCCTTGGTGATTACTTGTGTCAAACTGAACACCAGGGACTTCATATTTATCTGTCACAGTTTGGAGTTTCTTAACCTAAAGCCATAATCTTCACTCATCTCTGTAATGAAAAATGACATTGATGTTCCAATATGATGACTAGCGAATAATGCTGCAAACAGCAGCAACGTTACAACAGCATACAGATAAAGATATGAATAAATAAAGACATAAATATCAACATAAAACACTGGGATTGCAGTATTTTTTCTTGGAATTATTAATTCTTCTTGGAAAATATATAAACATACATGAACATACATAAACTGAGTGACAAAAAAAACAATTAGAAGTTTGATAAAGCAAAGGTTTTTTTATTAAATGCTTCACATTCTTCTTAGAAGACTACTGTTGTTAGATACAGTAAGTAGTACTTAAATTTTGCTAACATTTGTTACTTAGTGAGAAATTATGGGCAAACATTTGTTACTTAGTGAGAAATTATTATACTATTGTGTATAATAAGTTAGTTACAAATGTCTGCTTCTTTCTCAGACTATACTGCTCTTCTTCGTGCACAAAACCAGAAAATGATACAGATATAAGCATGAACAGAATTGCTTATCAAATGCATTAACCTCTTTCTGGGTTTGACAAAATACAGAGCAAGACACGATAAAAAGAAACTGAGAGTGTCAGAAACCAATTCTACAGGGTTTGAACCACAAGAATATTTTTCACAACACTGGACTGAAAAGGACCACCCTACACCCACCCTTTTTCCACATCTAGTCAGAAAGTTTCATAACTGTTTTGGTGTAATGCATCGTTAAAAGGAATTACATGTAAACACAGAAAAAGTTACAAAATTGAGTAGCTTAGAAAACTAAAAAAGGAGCATACTGCTAAACTGCACACTTGTCAAGTAACTGACATGTTAAGCAGTCAAAAAATGATAAACAAAATGTAGTTATTAAGAGTAGGGGAAAAGGCTTATACAATATATACAGGTGGGTTACATGGTGATTTAATAGCAGCATTATATACAACGATCAGCAATAACATTAAAAATATTACCAGTTAAACCACATACAGGGGTTGGACAATGAAACTGAAACACTGGCCAATTTAGTGTTGGGGGTTTCATGGCTAAATTTGATCAGCCTGGTGGCCAATCTTCATTGATTGCACATTCCACCAGTGAAGGTTTAATTAGCAGTTAACAGTTATGTTTAAAATATTGCAACTCACACATCATTATGGGTGACATATCAGAGTTCAAAAGAGGAAAAATTGTTGGTGCCTGGAGGAAAACCCAAGCACTGGGAGAATGTGTAAACTCCAGAGTCAAAGACGTAATCAAACCCTCAACCCTGGAGATGTGAGAAGTACTACCCCACCACCCACTACCCCACTGTCCCACCAACTTGTGAGTAATCTTAACATATTTATAAAAGGATTCTCCAGTGTTAACGCTTTCAGTTTTTTTCTCAGTAATTGTGACATATTTGTACATACTTTTTTAATGAGAAAACTAATGTTTATTAGTTAAAGTGTTGTAACGAAATAACATGAAGATATTACATAATAGTATACTGTATTATTCTGCTTTGACCCTTTTCATCAGTTTATAGTTAGATTTAATGATCTGGAACATCCATGAGATTTCCTTTCATTAATTCCATTATAAAATAATAAACAGTCCTTTCTTCACTAGTTCATCTTTTCCTCTGTATTGAGGTTAATAGGACAAGTGCAGCTCGTCATGTTTCAGAGAAAACATGAAAAGACTTTCCCATGACCGTTGACTCTCTCAACAAATATTACATACTGTACAATTTCCTAGCAAAAGACTTCACCACATTACAACAAGTCTGTTTTTCTTTATTAAAGATCACAAGTGACTACCATAGATGTCCCTGTGTATGAGCTGTTACTAAACAAAACCATATTAGAATAAGCGCATTAGTATAAACCTGTTGGAACTAATCTCCAAGTCGTGCTGTTATGAAAAATGAGAATCTAACCATAGTGTAGAGTAAAAGACTTTAAAACGTGCTGGAGAAAAAAAATATCAACTTTACATTCCACAAGTACATTTAAAATGCTTGCTGTTTGAATGGAAGAAGTCTCACAGAATTTATTCAAAATTAGAAATCTGTGTATTGACCTTCTAGATTCACCGACAGTACATTCTTTGTGTGCTTTAGAAGTAGGAACACTTGTACAGCTTCCCTGACCTGCAGGACTGGAGTCTGGCATCTAGGTTTATACAGAATACCAGATGACATGTGCAGTTCATGGCACGGTGACAGGACAGTAATGAAAAGACAATGAGCTACAGGAAGTGTAAAGAACAGAATTACACATTAATCGCCCGACTTTCTCAACCAGGGCACATGAAATACTCAGTCTAAAACAATCTTCAGTATCTCGATTATCTTCATAAAGTGCAAAATCTTAAAGGTGGTGATTTTAAATAACGTGCTGTTCAATCTAAGATTGCAACTTTTGCAACACAGGCAGTTGACCACATTAATAATCAATGATTAACTATTAATAATGCATGATAGCAAAACACACATATTCCCTCAGTTTAATTTTTACCTGAAGGGTGGGTACAGCGTTATGGATGTGACATTTGGACGCAAACACAACGCCTCAGAGCATGGACAGGCTTAGTATCAGTGAATTAAACTATATTATTTCTTTTACCATAATTCATTCTGATAATAACAAACAAGTTCTCAAAATCCATATCAATTACATTAAATCATTTACATCCTGAAAATATACAGCATAAAATCAGTGTTATGAATTTGACATTAAACAAATCAACTTTTTCTGCAAACTCCGGATTGTAATGACAGCCGCGGAAAGCGTTGCATTTGCACCATGAAACAGACTTTACACAAAAAGTGTAGATAATATTAATATTATTAATAATAAGCGATTTGATTGATTATCCGGGTGTGAGATTTCTACGTTATTAATTTGATGTGTCTGAATCTGTTTACAAACTCTATAAAGAGCATTCATTAGTAGTTATTTTTAACATGAACATGAAATTATTTAATCTAAAAATATTACTGAAATTTTTTTCCCTCATCCTTTCCTCTCACTTTCTTTGTAGTGTTTATAATTTGTCATTGTTTGATGCTCAGCCTTGGACTCCTAAAAGTGTAGGCTACTGAAGTGTAAGCAGATGTACAGTACAGTAGTCACCCAGTAATGTTAGTGTACTTGTATGATTTGAGGCAGCACGGTGGCATAGTGATTAGTGATTAGGGTTGCGGGTTCGATACCCGCTTCGACTCTGTGTTTGTGGAGTTTGCATGTTGCTTGGTGGGTTACCTACGGTTTCTTCTCTTGATTTTGTTTTTAGTTACATCATAACCGCAAAATGTTCACTTCCTTCTTTTAAATATATCAGAAAATGTAACATTACCACTCTGATTGGGACAAAGTGCAGACACTGGAGACTACTTTCATAACCATTAAACTACTGTAAATGTGTCCTTAAAAAAAATACATAACTTACCATATCACTATTAATATACATTTTTAATCAGATCACATGATGCACCTGACATAAAAATGTGAACGAGCTGTTACTGTAAAATCAATGATATAATAATGTATCCCAAGCGAGCATATGATTTGCAGCGGTTCCACCATCATGTCTGCTCTTACACAACCTCATGAGTCAGGTTCTGCCCGGCTAGACTGCGCAACAGAAAGATGTATAATAGAAAACAAATAATTGTAGGTAGTCGCCAAGAGAGAATCAGGTACCCGATAAAGGGCTTTTATAGCTCTGATTTTCTGTCTACTTCTGTTTGATTGTGAGTGGGAGAGACAGAGAATTGAACTGCAGGCCCTTGACCTTAAGCTTTTTACCCTGAAACAATCTTCCTCTAAGAAAGCATTCAGACAAAAAAGCAATTCTGAGTGGGCTGACAGAAGGCAATCAAGACGATAATAATAAAAAT
>JAOVVB010000041.1:7411786-7430663 GCA_028570985.1 Heterobranchus longifilis
ATTAGGTGAACTGGTATGTTTAGATGCTGTCTTCCCCACTCTCATTGATCACTCAGGTTTGCTGACGGTGAGGTGATTTGTTGCTTTACATCTCAGGGAGCCCTCATGGCTGTGTTTCCTTCTGGCTCTCCCTTTTAGTTATGCGGTCATAGTTAGTCCTGCCGGAGTCCCTGCTTGCACTAAATATACACTCACCTTACTGTGACCATACCAAACTGCCATCTCTCCTTCTCTTCTGCTCTCTCCTCTTCTCTCTCTTCTCCTCTCTCCCTCTCTCTCTTTTCCTCTTCCTGTCTCTCTGTCGAGCTACACATGTCGTCCTGAGTTGCCAGTGATCCAGACCCGCTCTGCCCTCTGGACCAGTCTGACTCGACCTGGTGTCCTGGTTCTGGTTGGAGATCTTGTCGCATGGATGCCTCGTGTGGTCTGCTTGGGATGCGTGTGGTGATATTAACATATTAACTTAAACACATCTCCTGTTATACTGCTACTATACTACTCCTATTAACTTCCAGCCTCCAAATACATAGTATGGTGCAGATCAATCCCTGCTATCCATTATCATCCAAATGAGGATGTGTTTCCTGTTGAGTCTGGTTCCTCTTAAGGTTTCTTACTACTGCCACTCTCAGGAAGTTTTTCCTTGCCACTGTCGCCATCGTGCTCAGCTTGCTCATCAGGGACAATCTTATAATTTTGAATCATACACAATCACATTTCATCCAAACTTAAATAATTATTTTGATTGTGTAAATCTGCTTTGCGATAATGTCAATTGTTAAAAGCGCTATACAAATAAAGTTGAATTGAATTGAATTGCATCAGTCAGGGTTAAATAATGTAGCCAGCTGAAGCTGATCAATCATTGGGGTAATTATTCAAAGGCTCTTACCTATTTGCTCAGTTAAATCTAGGTGGTGACTTCTTTTTCTCTCTTTCTTTTGGGCAGTGTATCTGTATTGTGACTTTCATCAGTACAGTGGTGTGTGTGTTTATAATATCCACAAACCAGCGTTTTGGGGAATTAGGGAGAAACCAAGGAATTCCGGGGAAAACCTACATAAATACATGCAAAATTCCACAAAGGCAGCAACCATCTTTGACTGAGCCACTTGTTAGTATTTGTCACAGCTGTGCACTGAATCATTAGTTTTGTTCAGTTCCTGCTGACATGCTTTGGCACTGCAAACCACAAAACTATAATGTAGAAAATTTCTACTCTTCCATATTTAGCCATAATCGAATTCATGATTATTATTATTATTATTACCTGTTTATATGTATGTGATTTTAAAGGATTTGCTACTGTCTAACACTGAAATCTTCTGGTAGTGACTTGGATTGGATTCTCTTTCATTCAGCAGAGCAGCTTTGAATCAGCTTTTTTTCTTCTTCGTCTATCAGTTTCTTAACCTGTTAGTTCAGCAAATTCTTAATGTCTTAATTCTGCAAATACTTAATCTGTTAGTTGTGCAAATCCTTCTTGCAACTGCATGTATACAGAGTCTAAGCCATGCCTCTTGACTCAGTGAATCCTTGAGGTTTATCTTTCCTCTGCAGGTTATGTGAATTCGAAGTGTCCTGTTTATGCATGTTCTGTTAGAACTGGGGATTTCCAGCATTTCAATACAGCAATTAGAGGAATTGCTAAAAAATACTTTTTTTAAACACATGCTTGTATATTATAAATTAGTACAAATATCCAGCAGCAGGATCAGGCAAATCACACAAATTAACCAAATATTGTAGGACTCCAAAAAAAAAACAATTAAGTGAATGAACTGAACTCACCTGCCTTACTCAAAAGACTAACAGATATTCAACTTTAGTCAGAATGATGGAGCAGTGAGGCATCTGCAGTACCTGCTGTCCTAGCCTAGGGTCACCCCTACACACTATCACTCAGCCGATCCATGGTAATAGTCTTCCTATCATCCCTATACATTTTACATAAATAAAGAAATAAACAGCTCAATACATCTTATGGACTTACACTATATGGCCAAATGTTTGTGGACACCTGACTATATGTGTTTCTTGAACATGCTATTCCAGATTTAGCCCACTTCTCCACCCTTCTGAGAAGGCTTTCCACAAGCTTTTGGAGCATGACTGTGGGGATTTGCGGATTTGCCCATTCAGCAACAAGAGGATTAGTGAGATCAAGCACCGATGTTGGGTGAGAAAGGCCACTTGAATTCTATTACTCCAAGCTTGTCAAACCATGTTGTTATGGACTCCTGATATTCTTCACCTTCAATGCAAAAATTTTTTTTTTGCTTGTCAGATACCATTCATATGTCTCCTAATTAATGATTTAATGTTATGGATAATGTTACTCCTGCAAAATTCTGGGACATGGAGTGTTGAACTTATGCTTATAACTTGCAAAATGTTTAACCTATTACTATGGATCCCCCCACCCCAATCAATCAATCCATTAATCAAAAAAGAAAGAAAGAAAGAAAGAAAGATCCCTCAATTATGAATTCTTATTAAGAAAGTCAGGTCATATTAACCCAGGCTTCACAACATGACATCATATCATCATGAACACTTGTAGCAGCAACAGTAAACAAAAATGCACTTCTTACCTCTTAGATAAATTACACTGTATATGTACATCCATATTTGTTTTAGATCAATCAACATACAAATATATTTGATTGTTACATCTCAAACACTGACTACACAGTGTACTGTTTTGGGGAAGTACTGTACATGTATCATTCATATGACTAACTTTGGATACATTGTTATTAAAAAATGAACCTAAGGACACCCATGTTTTTCACACTTTGTAGGTTGAACACATGGAGCTAAAAGCAGATATAATTACAAGTTCTGACTTTCCATGTATGAGATCATTCAAAAGCAGTATTATACATGCTGTACTGAATTTTAGCAACTTATTTTAATCTGTGCCAGTTTAACGAAGCTAACCACCATTAGCTAACCACTATGATGCACAAGCTAAATCTGCTGAAAAAATAATTACACTTGACTTCTGTGCAAATGACTTTTCAAAATGAGGGTTCAATACTTTTGCAAAATATCCTTATTTTTTGTTATCCCATAATAACCTAATACACTACATGGCCAAAAATGACCTAAACTCTACTATATTTCTCTGCCTTGAGCTTGATGGCACACATTCACCATGGCATTGTATCTTGTATTAGAAAGAATATATAATATAAGAAAAACTTTCCCCCAAAGAACCACGCTTTTACAATTTGAGCAAAATGGATCTTGCCTCCAGAGGCCTGTACAGTGACCACTATGCATGATGGGTGCATCGCTTTATGGATTTCCTTTCTAACTCTGACTGGCATAGAGTCAACCTGGACTCATCAGATCACATGACCGTTTCCATTTTCAATCCTTTTTTTCCTATGATTAGTCTAACTAACAAGTGGTTTTCTTATGTCCACACAGCTGTTTGGTCAAAATCCTGTTCTGAGTTCTCATTGCAGTGGGTGAGTAGAAATGGTCTTACATTAACTGTTAAACACAGCAATGATTCCTACTATTGATATTTTACAATGCAGCTTCATGTAGTTCAATTCAATTCAATTTAACAATGGTCATTGTTGCATTCCAATTATGGAAATGTGTATGAATTAAAATGATCAGGTTGTCTCTGATAAGCAAGCTGAGGGTGATAGTGGCAAGGAGAAAATCAGTGAAATGACAATAGGAAGAAACCTTAAGAGGAACCAGATTCAACAGGGAACCCATCCTCATTTGGGTGATAAAGGATAGCAGGATTTTTTTCATGGTCATACTGTGTGTTAGGAGGCTGGAAGTTCAGTATAACAGATAATGTCTTTAAGTTAATATGGAGTCCAGTTCATTATTAGAGGCTCAAGTAATTTCGGTCTTGAACTATTGAGTGACTGTATTCACAAGTTCTCAGAGAACAGCTGTCTGCATCAGCCAAGGCCAGGACCATCTTCATGGTAAAGTGGAACCATCCCCAATCACCACACACATCCCAAGCAGACCACTCGGGGCATCCATGAGACGAGATCGCCAACCAGACGCGGAACACCAGGACGAGTCAGACAAGTGTAGAAGGGAGTGTATGAAGAGGGAAAGAGAAGGAAAGAAGAAATAACAGTTAGGTCACAGTCACTCAAACCATGTAGTGATTTCCGATCATTGTCAATCATGATTTTCTTTTTCCTGACTGCATTCCTTTTACAAAGTGGATGTTTTATCCTTCCAGGTTTAAATAATGGGCTAGACAATTCTAAACTTCTAAACAGTTCTAATTTCAGTAATTTCAGAAATCTCATTAGCTGTTTTCTTTGCTTGATGCAGATCAATAATTTGACCTTCCTGAAACACAGTAAGATATCATCACTGCAATTATCCAGTCAATGGCTCTTAAGTATTTTTTTATTTAAATCCAAACAGGGTTTTGTTTATTAATCTATCTATTTATTTGTTTGTTTGTTTGCTTGTTTGTTTGCAAGACAGTGTATAATAAACGCCTACAGATGAACTTTGCATTGAATTACATGTAGTATGTAATGTTGCTTTAATTATTTCAGAATACTAAAAATTCATGACAGTAAATGAGGATTGCACATTAGTTCTGTGTGTATATTTCGGCATGCAGTGTTGGTAAATAAAGTGTATAAACATGTAGTTCTAATACTGTACCAAACATTGCAGATGGAACGTAAAGAAGTGATAGTTGTGATGAAAATGAAGAAAAAAATACTTAAGACCTTTGTCCCTTAAAACGTACACAGACACACATCCAAAATTTTGTCTGGTCAACACTGCTTCTCTGAATTTTTTTTTTCCACTACCCAAAAACTCAATGACAAAACCCCGAGCTGTCAATTGTGGGCACAAGAAGTTGTTTGTGGCGCTTCTGAGAACTTTCCATAGACTCTGTGTAATGAGTCGGAAGAAGAGCAGAGTGGCGTTAGATGCCGTGAGCAGATAAATGGAAACCTGTTTTTTTTTCACACATACCTTCTTTAACAAGGCTTGGTCTTCATTCGGTCTTGACACTCTTGCACTCCAAGCACAAACTGCTCCAAAGTCACTAAATGGGAATTAAACAGAACAAATGCAAGTGACCAAAACAGGACATATTTATTGTAGTGCAGAACTTAATAAACTCACTCCTGTCAGGATGAACCATTTATTTCCAGCAGAGAAACTCTGAATTGGCATTCATTATGTAAATCAATTAAAATGTCTGTATAGTCTATATGAATAATAATGTGTACTTAACTATAACATGCTTTGTTGAAGAATTATATGATCTGTGTTGGAACTTTAACTGATTTCAATAAAGAGTACCAAATTAGATAGCAGTGTTGCTTTAGAATATGCCTTCTCTCTGCAACATCTGTTTGAGATGAGATTCATATTCTTGTGTATGCATTTGTGTGTTTGTGTGGGAGGAAGATGAGAGAATGGAAATTTGGTATGGGGGGATATCAGCTTTGTATAGCTCTTTGGTTAACAACATACTGAAAAGCATTTTATGCATACAGCAATGCAAGCACAGCCTATATGAAGAAACAGAATGAAAATTGCATATTATATTAGTACTAGTATTAGTACTTTATCTTTGTAGAGCAGGAAGGAACAAAAAGCATAAATGAAAAGTCACGAGAGAAGGAAAATGAAAGTACAGCACCTGACCTTGTGTAAAGAGAATCTCATTACTATTACTGACAAATATGTAAATAAATTCTTTACTTTTGTACAGTATTTTTTTTAAAATAAAGATTTAATTGGGTCTCCACAGATATTATGCTTTATGTGCATGCACCTAAAAAAAACTTAGCAGCCTGGATGTGCATGCGTTTATACAGTGTCTTGCAGCTGGTGTGGATTTAAACAGTGGTTAAAAATAGATGTGCTACTAAAAGACACTTTACAAAAGCTTTAGTTATGAGCTGGCCTTTACTAACTATAACTGAGCTGTTCTATCTTTTTTGCCATAGCTAAAATTATTAGGCTTGTGTGTACTTAGTAAGTGGTTAGGTAGTGTGCTGATATAAATCTTGAACATTCACTGGGTGTTAAGAAATGGGACAGAACTTACAAAGTAGGGAAAGGCGGTTTTATACCTGCATCTGTGCTAGGATATGGTTTTAGGAGGGGGTAACACACAAGCATGAACATGACTAATATCACCTCCTCAAAGCCCCACAATAAAAACATGGTGTGAAGTGTTACCTCTGTGTATGTGTGCCAGGGCGAGGCTAGTCACATGATGCAGGCACGAATTCCGGGCACTGAAAAACTCTTCTTTGTTCCTAAAACAAAGGCTAATTAGAGAGTATTCTTTTGTTTTACTAATGCAACTAGATGCTGTTGTTATAGTGGATATACCCTATAAGTTCAGTGAATAACCACCCGCCAACAGTCGCCCCTCCACCGCCACCACAAAATAAATAACAGCTGAAAACATGTACAGGAAACAGTGTTTTTTTTCCACTTTGAGGGGCCCAGTGACACTGACCTTAGTGTAAAGACATGCAGTGAGACTACGCTGTAAGACCCTCTCCTCTGTTGCTTAAGGCTTTCAGCAGGAAGCTCAGGTTTCCTACTGTATCTGCAAAGAACCTGGGAAAGAGAAGAGATATGGCACCTATTTAGACACTCATTTTAATATTATTCAGTAACCATCATAAACACAATCATTTTACCTTTCATTGATTCTTGAAACCGTTTGCTTCCAGCCTGTTTTATGCAACACTACTAGAATTTATGCAACACCACTATATATTTCTATTCTTTAATAATTACTGTTAGCCTTTCTAACCTTTGTGAATAATATGTGAGTTGTACCTAGCTAAAACAGACACATTTGTTAACATACATTTGTTATGTGGGGTTTTTCATAGACTACAAATCTTGTAATCTATGTGATTTAAATTTAGTCCATTTGCTTTTAAATTAGATTAAGCAAGTTAGCAGTTTCTCTGAGCAAATTAGGGCCTTGTTAAAAAAAAACAACAACAACACACGATTGGTGTCTAGGTGCACCTGAAACTTAACCTCACGACCTTCCAACCTCTAACCGAGTACCCTGATATTACCACAATTTTCGAACAATAGTAAACTTAGTGTCAATTAAAGTCCTTTGCAATTAATGTTATGGCCTGTAATGACAAAATCGGACCTGATGGTTCTAAATCGGGTTCTGAGTCTGCTGGAAGTGTAAATGGTCCCATCATGGATCAGTCTGGACATCATGCTTTTGCCAACCTCCCTGGATTACTGGATCAAAATTTCAAGACCCACCACCTATACTGTAAATAAAACATCCAAAAAGGCACAAAAAGCCACAACGTTACGCCCTCTCCTTTTTCCCCAATTAGATGACCTATCAAAACACACCCTGGAAACAAACTCTAAAATGACACATCGTTTCAATCTGCTGCTCATCCTGCATCACAGAGCACTCAGAGGAAATAACTGTTTGCCCTCTTTTTAAGTTTTCATATTAGTCATTCTTTACTTGCATTATTGAGTAGCCTAACTCATACTATTTAATAGCAATTATAATTTTTAGTTGTTGCAAATCAAATAAATTGTTGTTGGTCCTTCGGCTGCTCCCGGCAATGGATCGCTACAGCAGACAATCCAGTCTGCACACAAGCTTGGCACAGGTTTTACGCCAGATGCCCTTCCTGACGCATCCCTCCCATTTTATCTGGGCTCGGGACAGGCACTTCATCCAGTTGTTGGGAATCGAACCTGGGCCTTTTGTATGGCAGGCGAAACAAATACTTACAAATACTTAAAATATCAAATTTGTTCAGCTAACTTGAAAAGTGTCATTTCTACAAACTCATAAATGCCAAAAAGTTCTAAATACTCATCAAGGTCAATTACTTTGAACTAACTGTAATTATTTAAGTTAAAAGTACTCAATATGTTTAATTACTTTGAGCATTAGTCTTTACAGTGTACATAAGATTACCGACCCCCAAAGACTGGCTAGCGTCTCTATAATTAACATGCTTGAGAAAGTATGTCATCTCACACCCAGAGGGTATGGACAGTTTTGCTCCCTTGCCTCGTGGCTAGAGAAGAAATGTTCGTGATTCCTGCATGCGAAAGGATATGTCAATTATGGGAGAAAAAAGCATATATATGCTTTTAATTACTTAATAAATACTTCATAATCCATCAATAATAATAGAAAAACAAAAGATCTTTCAACACAACAGCCATGGCCTTTTGATGTCAGCTAATGAACATAAAAACATTTGCCAGGGGAACCTGCATATACAGACCTCATAAATGAAGATGTAATTTAAATGTACAAAAGTAAGAGCTAGAGTTTGAGTAGGAGCTCTAAAGCACCTAATAAGCACCTCTAACACTTTTTCTTGCAATATTTTGGCACACAACCTGCAATTCCATTAGGGTGCTTTCAAATATAAGTACACTCTTAAAATACAGAAACAAAGCATGTTGTAAGCACAGAAATTAGTGTCAACGTTGCTACAGTGTGGTATATTATAGCATACAAGTGCCCATGAATTTTCCATTCAAGGGGCTTCCCATGAAGGTGTCTCATTTGAACCCTATATTTCACTGAAAACGCCCCCTCATGATGACTGGTGTTCCACCATTTCCTTCTTGAAACATCTGCACTAATGTTTTGTTCTTTCCTTTTTCCTTTTTATCAAATTATAGAAATGAAAACTTTTTTTTTCTTCCTAATGCCATCATGCAATGAATTACTTTTCCACAGCTTGGTGAGAATGGCTATTTTAGTGATGGGAAAGTGTCTGTAATCTAATTGCAGCAGAAATATTTAGTCTGTCTTCAGGAAGGATGTGAAAAGAGATCTTATACTCGAACACTTATGTGTGTGGGCATTTCATCACTACGTTCTTTTTTACCAGTCTAAAAAAAAAACACACATAAAACCCCCAGACCTGATAAGCTCAGCAGTTATACAAGATCACTCCTGTTATATCAGCACATGCCGCAATGTATTCAATAACACACCAAAACGTCGAACTTTCCCTCTTGGATCATCAGCACCAGTAACTATCATTAGCTCAATTCTCCCTGGAAGGGTTTCTTTGACAAACCACAATTTTCTGTGTTTTCTGTTTTGGAGATTTCATTCACTTCACTAAGATCATGAGTATTCACAGTGTGCTGCTGTACTATCACTAAAATAAAACAGAAAACAAAAAATAACCCTAAGCAAAGTGTGTTTGCAAAGAAAGCCTTGTGATTTAAGCTTCTCTCCTTTTTTGCCTCTCGATCAGTGGTTGTTAAGAAATAGCATGTGGTTTTAAACATTTTGAAGGTTTATTTGGAGATTAAGTGATTCATCTGCTTTGTTTGACATACATTTACCTGGAGCATGACCATAATGTCTCCTTCAGAAGTTGCAAAGACATCCGAGTTACACATGGGAGAGGGGATCCTGTTCTCTATCATGGAGCCCTAGTGCAAGAAATTGGCAAAAATGAGGATGTGGTATTGTGTATTGCTATATACTCTTAATATTACAGTTATATAACTATATTTGCTATGTGCAAACACACACACAGACACAGATTATTGTACTGCGGTTTTCTTACCTTTTTATTTCACGTCTTGTGTGGTGGGAGCTCAGAAAGCTTAAATGTCAAATGGTAAGAGTTAAGAAGCACATTGCAGTGTGGTGCGCTGTTCAATTCACTACGGGGGTGCAGTTTTGTGGTTTTCCCCTGCTTTTCACACTGCACGGTGCAAATACTTACAAAGCCATAAAGATGTCTGTTTTTAGATGTAACTGTAATATACATTAACATTAAATTATACACGAAATACAAAAACAAGTGTTTTGGTTCATCCATGAAAACATATGTCAGAGCTGCCCTCTAGTGGTTCTTAGGTCCCTCTGGACTTGTCTGACTCATCCTGTTGCCCCACTTCTGGCTGGAGGCCCTGTGTGGTCTGCTTGGGATGCATGTGGTGACTGGGGATTTTACCATGAAGATGGTCCTGGCCTTTGACTGATGCAGACAGCTGTTCTCTGAGGACTTATGACTGCAGTCACTCAATACCTGAGCTGTAACTTGAATACTTCTCCTGTTATACAGAACTTCCAGCCCTCTAATACAGTATGTCTGCAAAACAATCCCTTCTTCTTTTTGTTTGTATTTTGGCTGTTGCTCTCCATTATCACACAAATGAGGATGGGTTCCCTGTGAGTCTGGTTCCTCTCAAGGTTTCTTCCTACTGGCAAGTCTGGAAGTTTTTCCCTGCCACCATCATCCTTAGCTTGCTCATCAGGGACAATCTGATTATTTTGAAACATTTTCTCATACATTTCATACTCATTTCTATTCTTTTTCTCTAAAGCTGCTTTGTGACAATGACCATTGTTAAAAGCACAACACAAATAAAATTGAATTGAATTGAATTGAATTGAATAGTGGTTTATCTGGTGAAAACTCAACTCACTGAGATTTGAGATCTTGAGATCTTCTGAATTCATGAGATTTATGACTTGTTTTAAGAGTATGCATGGCTACACACTGGTTAGGTGTTGGGATTCCTCTCTTCCCAATCTGGGCACCATTAAGATATATTACTGAGTACTGAGTACAGGTGCTCTGGTTTCCTCTCACAGTCCAACTGATGCAGCGTAGGCAAAGTGGCATTCCCAAATTGCCCGTAGAGTGTGAATGAGTGTATGTGTTAGTGTGTCTGTGTGTTAGTGTGTGTGAGTGTGTGAGTTTGTACTGTGTACTGTACTGTGTACTGTAAATGTGTGTACTGTAACTTCCAGCTAGTTAGGGATGCCTTAGGTACATCCTAAATAGCGGGACTCTTCAGTTTGTCTTTCAGTGGTTGTTAAGAAACAGCATGTGGTTTTAAACATTTTGAAGGTTTATTTGGAGATTAAGTGATTCATCTGCTTTGTTTGACATACATTTACCTGGAGCATGACCATAATGTCTCCTTCGGAAGTTGCAAAGACATCCGATTTACACATGGGAGAGGGGATCCTGTTCTCTATCATGATGTGAGTGCTTTATCAGAGAAGGATGTTAATAAAAATTATAGGATAGCCTTCATTTTACCTAGAAGAGATCATATGCTAAATTGCTAATGGCAATTCATTTTAAATGATTGCAGCAACAAAGATCTGAGACTGTGTTGTGTGTACAGGGGCTCAGCTGCACTCATCATGCCTTTGGTACACTTGCAGCATTCCTGTAGACAGGTCACTTTGACCCAAATGCTGTACACTTTGAGGCCAGTCACTAGCGTCTGTAGATCCTGCCTCTGACACAAAGCTTCATCCATCACCTGTGGGATATGTCTACACACAAAAAACATGTCATATAACGATGCTTTAGAAATGATGAAGATGATGATGATGATGATGATGAGTATGATTGGTGTTGTTAATAACTCTACCACAAATTTAGATATAGTAATAAAGTTGAGATGTTGGTACAATTGATACTAATGGATCAGTGATGTCATGATGTTTACGTTAAACTGAAAATGTTATGTCCTGTAGGCAATTTTCCAGTGGGCAAAAGTTCGAAATTTTAAGTGAGTTAACTGGAAATACTCTGTACTCTAGCTTCCTGAACCTCATCACAGCTCAAAGCATATCAGTAAATCACAGTTAAAAATAAAAATTATAACAAACAAAAGTAATAAACTAACTAATAAAACAGGCTAGTTATTAAAATATTTGAAAATCAAATGCCAAAGAAAATGTGTTTACCAGTTTAGGATATTATCTATAATGGAACTATTTTTTTTCTAAAGCTACAATGACATGCTGCTGAACTTTTGGCTCTGACTGTATCTGTGTTCTGTGGTATTTCTCAGAAAGACTACTGAGACCGAGGTACAGTATGCTTGCAGGAGCTGAAGAACCCCTTACTCTACAAACCAAACAACCAATAAATTATAAAAGGATATGCAACATCTTTTTTGTGATGATATAAATTATAAAATAATGATAAATATAATGATTTAGAAAGAGCTTGTTGTGCTGCTTTGCTAAGAAGTAGGGATGGGAATCACCAGTGATCACCCGATCCAATATCATCACAATACGTAGGTGACGATTTGTTTTGTTTTGCCATTCTGTAAGCACTACGATTTTATAAATATCCTAATTATTTTTTCAGAAAATCCTCAAAATAATAACTAGGTGTGCCTCCAACTTTATTTGCATGGAAATTAATTGCATGAGCACGTTTTCAAAAATGTCCAATGCCATCTGTTAAATTTTGTTGAACTTTGTTAAATTTCATCTGTTGAACTAAAATTTTTACTTGTTACCCTGAAGTCCGTGGAACGAAGGTGTGAGATCGCGCATTTTGCCCACTCATGTGCAAATCATACACAAGTGCGTATTTAAAAAATGTACAGCAGCATCTGTTGAATTTTGAGATAAAGTAATTGTTTTTTCAAGGACTTTTTTTTTTTTTATATAAGGGCTTTATCCATTCAAATTTCAAAGTAGCATATCTTCTCTTCCAGTGGGCCGATGGCCATGAAAGAAAGCCTATATGTTACCTCAAGCTCGGCCAAATACACTTGTTAAAATTCGTTCAGTAGTGTTTACATGATGTGTACACAAGCAGACAAACAGACAGACAAAAATTCCAAAAAATCTTGATCTCATTCTAAAATCTATTGCTCATTTTACGTCCCCCAAATAATGTTTTTCCCAATATCTTCAATGTACAGACACGCCAATGTTGCAGTTTTATTATACGTATAAATAGACATGGCCAGCTTGTGCTGTGTGAGTAGTTTAGAGTTTGCCACCTGTAGGATTATAGAGGAATGGCAGCATTTTGAGCTGCCCTTACCGTTAGATCATGTGGGCCCATGGAATGGTATTTATTTAGAGTGTTCAAATTCACAGAAATTTCTATATTACTAGAAGTAAAATATAAGCAAATATAGTCCCCTTGCCTCTTCTCCATTCAGCAATTTCATCCCTGCTTTTCTTCTCAACATTATTGTATGTCATTTTAAACTCTGTCAGACATTATCCGCTCATAGCAAGTGTTCCTTCCCCTTGTTTAGGATGGCTGTCTGCTCACAGGAAACACACACACATTTAAATTTTTACCTTTTTAAACGGATTTTTATTTTTATTTTTTTTACACATAGATGGCACCAAAAAAACATTTTCCTTTTTTAACCGGTAAACATGGGACATGCAAACTTTTGCAAACAATTTGCTTAGTTGCAACAAACCTTACAAAAGTTACAGAAGTGAATTTGCGACTATGTGTGCTCTGCTGTGGTGGACTGTCAGCTTGGTGTTCATGTGTGTACGTGTATGTGTGTGAGGATGTGTTTCGCTAAGATATGGTGTCAAAACTGAGACGCGTGCACCTGTTGCCTCTGAACCACCGCAGGCTCTATCTCTAAATCTACTTGCTGCAGGTGGCTTTCCCACAAGACAGGAGTGAAGAAGGGCCAAGCGGTGGATGTGTGTTAATGTGTGGCTGGTTCCACTGCGACAGGGTCTTGACCTTTTTTGTGTATGACTTATAAGCATGAAACACTCACTGAATAATCCTTTTTAACTGTTGCGCCTGATTTTTCCAAGTAGTCATATCCTTTTTTTTTTTTTTTTAGAAAAACATGGGTTTAAACCTCTTAGGTTTAAACCTTTTTAGAAAAAAATAGCAGCCAGTACATGTATGGCAAGTTCTCCAGTAGCAGTGCGTAAACTCATGGAGCGCCTAAAAATCAAAGTCAGAGCCAAGACAGGTTCATTAAGTTTCTGACTGAGGTTTAAACCCATGTCAGCTCTGACCGTTAGCTAGACCACACAGGAGATGACACCTGTACCGAGTGTGTGTGGGTATAATCAGGGGAAATCCTCTAAGAGAAAGCCCCTACCACACACACACACACACACACACACACACCATTTTTTTCTGACAGTTTGTTTTTCTGACATATATTTGGTAACATTTTTAGATTTATATACAGTGGTGGCCAAAAGTATTAAGACAACATAAGGCATGTATTATAATTCTCCCTATGCACAGAACAGTCATGTCATTAATTAGCTCTCGTCTACCTGGCTGATGAGTTTTGCTTATTTGTATCAGCTAGTTTAGTTATCAGATAGAAAAAATATATATATGGACGTACATAAATTTCAGGAAGCAGGGCATGGATTGAGAAAGAGGAGTGACACCAGAGTACTGCAGACATGTTACTGAGACTTTATGCTCGGCCCGGATCCAGCATGTTTTGAAGAATAAAGGGCTTCATACTACAGTAAATGCTGATTGTTGTATATAAGTTTCATGGCATAAAATAACAAATTATTCTTATTATCTTGATTGTCCTTATTTGACTGATAAGAATATCATCAAAACATTGGCCTGCGCTTTAGTCTCAATAAGTATAAAGAAACATAACTTTCATACAAAGCATTTAACTGTTTCTCAGAACTGTATTCCTGGTCCAGAAAATGTAGGTTTACACCCAGTTTTATCTGGTTCTGCTACCTCGTCAGGGCAATCTTGTGTTGACCATTGAGAAACCCAGACACATAGACATGCATTTTGTTTATGCTCAGCATGAGTTTATGTCTCGCTGAGCAAGAACAATGAAAGTCTTGGTTTAATTCCCTTTACTTCCACACTAGATATTTGAGGCTTTAAGTGAAGCAATCAAGATCGTTGCCTAAAAGACTTAAGGAGATAAACCTCTTCCACTGTGAGAGAATAGGAGCACCAGCAGCCAATGTGTTGTAACATATACAGTACTGTTTCACATTTGTACCAACAGGAGTTGATTTGCATCAACCATAAGAAAGAAAATGCCTGAAGGAAAGAAACTACTCAAGATGTCAATCCTCAAATTATTCTAAATGCAGCACAGAAAATGTTTAGAACACACAAAATCAATAACATTTTTTTAAGTTAGAATGAACTGGTATAAAAATCACTGATCTTCATTGGTCTAGTATCTCATTCAATGTGATTCCCAATCTTAGATGGGAACGGGCAGGAACAGGCTAGGGAGATTAACCTCCAGAATAAGATTTACTTCTATTTGACTTGCACAGTTTTGTAAATTTCAAGTAAAATAATTAAAGTGTAATGTGCTGGAAACCGAGTAACATTTTCACTTTTATAGCAAGGCTCAGTGGGCTGTAATACATTTACAAAGTAACACACTGCAAGCAAAAATGTTCATCCAGTACATCTGATTTTTTTTTTAATGTGCATATGTACAGAAGGCTTACATTTTTTATTTTTGTCATCTCTTTCTCACTCTCTGGGGATACCATCTTTGGAGACAACCCTACTACTTTTCCACCCACGCACATGTGAAACACACATGCACGCACAAAGCCACATGTAAGGAGGAGACACAGCAGCAGTAGTGGGGAGGCCGAGAGTCCCCCCTCTGCACGGGATGCTCTCTGTGGTGAGCAGACTCTCTACACGTCACTGTTGTTTATACTCTCTTGTTTTCTGCTCTCTCTGCCCCATGACCACATTAAATGCCTTTTATAGTATGTGCATCCTGTTTTTGGTGTCAGCACAAAGATATCAAAACAGAATGAACATGAGTGCACTAAGAAGTCCTTGTTTCAGAGGCAGCTCTTTCATAGGGACAGTTGATCGTTAAGTCCTCATTCACAGCTTCGTAGTTTCTAACTTCTGTTGAAACACGAATAACCTGCTATTTAACATATACTGTATACGGTGATGTTCTAATGATGCGCTCACCTTTCGCAATCTTTGGGTGGCATACTCCCTGCCCCATTTAGCTTCTGAAGTTGGATACTTAAGGGAAGAGCAGAGGATATTATGAGTAATTAAATGTTTGCGACACAGATCTAAATGTATAGCAAATAATCAGAACGAAATGCAATTCATTTCTGTACGATGGCAAAACAAAGAACTGACATGCATCTTAGGTGTACAGCAATATTTCTATTGTAAAATATATTCCAATTATTGTGAAAGAGGAGAATGGATTATGGAGGAGCTCAGGCCCATAAATCATATATATTTCACACAAAGGCTAAGGGGAGGGGAGAAAAATTCCAGTGCCTAAAATAAGCCAGTTTCAGTTTTTTTATGTGGGTTTTGAGATGCAGATGGGTACATTTTGTTGAAACTTGTCAGTCCTGGTTAATAATAGTACCTTGAACACAGATGAACAAATGTGAAACCATTTTTTAAAAACTGCTAAACTGGATGAATATATGTTATATGTTGTCTTATATGTTATATGTTTTTGAGTAAACGGTTACTCTTGAAATTCACTAGATAATAGCCTATTGCAGTCATGTGAGCCACAATCAAAACATTTGCCCTTTTATCTGGCAGTGATGTCAGCCACAGATAATACTGCTAAGCCAAATAATGATGAATCGCTGGTTAAATTTACCACAATGCAGTTCACTAAAAACATGATGAAAGACCAGATGACAGTGTATATTAAAAAACTTAATCAAGATTAAGCTCTTCTTAACAAAACGTCCAAGTACAGTACACTAGCTGAGTTATAATATGGTGATATTTACAGCTAATCTGGAAAGATTTAATATAAAGTATAACTGCAGTAAAACTGAAACACTGTTTGAGCAGAATATCAGCATAGTTTAAATACTGTTATTAAATGCATTAGTTTCTGACCTATGATTCTCCCAATCTTGCCATCCATCCATCAATCTGCCATATGTGCTGCCTTACTAGTGACAGGTTGCTGCACATGTGCTCACACTGGCGTATTTTGCCATTTAGTAACTATGCTATAATTAAAACAGTCCTGGTCCCCTGCATTCACTCTATTACACAAGAAGATCATAGATAATGAATCTTATGTGTCTTATGAATCTGTGTGTATATGTATAGATGTGTATATATACTGTATATAGGACAGACATATATAAATATACACACAGGCAATTTGTGAACACCAATTATCCTAATTTGCACATATTTTGACTGGGGGGAGAAACCCACCAAGCATGGGGAAAACATGCACACAAACATGAACTCCATGCACACAAACCCTAGGTGGGAATCGAACCCGTACCCTGGAGGCGCAAGGTGACCGTGCAAACCACTAACCCACCATACCACTTATACATATTTTAAATTTATTTGTATCCATTTCCCACCCGTCTTGTTAAGGTACATATGCTCTCTCTATGCTCCTGTGTACAGTTTGTTGTACCATCACCCATTTCCAGTAAACCACTTTGGAGCCATATATTGAATATTTATTGTGTTAAATTTGGCAAACAGTCTGACAAGGATTATCCTCATCTCCCTCATCTCTGGATGATAACCACAAATCTCTTTTCTTTTTGGCAAGGGAAACTGATAAAACTCTCTATAAGGTTTTTGACCTCGTATGTTTTGGCATTCCCCATGCACAACAATTTTCCACCTTTGTAAAACCACAGACAGATTCCCAGACAAAATGAAGACTGGTTTGATTTAACATCAGGTCTCAAAAGCTCGATAGCATATATCACGTTTTATTACTATTATTATTATTTTTATTGTTTTTTTTACATACTGTACAGTAATTGTATTTAAAGCTAACCTGCTATAAATGTCATCCTGCCCCACCGAAATCTATGGTCATGAGCTGCCGCTGACTTGCAAATAGTTACCCAGTAACCGTCTGTTGTCCGGGATTATAGAATTATTACAGAAGCTGAGTCATTCAGTTCTCACACTCAAAGTTCATATCTTATCTGTGACTGTAGCGCACTGCTATGATGAGTCCCAGGTGCAGGAAAAAGAGTAACAGCACTGTACAATGGGGAATGTAAAACTGACCCTTTTAGACCAAGTAAAGTGTGAAAAATTAAAAGTATTAATATTTACTGAGCTGAGCGTAGCAAGTCAAATGTTAATCAACTGAATAAAAATTGGAATAATTACAACAATTATGAAGGTTAGAGCTGGGATCACCCATGCTGTTCAGACTTTTCTTACTATTTCATTGTATAAAATTAAAACAAAGCAATCCACAATCATTCTCTCTCATGTACAGTAAATGAGGTCTTAAAAGACTAAAAGAAAATTTAAGGAGCAGTCATTGTACTAACCAACGCATATTACTTTAAATTATTAGAATGGGAAAGCTCAATGGAGTTTTGAAAAAAATGATGAAACACTGGCCACGTTGCACAAATGGACCACTTTTAACTTTGATTAGACCGCGCGTGCCACCAGGGAAGAACAAATAAATTCACTAACCTGTTCTCGTCACATTACTTGTTTGGAAATGCCCTTACTGTATGTACATATATGTGATGTCTACTTTCTACTTAAAATATAAGATTCAACTTAAACTTTAAATCACGATTATTAATTTTTTTTCTGATTACATCTCTCCTTTAAAGTTGACAGTTCACCATAATCCTTCAATTTTGTTTTGGTTTTATTATTGTCAAACAGTTGTTCAGTCCCAATCCTGTTAGTTCTCATTGCACTGTGTGCATGGAAAGGCTTTCAATGTTGCATTTAAGCATTTAAATAATATTCGATCACGGTCATTGGTGATTTTTTTTTTGAACCACAAAAATTAAAAGTTCATGGTTCACAACTATTCATCCAGATTTGAATAATTCTATAGTTGTTTTCATTGCTTGATGCACATCAGTAATTTGACCCTACATGACCATAGGATGCCTTTTCTGACATGGTTGTTTAAGAAATGAGAAGCTTCCTCCTGCATCAGTTAGTGTTAAAATAATTGTTGCCAGTTTAAACATATTAATCACTGAAGTAATTAACCAGTGAAAGGCTCTTACGTTTTTGCTTATTTAAATCCAAACAGTGAGGGGTTTTTTTTTGTGTGTGTGTGTGTGGGGGTGGGGGGGGGGGGGGGG
>JAOVVB010000041.1:7450868-7464583 GCA_028570985.1 Heterobranchus longifilis
TATAGGCCTCTCTCATCTTTTTAAGTGGGAGAACTTGCACAATTGGTGGCTGAATAAATACTTTTTTGCCCCACTGTATTTGGTTAGATCAGACAAATTAAAAAAAAAAAATTTTATGGTTGTTGACTGTTTTGCCTGACAGTCTGTTCACTCATATTTTTAGGTATTTTATATTTGTTGTTTTGTACTGAAATCAATGTCAGAGTGACCTGGTTATTATTCTGATATATGCCACAATGTAGAGTCATATAACTATTTTATTATATCATATAGGACAGACACCAGGATGCATATATGCTATTTTCACTTTTGACTTCATTATGCATTTTTTTCCTGTAATTTGTTTAGTGTCTATAATCAAACCCATGTGGGAATTAAACAATTAACAGAAAATAGGCTTTACCAGGTCACAAAAGCAAGATCCAAGAAAACAAAAGAGAGCAGAGCCAGGTAAACACAAAGTTTGTTTTATGAATTGAATGTTGGCTCCCGGATGTGACTGACTCTCAGTTACTCCCGAGTGGTGATGATACTGGCGGAATGGATATCGATGACATATTAACATAGTTTGTGTTATACAGCACAGAGTCTTGACCACTGGTCCACTGAGTTTATGTTAGTTTAAAATATTGTATTATATGGAAATATTTCTCAGAAACCTAACATGTTTAAAATATATTGTGAAAAACAAAATAATAATAATAATAAACCTGATGAATCTAAGACCCTATGGAGTTTATTATCTTGAAAGATATTTCATTCACAGAATAAAAGTTATACTGCTTTGAGGATTGATAACAAGTCCTTAAGGATTAAGGTCTTAGGTGTTTCCTGGCCATGGACCCAAATTGAACCAATTAGTGATCACTTTTGCCAAATGGAAAGGTGCTCCATCATGCTGGAAAAGGCATTGTTTGTCAATCAAACTGTTCTTGGATGGTTGGGAGAAGTTGCCCTCTAAGGATGTTTTCGTACCATTCTTTATTCATGGCTGTGTTCTTAGAAAAGAAGCCACTCCCTGGGCTGAGAAGCATTTCCATACATGAATAGTCACAGAATGCCTTACTGCTGACATGACACAAGACTGATGGTAACACAGAGGTCTTGAAAAAGAAGGGTCAACACTGCAAATTATGACTCTTTGCATAAACTTAATGTAATTGTCAGTAAGAGCCATTGTAACTTGTAATTATTAAAATGCTTGTAATTATACTTCAGCATACCATAGTAACATCTGGGAAAAAGATGTAAGAAACGTTAAAGCAGGAGACTTTGTGAAAATTAATATTTGTGTCATTCTCAAAACTTTTGGCCACGGCTTTAAATCTTGTATAGATGACAGGAGTGTCAAAACACTCTGTAGCACATCCCAAAAACTGTTAATGGATTAAGGTCACTCATTCTGGTAGTCTACTGACTTCATTTTATTGCCACATAACATTGCTGATTCTACACCTGTCCAACCCCAGATCATAACACCTGCGTCGAAAGGCTTGTATAGTGGGCACTATTGCATGATGGGTGCATCGCTTCATGTGCTTCCCTTCTTACCTTGATACACAGATTCCTTTGGAACCACTCAGGAACCTAGATTGTTCAGACCAAATGACCGTTTCCATTCTTTCAAAGTCTTATGTTTATGCTCATCAGCAAATTGAAGGCTTTTTTTCTGATTAGCCTTAATAACAAGCAGTTTTCTTATCGTTGCAGCTGTTCAGTCTCAATTCTTTTAGTTCTCATTGCATAGAAATGCTTTTACTTTCAATGTTGAGCATAAGTGTGAGTTATACTGTCACTTTTAAGATGCAACTTAAATCAAGCATTTAAGTGATCTTCGGTCATGGTCATTTGTGATTTTTTTTGGACTGAATTTCTTCTGCAAAATTCGTAGTTCACAACTATCTATCCAGGTTTTAATAATGCCCCGGACAATTCTTAATCCAACTCCAGTAGTTTCAGCAATCTCCTTAGTTCTTTTCTTTGCTTGATGCAGGCCCTTCTGAAACACACCTTCTGTAACTTACGACATGGTTGAAGCTTCTCACTGTGTCTTGGGCCCTTAATCTCCTGTGGACAGGATCCCCTGTCAAGGTGCAGCATTGGACTGTTTTTACATACACTCATCTGCACCTGTCACTTGTGCAGACTGTCAGACTGTTCAATATCTCAGCCCAGCAATTATAGAACTGTAAACTTACTGTATGTCACTTTAAACAGACTAAAATAAGCTCTTTTGCACTACTCTTATTGCACTGCTCCACTTTGCACCATATCGGCCTTCTGTGATGTTATCGGTCCCTTTTTGCAGGACAGTTACTACTCAGTTATCTTACCACTGTTGTAGTCTTAGTTTGTGTTAGTTATTTATTTTTTTCGTATTTAGTGTTTTTGTAAGGGGTTTAAGAGTACAGTAATTTTAATTATCTATAAGTATGCACTGTACATGTAGCAGAATCGACAATAAAGTTGACTTTGACATATTAATCATTGCAGTAATTATCCAGTCAAATGGTCTTAATTATTGACTTATTTCAGTCCAAACCGTGCATTATGCAGTGTATAATCCTTAATCATTCAAAATAAAAATTTATAGCTTTTTCATTTACATTAAAAGACATACAGTCTTACAGTCATACAGTAAAAGACGGTGGCGGGTGACGTCATGGTGAAGTTAACGCGAGGTGGCGCGCGTGAACAGCTGGTTATTTGTTGTTGTTTTTCATGCGGAGATTAAAGCGTGTTGATCCGCTGGACCTGACTGAGAGCAGCTCGCGCCTGCCGGGAGAAAGTTAGTCCACGTTTCATGTAAACATGTGCGAGGAGCCGCGCGTGTCCTAGCTCGTTTTTTCGCTCAAACCTGGAACTCTACAGGAGGATTGTGAGCTCGATCAGGGATTTAATGATGACCTCAGAAGTTGTAAAGTCGCTCCTGCTTGGATTTATTTTGTGTTCGGTCAGTTTGAGTGTTGGTAAGTTCTCCGCATCAGTAATCTGTATGCGCTGTAAACTTCATGACTTTTAGACTGAACATGCATCAAATAGCTAGAGGTAGAGTTATAATATAAAATAAAGATGTGTGCGGATAAACTTTATGAACTTATTTGAACTTTCTGTTAGTAGTGGAAAAAAGAAAGACAGAAAAAAGAGAAAATCTGTGATTGATGAAGGAAAGCTAATGATCTGAGTATAATCTTTAGTGTCCTCTGTCATAAACTAGGTTTGTAGTGAAATGCCACCAGTTCTGTCCTGAATACTTTAAATTACCTGAATACTCATAATTTATATTATATAAGTATGAGCAAAATATTCAACATATTTAACAATAAGTAAAAATATTGTATTATGAATATTATAAAACATTATAATATTGTTGAATTATTGTTAAATATTTTCATCATACATGAATACCTGAACGAGAGAGAGATCAGATGATTCTAATCAATCTGTTAGACGTTAAAATATAATCTGTAGCAATTGTCATCCATATGTTCATTTTATTATTAATTCGGTTAAAGAATGTAAAAAAAAAACTTGCCCATATCATCAAAGGATACTCCTTTCACTTTTATCAAGACCCATCTGTTACATAAGAATATATGGCATAGGATTCTGGGTAAGAGTAAGTGTTTTCAGACATTTCTGCTCCCAGGCATGTTTTATTCATTCATACTTTACAATTCTAGACAGCATAGTAGGAAATTTGAAGTTCTTGAAAAGTTTGTCTGCTGAGTAGATATCCGTCCTACAGTCATCTATAGATTTGAGTTCGGTTCACTCATACCATAAGTGCTTACAGTAAACACAATATGCTTCCTCCGATAACAGATCTTCAGATAGATACTGAAGCTTTTATAGTTGATGTACTGTTTGGCACAACAGAAAGGATGAACATTTACAGCCTGCAAGATTGGGTGATCTAGTTTATGTGTGGCAAAAATCCTAGAACAGAAATCCAAAATGCAAAAAAATTATTAAAAAGTATTACAGTAAGTTGCATGTTTATCTGTACACGTCCTGATGGGAAACACTTAACGTTAACAGTAAGGAAAGTTTCTGCTACAGGGCAAACAATTCTGGCAAACAACAACAATTAATTTAATTAATTTCAAACCTCACTATAATAATAATAATAATAATTATTATTATTATTATTATTAATATTATTATTAATATTATTCTAATTATAAGGTGCTTTACTACAGACCACCGTATTTATGGTACCCTTTGAAGAAGAAAGCTTTGAGCTCTTTACAAATCGAATATTTCAAGAATATTTCTTATCATGAAAGCAAAGCTCTATGTTAATGTGTATTAGTGGAATCATGTGAGATACAGTATAAACCAAAACGTACACCAGCTATGAATGTGTGCTCTAAATTTGTCATTATAAACATGTTACCACAAAGTATTGTCCTGCAGCTGCTAGCTATCTATGAGTCACACTAACCCCTATGTTTGGTCACATTCAGATGGGACGCCATCAGGGGGTTTGGAACCCTTGGTGGTGCCTGGCCGAGTGCCCAGTGTGCACTTGTCTCAGGAGGAGATCCAGAGGCTACGCTTTAAACCCACTGTGGGCACCATCTATTGTTCAGAGGGTTCTGACATCATGTTCAACTGCTCAATCAACCTTACTGACATGGGACAGGAGCTGAGTATCCTATGGTTCAAAGATGAAAGAGAGATATCTGTTGGCACGCAGACCACTGTGTACAGCCATGGAACACTAATTCTGCTGTCCATTATCAGGTTAGAAAAACCATTAAATTATCGACCTTAAGAAAAGCTACTATTAGTCATATTTAGCAGAGCTGTACTGGTTTGATAAGAAAAGTCACATTGCGATTATTTTGACACATGTTGCAATCACGATTTAAGCTTCGATATTTAACTATTAAATGTACCATTTTGTATTCAAACATATTTGTCTAAGCTGACAAATAAGCTGGTTAGGTTTCACATAAAAATTAGAACAAATTTAATAAGCATGGTAAGCTAAATGCTTTTTATGTTTTGCTTTATGCCTTATGTCCAAGCATAATCAAAGCTGTCTAAAAAAGTAACTGTGCTGTTGATGTGATTTTCTAAATGATCATGGTTTCTCACAGTATTCGGAACATTCAGCGGGCAGACTCTGGAGCGTACCAGTGCAGACTGAGCGTCAGTAACAAAGTGATTGAGTCAAATCCCATCATTGTTGAGGTTGCTGGTAAGTTTCATTCTTCGAGAAACAAATTCTTATGTTACTGAATTTATGAACAAAGACTCATGGTATCTGGCTTTTTTATTGCAGGTTTACCAACATTCACTAAACAGCCAAGTGATGTGAATGTAACAAAAAACACCTCTTTCACTTTGACCTGCGAGGCTGTGGGTCCTCCGAATCCCGTCACAATCGTGTGGCTTCACAAAGGCCAGAAGATAAGCCAACCCAGTCCCTCTCCAAGCAACAAAACTATCCAAGGTAAGCGTTTGGCTCCGGACTTCTTTCTTGCTCGTTTATTTATCGAGCAGTGGGTTTTATCTGTTTGGTATTGCTTTTTGCATTAGTTCTGGACTGTTGTGAACTTATTTGAACAATTTGAATAAGGTTTTAATTAAAATATACTTTGATCAGTTTGATTAGATCTCTGAATTATGGGAGAGTGAGATTTATTTCAGATATTTACTGTATATTACAGAATATGGGTATGCTGCTCAGTCTTGATCTGAATTGGCCTAAACATTCAGTCATTCAGACAAATGAAACAAAGATGTAACCAGGATATTTTTTTTTCTTTTCCTGAATGCGCAAATGTCTTAAAGTAATACAGTAATAAAGTAATACAGTACACATGTCAGTTTTGGTATGTTCTATAGGTAATAATCCAATATCAAGTATTGTCAAAGCATTATAATATCCTGCTGTTCTGATTATTCATGCCATTCATATGCCACTGCCTACCAAACTGGTTAAAACAACAGGAAACACGTGAGACCCGGCAAGTATTCAAAGGGAAATGATGTGGTATAACCAGAGTCCTCAGGGGTCTGAAGGATGAAGAAAAAACAATGAGTCACATAACCGATCCAGAGCCGCATCACAAAAATCTTAAAATAATAAAATAATAATATGGCTATCATATTTGAAGAGATAAATTTCTCTTTGAATGTTTAGATGTTGTCAATGAGACATGTCACACACACTTGCTTGGATTTATTAAGTACTAACAAATTCACTTTTGTTTTTTGGACCTTTGTTTTGAGAAAAATAAGGACTTTACCAGATCTGAAATGTTCTAGCCGATCTTAACATAATTGCAACATTTCCTGACCTCCCAATGATCATGAGTTCTGGCGTTGTTTTGACAGCATGCTATTCTGCCTGGCTTAGGTTGTTAGGTTGTGGACTTTTTATTGCTGGCTATACCACAATACCACAATAACATTGTGAGGGGTTTAAAGGCATTTCCACAAAGCGCGTGCTGTAGGAAAACACTCAGGAAACTCGTTTTCACTCACTGGTGAAATTTGCTGTTTACGAGCCCTGAGTTTGGTGTTGATTCATCAAAAATGTCATGATGAGCCACTGGTAGTGTACTGGATTCTGTGTAGGCACTAAGCACTAGTGGAATCTGATACAGGCAGTGAAAGACTACATTGTAAGCAAAGCAATTTCTAGGCGAGAACAGAAGGAAGACGTTTGTTGTCTTTTTTATGCCTGCTGTGTCTGCACTGTGATAATTGCAGTTATTAGTTGGTATTAGTTCTTATAGTGTGTGTATGCAATGTTTCATCGACTGCACTGGAATCTGAGTCACGCTGATTACTGGCGATTTAGTAATGATGGAGTTATTAAATCATTGCTACATTTTTTTTTTTTTTTGATCTTGTTTATCTCTATTTACCAACCACAACAACCACAACAACAACACACTGAGCTAGAAACAATAAAGACTGCAATGTTGTGAATGTGGGACCAAAGAAGTGAAAGGTCACATTTTTTGCTTTGTTCAGTGTGTGTGCTGAGAGACAAGGGGGAAGATGGAAAACGGGGGAGGGGACAGCGAGTGAGAGGAATGGGGGAGCGAACGTGCACAAGAGAAACAGATTAGCCACACAAAAGAGCTCATTGAGGCCCGGGCTACGGAAATGTGAGGCAATTCACAAAACACACTGAAATGGACCATGGGGTATAATGCCATTATAATGCGAGGGTCCTCAGGGCAGTGTATTATTACCTTTACTGAAGCAGTGACATTCACCTTTATACATTCTACATACAATTTCTTGAGGAGATATTCGCCCGAGAGTTGACTACATGAGCCTGAGTATATGAGCCTTAATATATATTCATGAAATGAGGAAAATATAGTTTACTGTTGTTTAAGTACACTACACATGTATGCCATAAACATGCAGTTTTCTTCTACTATAGGTCTCCCACATGACATACGCATACGGGAACCTGATGCTGGTGTAGTCTTTACGTTTAAAAGGCTAGAAGTGAAACCGAGGGTTGTTTTTGTAGCTTGCTGACCAGCATATGACACGAGATGCTTCCAGTAAATACTTACAGTACCAGGAACTTTGTATGCAATGATGGAAACATTGTTGTTAATCAAACTATGCCATTTTCAACTTCTCTGTGTCTATTTGTACAATTCTGTAGTTTTGATAAAAGCAGTAGGCAATGCACAAGAATGTGTAAGGTCATGTAAAGAGACTAGTGCAGTGGAGAAACACTAAAGCCTGTAATTACAGATCCTCAGATACCGTACAGCAGAACTCCTGGCAGCTAAAAAGCTTTTTGCTCCTGACTCTCACTAAGTTTTTAACCAGAAAATAGCTGCCTCTTTTGCATGGCTCAAGGCATGCTTGCATTTTTTTTTTTTTTTTTTAACATTTATTCACATACCATTTAAAAAAGTCACTGGGACTCTTATCTGCTTTCCCAGATCAAATATCAGAATGCCACCGCAAGTTCAGGTCTGTTTAATAGGTTTAATCAGAGATCTACAGGGGGTTGGACAATAAAACTGAAACGCCTGTTTTGAGACCACAATAATTCATTAGTGAGGTGTAGGGCCTCCTTTTGCGGCCAATACAGCATCAATCTGTCTTGGGAATGACAGATACAAGTCCTGCACAGTGGCCATTCTTCTTGCAGAATAGTGGCCAGGTCACTATGTGATGCTGGTGGAGGAAATAAATAAATATTATTAGTGGCTCAATAATATTTAGATCTGGTGACTGTGCAGGTCATGGGAGATGTTCAACTTCACTTTCATGTTCATCAAACCACTCTGTCACCAGTCTTGCTGTGTGTATTGGTGCATTAGCCATGAAACCTCCAACACTAAATTGCCCAGTGTTTCAGTTTCATGGTCCAACCCCTGTAGGTTTTTTTTAGGTTTGACTTATGCACTACCTATTACTAAGTACTTGGTCCACTCCTACTTGTCTGAAAATGGTGGTATTACTCTGTTATAGTCTGAAATGATCTTCCAAATTATCTTTAATGTTTGGTCAAGAACCAAAACTATAATAACTTTTAAACGTGTGATTCCAAAAACTGTTTCCAAGCTAGTGACCACATCTTGCTGAAAAGAGCTCATTGAAAAGTATTTTTCCCATCAGTCACTGATGCATAAATGCACATATACAGTACTGTACAAAAGTCATGAGCCTTTTATTTCTTCATGTTTTGCTTCCAAAGAGCCAGACTTTCTTTTGTTTTTAATGTAGTCCTGAGGAATAGTCCTCCAGGCTTCCCAAAGCTTTTTGCCTCTGGCTTTTGGCAAGGTTTTGGCTCTCATTTTTTAAATCCAGACCAGTCTTAAGAGGAATGCTTTTCAAGTCACACAGTGATCTATAAGTCATTCAACCATAAAAACATTTAACCTAAGACATGAACCTTAGTGAGGAACAGGTGCAGATGATAACGGGTGATTAGGCCCCTGATTATTATACTTGTGATGCTAAATGCTGAGTAACTGGAACAGAAGAGAGGTCAAATGAGATTGTTTGTGTAACAACCTCAGCAACAATCACTTTCAGTATTACAGTAAAACATTTGTTCCAATTTCTTTAGGCTCATCTACATAATTTAACTTAATAAGGGGTGGTTCAAACTTTTACGGTACATGGATATAAGGTTTAAAACATATGGGATGCTCTGTAGGACATGGGCAGAATGGCCATAGTTGAAATTAGTCTGAGATGGACATGATTGATATTTTGACCCATGAAAACAATTAAACAAACAGCTTCCTGTTAATTACAAGAGGGAGCGCAATAGTAGACCCATTGTCACAGCTTTTCTGAGCAAGCACAGCAAAAAAGTGACAAATGAGGACAAAAGGGATATTATGGCTTTGCTGTCACTGGGTTTGGCAGGCTGTTGTCTGAGTGGATGGTGATGGGTTGACAGGGAAGATGGGGCTTTGAAAGCCTGGTACTGTGTTTCATGTTTAGAATGAGAATTGCACACCTCTTTAGTGGTTTACTCTGCCCGCTGGAAACAATGCCATTGACCTTCCTTGTGTCCATGAGGACCAAAAGGAAAAAGACGGGCTGAGAAGGTTTGGACACACATAGTGCAACATACGTACGTAAACGCAAAAGAGGATCTTGAATTGCTTAATGTGAGCAGTTTTTACTCCCACATGAACACCTAGTTCCACTTTTTTTATTTCTGCTGTCTTACTAATATTACAGTATGTGAATGGTGTCTTTGTGTATATCACAATGACACACTATTATTAAACAATTTTCCTCATTAATAGAATTCTGATATGATATCATTTCTCATGTCTATAGGTGTGGACTCTCCCACTCACTACAGCTGTGAGGCTCACAATGACAAAGGACTAACTGTTTCCAGAGAGGCTCATGTCAACATTAAAGGTAAAACAGCAAGGCGGGAATGCACTTGCATTCAAACAAAATTTTCACATTTTGCTTAAGCCTAAGCTAAGTTGTCTTGTATACTTATTTCAGAAATTCCAGCCAAGGTCTCCAAAATCACTGTGGTGAAACGTGAAGCAAACAAACTCAACATAAGCTGGATTCCTGGACACGATGGCTTTTCCCCACTCACTGTCTGCTACATCACAGTAAATTATTTATCTCGATATGAGAGAAATATATTTTTTTAATATATTCATAAAACATGTGCTACTATGGAACATTTTAAGCCCAAATAAATTTGGAATGTTGAGCAAATAAATTTTTAATTAGATCATTTCTAGGTGATAAATGTTGTTTTGACTCTGTTCTAGGTGAGAGAGCTGGGCAGAGAGTTGGGCAGTCCTACTAAGGTGCAGAGTGTGTCAGTCCCTCCATTTTCATACGAGATCACTGACCTAAAAGCCATGACCTGGTATAACATGAGTGTGTCGTGCTCAAATGAGATTGGCAAGTCGCTTCAGAGCTCCTGGGTCCAAAGCAACACTACAGAAGGAGGTGTGTGTTCTGTTCAAAATAAAGAAGACTTAACTTTTAAGGCCACTTGAGTTAGGATTAAGATGATTAAACTAATATGTTGTGTTATAATTACTTGTCATTTGGTACACACTTTTATGTTTCAGGGGAATAATCTAGTGGAATCAAATACAATAGTTGTATCATTGCCTGAGACTTCTTTTAGCCTTGAGATTCTTTGTGAAGATGGCTTTTCTGTAACCACAAGGGATTTGCCCCTCTTATAGCTCACACATACCTACTGTAAGGCTTCAGTGGCAGTTTGTGTGTGTCTGTGTCTATGTGTCTGTGTGTCTGTGTCTGTGTCTATGTGTCTGTGTGTCTGTGTCTGTGTGTCTGTGTGTCTGTGTGTGTGTGTCTGTGTGTGTGTGTGTCTGTGTGTCTGTGTCGCAATAGCCACACTCACTCCAGAATCGATTTTTTTAAATTTTATTTTTTATTTATAACAGAGATGCACTGGTCGTTCAGTCAGTGACCAGAATTGGCTGGTATTCAGCTTAATCAGCCATGACCGATTAACCGCAGATATAACCGATTCTGTGCTGACTGCGCGAGCTTCCAAGTTGACAGAAACGCATTTTTATCACGTTACATTATCAGAAGTCCTGCATATTAAAACTTCTCCGATCAGCCTTTAACTTCACACTCGTTCTTAAATTGAGTTTTGAGCATTTGAGATAGTAAAACATCACTGTTTCTTTATAATCCTACAGATAGTACACTCTAAACTATACAAATTCGGGCATCCTGTGTAATAGGAATTAATTATTTGTTTTTTTAATAATAAGTTATTTCAGATGACGTAACATAGAGATTAAGTCAAATATAGCTTTTTTGTATTGTTTAAATGCTGTCCTTGGTTTTAAATTAGTATTATAAGGAATGGGCTACATTTAATTACTATATGCTCAATTCAGTCGTGAGGCTGCTGAATGAAGGTGTAACCCTTCTGAGCTATGAATCGACTTTTTTTAAAGGTTCAACACTTAAAATTGTAACAAAATAAAAAAAAAGTTTAATATTGAATGAGGAATTTAAAATCAATATACTAAAAGAATCACAGTATAAATTGAATCAGCACCCAGGTATCGTCCAGCAATCATTACTGGTTGGAAACAAAAGCTAGCTTTTAACTGCCTGTGACACATAAAGTCATCAACAGGGGATTGACACTTTTGTGAATTTGGATAAAATTAAATTATATTTTAATTATATTTTATATATTTTAACTTTATTAGTAATGACACTTTTATTAAGTTTTATTCTGTCTAGCATTTTGTTCTAAAAAAACCTTTTGGGAGTAGGAGTGGTTTTGGAGAGGAAATATGCTTTTCCTTAGGGCTGTTCCCACAATGTTTCCTGTGTATACCTAAAGGAATGGCACTGAGATATTTTGAGTATTTTAAGACCATTCTCTTTCTCGCAGTTATCTGGTGATTTCGGGCAGATATGATTGCAAAATGACGATGCTGGAAATTTTCTCCAGTTGTCGTCATGTCAGCTCCATGTTAGCTATGTGTGTGATTTTAAGTTGGTTTTATTGCAGTGAATGATTAAAAGAAAGACTTATTTAATGTTTTCAGTTCCTTCAGTGGCCCCTCAGAATGTGACCGTTCGTGTGAACGGGTCCATGCTGCTGGTACGATGGGAAGCTCCTCCTCCCGACAAAATAAATGGCATCCTACAAGGATATGATGTACTTGTTGATGCTGGGAAATCTGTCAATATGGTTAGTCATTTCCTCTTATGTATAAGTGAATGAAGTTTTAGAGACATTTTAGTTTATATATTTTGTTTAATGTTCTTTCCTCATAAGTTCATAAACTACAATCAGTGTATCATAGTTTTCTATCTGTCTATCTATCTATCTAAAGCATCTTTTAGAACTGCTGCTCTTGCTTTTTTTTACACCCAGTCAAGTTTGTATTGTCAAGATTCAAGCCTGTGATCACTTAATGACAAGAAGAATTCTTTTCTGTTGTGTCCCTTTGCCTCAATTGTTAAAAAATACATAATTATCTTTTTTGTCTGTCTGAGTAAAATATTCAATCAGGCATCCACTGATTTATAGGAGAAACTTGATTTCCTAGGAAAACATTGATATTCCCTGACAACAAACCTAATGAGTTGCCTTTCTGGAGACAAAGGCAAAATATCCTAAAGTAGAAAGACGAAACAGTCAGCTCCAATGCATATTGCACAACAGAACATTTTAAAGTTTATTTCAAAAGTTTTAGGTCTTTTAGCTGTTTGTGCCACAAATTTACTGGATTTTTTTTCTTTCTTGACTGTGAAAAACTTTATCAACTTGCAGATCTGGGCTTCTGGACAAAAATGAGGTGTTTGTGAGTTTGAATCCTGACGATGCCATCTGTTGATAATTGGCTGTCTGGGTGCGGACAATGACATAATCTCCCCTGTGAAATCGCATGAGCAGCAGATTGAAAAGATGCGATAGCTTCATGCGTATCAGAGGAAGCACATGTTAGCCCTCACCCTCTCTGCTGTCATGTAAGAGGCGATACCTTGCTCCTCTTGTGTTGGAATTCTTTATGCATACAAATGGGAACAAACGTGCACATCCAGTGGAAATATAAAGCTTCTTGTATGTTTCATGTGTGTATTTTGCTCACATATTTGCCATTGATGCAAAAACTAGAGAAGGTTGTTGCTACACACAAAAGGTTTGGAGTACAATGGTTTGTGTAGTAAATGAGAGGTCATTCAGTTACATTGGGCTAATATGGCAAAATGTCAATTATATATTATATTTTAACTGTTGTGTTATTATAAAATGGCAAGTCGGCTGTAATTTTCTTAATCATTAAACGTCACTGTACCTAAGCACAGCTAAAAGTCACTGGACTGTTACCAGCATTGTGGACAATTTCTTTGTAGCACTGAAAGAAATTAGCTTAACTATTGTCAGGTAAAGGTAAAGATAGTTTGTTTATAATTTTAAAGTTTCAATTTAAAATTTTAAACAAGGCAACCAGAGATTAAATGTTGTGCTATTAAAGGTCATGTCAGTTTAATAATGTCAGTATCATTTAGATCATCATAATCATCATAATCATTTACTGCACGTGGTACAATTATTTATTATAGTTTGATAGATTTATATATTATACAGGTCCTTCTCAAAAAACTACCATATTGTGATAAAGTTCATTGTTTTCTGTAATGTACTGATAAACATTAGACTTTCATATATTTTAGATTCATTACACACAACTGAAGTAGTTCAAGCC
>JAOVVB010000041.1:7507745-7530874 GCA_028570985.1 Heterobranchus longifilis
TGTACTTCAGTAAAAGTTCACTAAAGTAACAGTACTTTTACTTAAGTACAAAATTTTATTACTCTTTCCACCTCTGACAATCTGCTGAAAATATATCCCGTTTGTGAACCTGTTGTATAAAAGCAATGTCACTCAAGATGTGCAGGTTTACTTAATATCGGCAGGGCTATGATATCATCGGCACTCAGGCTGCATCCTCATGCCTACGACAACCTCACTCCCCCTTGTATAATAGTAATTCATTAAATAATGTGTCATAATGTCATAAGGAACTATCTCCTGAGCATGAATATGAACAATCAGTATTAAAATAGGATGGTGCATGCTAGATGGTAAGGTGAGTTGTGTTCCTGGGGCTTCATGCCCCAGCAGACTTTCAGACTGCATCAGGAAGAATCACATTTAGCTAGGTGCTGATTTGAAAAAAGTGAACTGGTCTGTCTGAACCTTGCTAAACCGTCCCAAGTTTTATAATATTATGCACCATTCTACATGTATGTCCTGTCTTGACAGTGTTTCTGCTGCACCATTGTACAGCCCCTAGTAAAGGAGTGTGTCTCTCACTAGGAAGTTGTCAGAAAGCAGGTATCTCAAGTTCCTTACTGTCTCTGCCACTCTTTCTCTCTTCCAGAGATGGATGACTGCTAAGCCAAAAGCTGCTGCACAGATGTCTTTAGGAGCTGAAGATGGATTTTTGTATATTTTTCATGGCCAAAAGACACATAGGAAGGCAATGCAATGACTTTAAATTACAATGCATCATTGCTTTTTTTTAATAAAAATAGAAACATGTGGCATTTAAAGTAAGTGACCACAATTTGAAATTTGAAAACCTTGCTGGATATACACCTAACCATGGCAAATGCTGAAGCTTCTAGGTGTTAAAACTTTATAATCACATATATGGATAGTTAAGTATACTGGTGTCAGTTAAACATCCAGTTAGTTATAGATTCATAACAAATGATAGACATGAAGTGAGAGTGAGAGAGAGACAGAAATGGCTAAACATTAGGTATATTACTACTTCCAGATTAAAGTAATTATAATATGTAATATTACATAGCATACCACTTATTCCTAAAGTGGGTAACACACACATGTACAGGTGGCAGAAGTCGTTCCACTGACCTGCATCCCGTCATTACCACTGTGTAAAGCCAACAGCGACAGAAACAAAATAGCTCGGTACTCCTGTGAGAGAGGCATTCTCCCAAATCCCCTGCCTGACCTCTTGTCCCGGTCCCGGTGGATTGTTTTCGTGTCGGACGTGCCAAACCAAGACGTTCTGTATTTCACAGCCTCACGCAGCGCTCGGTTTCCCCCCCTTTTTTTCCTCGTTTCCCAGCGCAGATGGTGTTCTCTTATCAAATATAGGAACAGCAGACACTCGGAGCTCCGCTTTCTCAGCAGCGATAGAGAGAGAGACAACCTGCTGGAGTTTCAGCAACGTGCAGTCTCTCTCTCTCTCTCTCTCTCTCTCTCCGAGTCGCAGCTCTGAACACCGAGAGACATCATAGATCATACGCACTGCCCAGCCAAAAAAAAAAAAAGGATTTTGCTTTGACTACGGCCATGGTATGGTATCAATAAGAACTGCTTATGCAATGTCAAAACATTTATTGCTAATAATAATCGCATTAATTCCTCTCCAAGATCTTGTATTGATATTGGGAGTGTTGGACCGCTGTGTAAAGTTTTCTCCAGCAAACAGTCTCAACGGAGTTGAGATCTGGACTCCGTGGTGGCCAATCCATGTGTGAAAATGATGCCTCATGCTCCCTGAATCACTCTTTCACAATCCTGGCATTGTCATTTCAAAATCCATTGATGGAAAAACCAGGTCGTCAGCTGACCTCATTTCTTTAGCATATAATGTTGCTGAACCTAGACCTGACCAACAGAAGCAACCCCAGATCATAACAGGCTTGTATGTTAGGCACTGCATAATAGGCGCATCACTTCATCTGCCTCTCTTTGATGTTCCCATCACTCTGGAACAGGGTCAATCTGGACTCATCAGACCACATAATCTTTCCCAATGCTCCACAGTCCATTCCTTATGCTCCCTCGCAAACTGAAGCCTTTTCATCGATTAAAGCCTCCCTGGTTATTATTTTTCTTAAAGCTAAACAGCTGTTTAGTGTCAATCCATTGAGTTCTCCTTGCATTGTATGTTTGGAAATGCTCTTTCTTTCACCACAATACTTTTATTTTAAGATGATAGTTCACCAATATACTACCAAGTTTTAATAATGGGTTTTTCAGTTCTTAACCAAAGTTTAGTAGTTTCAACAATCTCATTAGTTGTTTTCATTTGTTGATGCAGGACAATAATTTGACCCTTCTGAAACAGAGTAACATGTTATGCCAGGACCACATGGTATGTCTTCTGATGTGGTCATTTAAAAATGAAAAGCTGCTCACTGCATCAGTTATCAGTTATCGGTTAAATAACTTGTTGCCAACTGAACAATATTAATCACTGCAGTAATTATCACTTCACTCTTCCTCCAGACTTTGGGGCCTGGATTTCTAATTGAAATGGCAAATTTAATTTAATCTAAAAAGAGGACCTAGGACCGTTGAGCATCGGTCCAGTTCTTTTTGTACTTAGCCCAAGTAAGACACTTCTGATGTTGGTTCTGGTTCAGGAGTGGCTTGATACTAGGAATGCAACATACGTATCCCATTTTCTGAAGACATTTGTGCATGGTGCCTCTTGATGCATTGACTCCAGCCTCACTCCACTCCTTATGAACCTCTCCAAAATTCTTGAATTGCCTTTCCTTTGACAATCTTCTTAAGCTTCCAGTCATCCCTGTTGCTTGTGCATGTTTTCCTACCAGACTTTAATTTTCCAGTCAACTTTCAATAAATATACATAATGAATATGCTTTCATAAGTATCCTCCTTATGGAAGAGTGTTGATGATTGTCTTTTGGACAACTGTCAAGTCACCTTTTTTAAAACTGTATAAACAATAATGTCTATTGTGATACATAGGTGGTGAATAAGGAGACAATAATTTACAATAATTGTGTGATATTCACATGTATTCTATATGGAATATCATTTCTTAATATTAAGTGTTTGAAAGTCTAAAAAATGTTATTTGTGATACCATACATCATAGTAAATCAACCTGCTATCTAGTTTTACTGTGGCATGAGTAGTAGCAGTAACTCAAAATATTACTGTCACTATGATTTACATTAATCTTAAAATATTATGGAAAATAATGGGCCTAAATTAAATACCTTAAATTTACTGGCTAGCAAAATATTTTCCAGCTAAAAACAAAGTAAAATTTTGATTTTTTTTTTGTTAATGTCTGGATTGCTTGCTTGCTTGATTAATTGATTAATAGTTAGGTACATGTTTAGATAAGTTGTGTCCAGCATGTAAGAAATTTATAATGATTCTCCCGGTCCATCTTTAGTCAACTTCTCCCTTCTCATGTTCTCTACAGTGCATCTTTAAAAATCATGAAAAGTAAATTGTCTTTTGGAATTAAATTTATAAAGTAAAACTAATATTCTAGATTTGTTGCAAGTAAAATATATTCAAGCCTTTTTTTGTTTTAATTTCAAAGATTATGGCTTACAGGTCATAAAAGCAAAATTCCAGCATCTTTAAGTATTTAAACATTTAATTTCAGGTTTAAGTAAATTACTGTTCCTGCCCCTGCTCTCTCCTCTTCCTCCTCCTCTCTCTCTCTCTCTGACTGCAGTTGCTCGATAGTAGTCACTGTCAACCTTGGCTTGCTCATCAGGGACAATCTTATCATTTTGATTCATACACATTCACATTTCATACAAACTTCCATAATTCTTTTGATTGTATAAAGCTATTGTTTGTAAAAAGCATGTTGCTGCTTTTATACAGCAGACTGCATACAGTCCAGGTTAACTGCTTATGACAGTGAGTGCCTGAGGAAACAAACCATTTCTATGCCTGGCAGTTTTGGTGTTTGGGGTTCTGTACACCTCCCATAGGGAAGGAGATGAAAAAGGTCCAGAGTATGAAGGGTCTGTAGTAATTTTTCTTGGTTCTTGTACCAGTTGTTCCTCCAGAACCTTCAGGTCTTCTCCATTGCTGTCATGACTAATGTCATTCAGGTCACCATTTGTGCTGAAGATGGTGTGGTGATGCTGCTGAAACTTTCAACAATCAAAAAGTTTCAAACTTGATTTTGAGTATAAAAGTCATTGCATTTGTGAGTTCCACAAACCCACCATGTCTTTGTTATACATAGAGAGCGCCAATGTTTTTTTTCCTGCCGTTTTTACTATTAGAGCTTAGGGTGGGTGGGTCTTGAATTATGAGGCGGGGCTGATATTATAACAGACCAATTAAAACTCTGAAAAGGTATTAGCAACTACACGTCGTTGTGGCTGGTTTGAAACGGGTGACATCTAGTGTCAAAAAGTAGTGTCACGTCTGATACAATGCAAGCAGTCGAAAAATACTTTTTATATTACAATTTAAACTGCAAATATAAAACAACACATTTGAGAGTGGAGTCCAAGAATACAGTTAAAACAGAGGGGAAGACGCTGGTTATAAAATGTCAGCTGCGAACTCATCCTGACAGTTTTCTGTTTTAAGGACGAGCTTGTGTTTTTCACAGCCTCGACCAATACTGTGACATAAAATGGTGACAAACTGGAGGGCGCCAGTGCTCTGACCAATCAGTGTAAGTGTTCCGGATGCGCTGCAACACGAGCGGGGAATCCGATTGGTAAAACTTTAAGTGGGCGGGAACTTTCTTCTTGTTCATCGTCTTCGCAGCCATTTTGCGAAAACTCTTAACGGGCGCCATGTCTGAAGGAGATACTGACTGCATCGAAACTCATAACAATCTCTGTTCCACACTCCGTCTGCAGTATCGTACCGAGACAGCTGTCAGCCGACGGGACGTTAACAAACCTGCGGTATCAAAGCTGTGTTTACAGCGTAAAAATATCAGCATTGAAATGAAAGAGGATAATGTCTGTTAACCGTCTCATTGTTGAGACGTGTATCCGTGAGTGTTTTTTTCAGACTAGCTAATACAATCCGTCATCATCTCTCACAACCAGCCAACGTCTCCATGAGTGACTGAATGCATCTCACTCTTGTTGCGGAGAAGGGCAAATCCGTTTCTAACCATCATGGCTTTTGTGAGCCTCTTCTCCTGTCCCCCAAACCCCGTCCTTGACAAAAACATGACAGACTCTGAGCTGGCAGGGGAAGAAAGGTCGAGTAACGTTCTTATCTGCTTCTGTGCAGGATTTTTATTTGTACAGTTTTTTTTTCACTGGTTGTTTTCATTTTCCCTTTATCATTTCACTCGAGTTTTCCAACGTTTAGAGCATTGGCTTGGTTTCGTAGCTCATCGCACCAGGCCTGCCCCCAGTCCATCTTTTAGTGCATGCACGTTCATTGTCCTAGTACAGCTGTCAACTTCTCAAAGTCAGTTAATTCATTTGTTCCCGCCCTGCTCGTTTATTTATTTTTTTCTAAAAAATTCCCCTTATTTATATCTAATGCTTTGTATTAGCGGGTTATTAACTCCAGAACAGGAGCTGAAGGGCAGTAAGCTGCTCGTTAGAATATATCGCTAAGAGCTGGATCTAGGCTGTTTAAATATTTGATGCCGTGATGGCAACCCCTCCCACTGACGTCACTTTGGATCGGATTAACCCCGCCCCCGATGATGGGAGTAGTCCTGAAGGGGTTCCCTGTATGGAAGTGAAATGCTGTGTATTTAATGTAAAGGTTAAGTTGTTTAAGGGCTGTAATGTGTCCTTATAGTAATGTTTAGATGTTGAAGGGTGTAGTTTTCTGATTAAACAAATAAGTTGCAGTTGAAATGTGCATCATTCACCTCACAAACTCTCTGGGTAATGCTAGATCTATCTATTTATCTATCTGTTAAGAGTAAATGAACCAAAGTAAGAGTTATTAAGCTCCTGTTAATATAGGCGTTTCTAAAATACTAGACAAGATGAACCTCTACGTTGTTAAAAGACATCTTAAACGTTGGATAAAAGACAATTATGAGAGGACTAATTGATCTCTGAATGAATTACAAGAAAGCATTGTCACAATATGTATAGTTGTTAAGTCAAATGTATAATTCATAATATGAATGCCTAATGTTATTAATGTTAACTGATAGCATTGACTGTTTATAGGATACCTTTCGATATGGAGCTTGTGACATGTGCTTAATTGCATGTCTGTAGGTCAAACCTGTGGTATAATTTCCTTAAAAATCCTCAGAAGCATTGCTTCTCTGACGAGTCTTTTAAAATGTCATTTTTACAGTTTACACAGTATGGCTATGATTTGGTTTTGGCTTGGTATGATACAAAATCCAGCTTTTTGGAGTGTCTCTGAATAACTGAAAGAAAATTAATTATCATTATTTTGGATTGAATATATTAGGGGCAGTCCTTGAAATATGTCCTAAGTCACTGGAGAAATCAGCCCAAAAAAAGCCTTGAGCTTTTGTTTTTTTTCCCCTCTCTTTTGGCATCTGTCTATAAAGATTATGTTGTGTAAAGGGCCAGTTTAACTAATACAGCAGTAAAAACAGTCACCCTCCCCAAATATGTCTAAAACCTTAGTAGCCAAGCAAAATTTTCTCATAATTTAATCAGATTTTTAAATAGTTGCGGGCTGTGCAAACAGTATAATTTCAGCTTGTAATCTGATACCACCTGTCAAACTGTGATCCTCCTGCATCATCACATAATCAGTAAAAAAAAAAAAAAAAGTGAGAACATGTGAGGGTGGTGCTGCCAGTAAGTTCAATTTTATTTATACATCAAAACAACTCTGTCCCATCAAGGCTTGGACTCAAAGATGATAGACGTTAGTAGTAGATACATGAAGTCCTGTTGGTTGTGAATTTGGGCCCTTATGGGTCAGACTTACTTGTCCAGGGCTTCCCACAGATGTTTGATCGAATTAAAATCTGCGGAATGAGCTGTTTTTCATGTTTCTTAAAACATTCCCAAACGGTTTTGTCAGTGTAGGAGGGAAATTAAGAAATATGGTTGCCATAAAGGAGTGTACTTGGTCTGGAACAGTGAAAATGTATTTATGTCAGCTGTAATGTTTTAAAACCACTGACAAATTAAGAGAATGACCTTCATTATCTCATTACAGTGGCATCTGTCAAGAGGTAGACTACATTAGGCAACAAGTAAACATTTACATCTCAGAGTTAATGGGTTGAAAGCAGGCAAAATGTGCAAGCGTAAGGATTAAAACAACTTTGACAATTGCCAAAATTGTGATGGCTAGACGACTGGGTCAGAACATCTCCAACAGCAAGTCTTGTGGAGTGTTTTCAGTATGCAGGGTTTAATACCTACCAAAAGTGTTGTTTCAAAGAACAACAGCTAGTGAATAGCTGACATGGTTATGTGCGTCCAATCATGGAATCAGATTTATTATCAAATTAGTAAATTAAAGGAAAATAAATGTCACAAAAAAAAGCCAAAAGTTCCAAAAAAGAAACAATATTCTTGGCGATACTCTCTGCTTTTGGCCATGTGTTAGGGTTTACATTTTACATGTAGTTTAAAGTTTTGTCTACAGTTACTGGTAATCTTGATGATTGGTGTTAATTGTAGCATTATTTAATTTTTCTGGGTTAATATCCAGAAACGTCTGTGGAGATCTCACTATATTGTACACGGAATGCCAGTTTAATTGGGTGTAAGTGAGATGTAGTAGTACCCAGATATGCAGTATTGTACAGAAGTAGGGCTTTTATTATTTATAACTTGTAAATAAAATATGATGTACTAAGAGTGCGTTCTTAAACATTGTTGCAGATAAGTGCACCCCTAATGGTAATTCTGGCTAATTTTTTAATTCATTTAGTTAATTTACTGTAAGTTAATCTTACAATGCAGTTTAAAAAAAAACAGTAAGATTGCACACACAGACACATATACACACATTACAAGACACTTAAATATCCTCTACTTACTAATGTCAATGGATATTTTTCTTTTACAAAGCCAAATCAAATCTAAAAAATTTAGACTTTTACGTTTAGAAGCTTAGCATACCTTTTTCCAGGGCTTTCCTACAGTAAATAAAATAAAATAAAAAAAACCCTAGGAGCTTTTACTTATACTTTGACACATGAACTTTTAGGAAGATTTTTAATAGTCCTGTTACATACCCATGAAAGTCTGCTTTTGGTTAAGTATTTAACAAAAAAAAGTATGTTTGCATTTATTGCTTAACCAGTAATGGTTACTTTCTGCTTCTAAATATGACACAACAGTGAGAAGTGGTTATGAGTTTGGTTTTACTTGTGTCACAGATGCTGAACAAACTTGAGACATGTGCTTTCATTTTTTATATAATCAGGTCAAAGATGGTGATATAAAATTTGTTTAAAAGTCTAAATGCTTTCTCACCTAAGGCCTCCAGCTCTGTAAGCTAGTCTCTGGTCCTTTGAACTGCATCCACATAAATGTACAATATTTGGCCAAAGATATATAGACACCTGCCCATCACATCTATATGTGGTACTGACTGATTTCACTAATGTTGTAGCTGAATGGAGAAATCTTCCACAGCCACACTCCAAAATCTACTGAACTATTACAGCTAAGATCATAATTAAAAAGTGAAATAATATCGTAGTATAATTTTAAAAAATCTGTATAGAAAACTGTTTAAAAATACCAGTTTGTTATTTTGTTTTGTGTTTACGGGCTGGGTTGGCATTTGGTGAGGTGGGATGTTGCAAAGTATGCATGCACATTGATTATTTGTTTAAATCTGAACGATAATGGTTGCCAGTATATTTGTTGAAAAACACACCTGTTTTTTTTTTTGGTTTGTTTTTGTTTCAGGGAGGACGGTGAATTGGAGGATGGCGAAATTGATGATGAAGGGATTGGGATTGATGAAGAAAATGAAACAAAGGTAGAGCCTGAAGATTTAGAAAAAGAGAAAGAAAAGGAGAAAGTTCGGGAGAAAGATGATAAATCGTATCGGCACGCCCATAAGAGACACAGGAAAATCAAGGAAAAACGAAAGTCAAAAAGAAGACGAAGAGATAGGCAGAAGGTATATTTCCAACTTCGCCCTCTAAAAACATTACATCTTGTATTTGTAAAGGTGTTGCCTCTGGCACTTTTTAATTTCTCATGTTTTATTGCTCTCTCTCTTAGCATCACTCCCCATCTAGTGGTTCTAGCTCTGACAGTTGCAATACTGATCATGAGCATCCAGATAGACACAAGAGCAAAAAGATCAAAAGCGTCTACAGAGACTATGACGGTCGGTTTGCACAGGTAAATTTCAGTTTACTTAGAAGTCACTTATTGCATTCAGATTTACGGGTCAGTTTATGGTTCTACTCCCTGTTTAACCACATGTTGTTGTGTATCTGCTCATGTTTAGCGTGAACATGAACCTAGCGGAGGTCATGGAAAACCACCAAGATCAATACAGCGCAAAAACAGTGAAAGTGAGGAGAAATATGATTATGATGACGATCAGGATGACTTCTGTGAGGAGCTTTCCAAATACAAACAAGCCAAAGAGGTGAAATCACCAATCACCACATCCAGCAAAGCAGGGTCATCAAAAGAGCAGGGGACAAAGTCCAGCATGAAAGGGCAGCAGTGTATGTGTTAACTGTTCTACTTCTTTCTTTTAGTTTCATTTTCAGCATTGCATCACTTTCACATTTAACAGAGGGTACCTGTCCATTTTCAGGTTTGTCAAGGGTTTGCTTTTATCCAGTGTTTCCCACAGGTCTGAAAAATATACCTGCGTTGGTAGTCAGCAGAATGGGCCAGCACAAAAGTGGTCTACTATGTACAACAAATACATTTAATCATAAGTAAACTATTTTTTTTTTGATATTTCTATCAATTTTACCTTTTATACATCCAACGAACTATCTCTCCCCTCCATCCTGTATGTGAGAGTAGGAGTTGACAAAGTAAAATAATTAAGACTGTTTGTCAGAGCCCGTAGCCCATACATCACTGTTTTAATAAATATATATGGGGTCGGGATTGTGCAATATTCAGTGACAGATTTTTTTTAAGAACAATATTATAAATTCATCAATAGGCAATATTATGAATTTTATTTTATTTCATTTTAACCAACCATACAAACATGACTGTGCAAAAAATCAAAAAATGGGTCACATAGGCAAAAAAATGTCACAGATTCATAAGTTTATTTTGTAAGTTCTACATTCCCATCATTCCCATATTCTGGTAGCAGTTATTATAACAATTAATGATAACTTTGGTTCTACATAACATAACCAAAAACCTAATGCACAGTTTTACTGAAACCTTTCTTCAGTACGCCCTTCTTATTCTTTTTATGTCAGCTGGCATCTGCTGCATTTACTGCCTCTCAGTACACCACTATCGCAGTAGCAAAATAAACAGGTACAGGAGTGGTACAGCAAGAGGTAACTTTCCACCACTAGTTAATCGATCGCAGATGGCATCGTTCTCCCTGACAGATTTTTTAAAATATACATGAATATATTTTGGTGGCCGCCAAACTATCCTCTATGTATGGAAAACACTTTATCAGTATAAAGGCATCATTATGAGTGGTTTCTGATTATAATGAATGTCTGATAATAGAAAGTCAGTGTGATAGGACCTTACTGCCTGCTGTCCATCAGTTCAAATGTCCATTTCTCATTCAACTGTTTCAGTTGGTGGCCCATGTGGTCGTGGATATGGTGGAGGAAATTCGGGCAGGGGGCGTGGTGTGCTAAACAAGAAAATGAAGGGCAAAAACTGGGGCCGTGGCCGTGGCAGAGCTGGAGAACTTGGAGAAAGTGGCTGTGGAACAAAAGCGGTTAGGTTCTTTAAATGAAATTTTATAGCATTTTATATTTAGTAACTGTGTTTAAATAGCATATTCATAACCTTGCAGGAAGTACAAGGCCCACAGTGTTTCCAGAAAAAACGTCCAATCATGAGCCAAGAGTTTATCAATCAACACACGGTTGAACACAATGGCAGAAACGTCTGTAAATATTTCATCGAGGGTAGATGCATTAAAGTAAGTCTTTTTGGAGTTTTGCTTGTATTTTAATATGTGCATGGCATGTTGCTTGATTTGGCTTTTAAATGTAATTGACTGTGAATGTATTTTCGCAGGGGGATCAATGCAAGTTTGAACATGATAATGTAGTCCCAGAGAAGAAGAAAGAACTTTGCAAGTTCTATGTCCAGGGGTACTGCACTAAAGGAGAAAACTGCATCTACATGCACAATATCCTTAAAAAAGCATCAACAGAATTGTTCTTTCCTGGAGAACCCCCCACCCTGCATGTCTTCGTTTTTTTCCATGCTTTACCACACCTACTTTAATTCAGAACCTGTTAATTAGCTGATTAGGTAAATAAGGTGTGTCATGAGCTGACGTAAGACTAAAATGTGCTGGGCAGGGGCTCCTCCAAAACCAGGGTTGAAAACATCTTGGCGTAACTTAGCGTAACTTGCGTTAGTGTTGTCCTCGTATTGATCCTTACACAACATTTTACATGAATATCCCTGTAAGTTCTTCCACACTGGAGCAAAGTGCTACCAAGGAGACCACTGCAAATTCTCCCATGATCCTTTAACTGAGGTTACAAAAGAATTGTTAGACAAGGTAAGAGTTTATGTATCTGCACTGTTTATGCATCTGATCATTTGTTGATATAATCTTTAAAATGACTGATCTTTCATGTTTGCTGACATGATTTCAGATTTTGAACACAGATGAGGACCATGCCAATGAAGAAGAGCAGGAACTGGAGGACCTGAGGAAGCAGGGCATAGTTCCTTTGCCCAAACCACCTCCTGGTGTAGGGCTTTTACCAACACCAGGCTCAGGGAGTCCCCAGGATGGCAGCAAAAAGATCCCTTCTCTATTTGAAATTAAAGTCCAGCCAACTGTGGACCTGGCACAGAAGATTGCACTAAGGTACATTGTTTTCTATATGTCTGTGCTAAATTAGAACTAGATGCAATTCCTGAAGAAATGCACACAGGTGCATCACTTTTCCTGGCCATATTGCCCAAAACGGTTCATTCCCATTTCCTACAAAATTACCATGTTTATATAAGTGTGTAAAGTGGAGGGGTGTGGCTTGGCCCTACTGTAGCACCCCTCCCCATACACAGGAAACTCGCAGACAGAGAGAATATAACCTGATATCTTGCATTTACTGAAATGGGAACAGCAGCCCGGTGATCCTGATACCTGACCCTGGAACCCTAGGCACTAGAGTTTTGGGTTTTCCTGGTTTGAATATAAGATTTTTGTGGGTTTGTGCAAAACAGAGTGAGCACCTTAGAAAAAGGTAGACAGAGGTAGTTCTTTGCTTATTCACTGCTTCTCCACTGTAAAATTCAGTTCAATTTCAATGCACCAGGTTCAAGGCCACATATGAAAGGGTCAATTATTTGATTGATGTGATTTTTCTAAAATAGTAGACATTTTCGTGCCATTCATCGTGATTTGTGTTTTCTGACTGGACCAAAAATGAGCAAGGTAGAATTTACAAGAACAATGGGGTTTGCCGCGGACCTGCACCCAAAAATGGTGCAGTTAAGAACACTTGAGAGAATTTCATGGATGTGTGTGCCAAATTGAGGTAGAGACGGCCTCCTTGTCTTGAATAGGAAAAATGGAAATTTTGAGAAAACTGTTGTTCCGATTCCATGGAAAAGTAATAACGCACTATTCCCGGGTGGGGGGAGGAGGGCTTGGGTCACATTAACTTTCATTAATTGGCAAAGATTTTCTAATGAACTGTTGAGACTTCGAAGATAATAATTTTAAAACTTTGAAAATGTCACACTTATAATATTTTTTTTTTGTGTATGGTGGTGCTTATTTTCTAGGCCAAATTTCTACAATAGCAGCTCTCCCCCATCCGGACAGTTTCAGGGTAGTGCAGGATCTACCCAGGAGGACATGGAGACTGAAAGCATGATCTCCCCAGGTCACAGTCATTCTATACTGCCACCTGCAGAGTCCCCTGGATCTATGGGTGGTTCTGCTCTTCACTTTCCAGGCCTTCCCCAGAGTCCAACACAAGCACCGCCTCAGGGATATGGCCAGTGCATTCTCATGCCAGCCACAGGACTGCAAGGTCAGCCCTCAGTCTTCCATCAGAATAAAAATCCTCAGACGAACCAGCAGGGGGCACCATTCAAGGCTGGCGGACAGACAGACATCCCTTTTGAAGCTATGAGTCAGATGCCATCAGAGTTTTTCAAAAGCTTGTTCAGTGTCCAGCCAGTTGGCTTAACAGGTAGGAATGAAACTTAACATGTTTTTTCCCTACTCCTTTAGAAAGAAAACTTATTTTATGTATTATTCAGCTTAATTAACTTTGTTGAGTAGGATTGAAATAATGTATTATATTATAATAAGTCAAATGCCCACATAATGGTGTTTTATGAGACGGCACGGTGGTGTAGTGGTTAGCACTGTCGCCTTGCACCTCCAGGAGCCGGGTTCGATTCCCGGCCAGGCTCGATTCCTGTCTCTGTGTGCATGGAGCTTGTATGTTCTCCTCATGCTTGGTGTGTTTCCTCCGGGTACTCCGGATTCCTCCCACAGTTCAAAGATATGCAGGTTAGGCTAATTGGCGTTCCCAAATTGACCGTAGTGTGTGAATGAGTGTGTGGGTGTGTGTATGTGTGTGTGCCCTGCGTTGGATTCGTGTACCCTGCCTCATGCCCTAAGCCTCCTGGGATAGGCGGCTCCAAGTCCATGCAACCCTGAATACAGGATAAAGTGGTATAAAAGATAAGTGAGTGAGTGGTATTTTATGAATTTTAATTTATAAAATAGAGACCAGGAACACTCTTATTTGGAACAAAAGTTCAGGACAACAAATAAATATCCTGCAAGTAATTTAATATATATTCTCCACTCAAGTATGAAAATCTGTCAAAAGAACTTCTTAGTTCTGTTATATGCATTGCAAGTAAACTGTGTTTTCATAAGCACTGTGCTGTAATTATAATTTTATTTTTTTTTATTGGAAATTTTTACTGAACCCCTGACCTTCTGTGCTTCAAATATTCTTCTTTTCCCAGAAGAAGCGCAGACAGGGTCTATGCAGGACCCTCAGCAGCATCAGGAAGGTAGTGCCCAGTCCCTCAGTGGCATGCAGGACATCTTGCCAGCTGTTCAAAAAGCTCTGCTTCTACACCTGAATCAAACTCAACAGGACTCTGACTCCCACAGAACTGAGGGACAGGACTCCATACCATTAAGCAAAGACAAAGGTGAGGGACGAAATACACTGTATGTAAAGATGTTTATTTTTGGTCAGGTCCATACATTTTGGAAGTTTTTTTGGAATTTGAAGTCAAGATTTTCAGCTTCAAGGGGTTTGACAAAAGCATTAACAATTCAGGAATTACAGCCATTTCATACACACCTTTTTAGGGGACTTGTGAATCATAGAACAATAATTACAAACATAAGGATTGCCTAATACTTGGATGAAAATGCTTTGTAGTCAATGACTGCCTGAAGTCTGGAAGCTATGCACATGACCAAATGCTGAGTTTCCTCCCTTGTGATGCTTTGCCAGGCCTTTACCGCATCTGCCTTCAGCTGCTGCTTGTTAGTGAGTCTTTTCTCATTCAGTCTTCAGCTTGGGTAGCGTTATTCATCTGAAATATGATGCAGCATCCTTTCAGTTTAGCAGCATTTGGCTGAATTTAAGCAGAGAGTGTAGCCCTGTACACTTAAGAATTCATCCTGCTAATTTTATCAAGTCACTCAGAACCACCTCCAAACCTTTTATCTGCTTGATATTATCTATTGAGTATATAGTCATATATTAACAAGAGTTATTAACATTATTTATTAATAATAATTAATTAATTTATTAAAAATAATTAACATTATTTATTATCCAAAAATGGGTGATTGTATCAAAATGGCTCTAATTCCTGACCTGTTAAGGCTACAATTTTGTCAAACCCCTAGAATTAAAGTGGAAAGTCTTGACTTTGCTCAAATCTTGAGTGTTCTATTTCAAATTCATTGTGGTGGTGTACATTTTCCAAATGTCAAAAAAACTTTTTTTGTTCCAAAATTGATGGAAATGACTATATATACACAATCTGAGCATGTATATTATTGGTAAAAAATGTATTACTTGTTTCAGATGAAACCACAAATTGGTATTCCAGTGATGATGAGGATGGCAGCAGTGTAGCAGCTATCTTAAAGACACTTAAAAAGCAGAATGAAATGCTGCAGACACAGCAGTCCCAACAGGCTAAGCTTCAGCAGTCTGCCATGCCTGCGGCCCCCTTGAATGACCCCCGGCTTCATAAGGAAAGGGCTCTGTTTGACCATCGACAGCATGCTCCAGATGCCAAGAGAGAATCTGAAGCTGTAATTGACCCCAGATTGGCCAGGGATAGTCACAAGCCTATAGAACCTGTGAACTCCAAGGCGGGTCCTCATCATCATCCACAAGCTAGCTCCTCTTTGATTCAGAAACATTCTGGTGGGGATGAGGATGAGGAGGGAGAACGCGAGCTGAGGGAGCGAGCTGCCCTAATCCCGCTTGATCCCAGTCCTGGAGCTATGCTGCGGGACCCTCGCTGCCAAATCAAACAGTTTAGCCACATCCGCGTTGACATTCTCCTTCAGCGACCAGCCTTCTCTCAGAGTGTTGTCTGGGCACCTGAGGATCTCATACCACTGCTGATCCCTAAGCAGGAACCCTCTATTAATCTTCCTCTGCCACCCCTTATTGCAGATGCCCAGTTGAACCGCAACTTCTCCACCACTTCAGACCTCCCATTCTCTGCCGTGAATCCTCCAGACCCACGTCTGGCAGCTGCCCGTCTTAGAGAAGATGTAGATGCCCTGGGCATCCCCCATGGCAGGATGCTGCAACCTCGACTTAACTCTGAGAAACCAACAGATCCCCGGACTCATAACACTGGAGAGGCTAGGATAAATCGGTCTGGGAGCCTGGACTCAAAGCTGCCTATCAAGAGAGAAGGTTCCTCTGGAGCAGGGGTTTCAGATCCAAGATTACAGCGAGGTGCATCACGTCAGTCTGCCACTTTGGCTAGACCTGATTCAGAGAAGCTGCCCCCATATGCCCCTCGCTTGGCATCTTCTACAGGTAACAATTTGGAAAGCCCCACAACACTGCTTGGGGGCATTAGCTTGTATGATCCACGTAACAACACATTGCTTTTACCAATACCAGAGCCAGAGGAGCCCCTGAAAAATGCAGGCATCTTGAAGCAGGCAGAGAAATGCGAGAGCCTTCCACTGCCACAGGTGCCTGAAAAAAAGAGTAAAGATGTGCAAGAAGTCTTAGAAACCCAGAGCAATGGTTCTCAGCCAGGCCAGACCATGCCAATGGCAGCAGCAGCTCCTTCCTGCTCCCCGGTACGTACAGCAGCACCCGCCATGCACAACCTTCCAATCCAGCAACTGGCAGGACTCATACGTCCAGCTTACACAGACAGCCGACAGAACAGACCTACTGGACAGGCTAGTGGAGCCCAAGAGGAAGAAATAGATATGGACAAAGAAGTTGAGAAGAAGGGCAGGCCATTAAGGGATGTATTTAAGACTTTTGACCCCACAGCCTCACCATTCTGTCAGTAAACATTTCTGTGTTGAGACCCCTGTCAGTCTCTTTTAAGAATTCACGTCACTGTATATGTTTCATTCCTTATTTATTTTTTTATATACACTTCACATGGCCTGCAAACATGTTATCAACTTAAGTTAGCAACAAACATCAAATGTATGACAAATGCTCCTCAAATGGTCCATGAGATTTATTTAGAATAAATGTGGTTAGATCATTTACAGGTGTACAGCTATTTATACGGAGATTGTTTGAGGGGAACTGTCACTGTGTGGTTAAAAATAATGTATAGTGGTACATAAACTATAACAGTTAAATATCTTAGATCTGTGTATTACATAAAAGTGTAAAATTATGCTAAGGCATTTTATGAAGTAATACTGAGCAAAGCTTGTAATTATTTAAAAGTATACGTGAACATGTGGCTAATGTACTACAGCTAGATTACTTCTCAATCATTTGTGATACTTTGTGCTGAAGAGACAACTCGAGCAAGAAAAATTAAAGACCAAAATTCATTTAAAGGATTTTATGAAATCTGTAGCACTTTATTTTCTAGACAACATTTCAGTTAATGGTTGATTGTGTTAGGTGTTTTTCCATATCTTTGAACTGAATTGTTTTGGTTACCTGTGTGAGAATGGTTGTCCATCATGTTGCTTTTATATTGTCTTAAATAAACTGCAAATGCTGTGACTTTTCACATAGGTGTACAGTATCATCATCATTTCCTATTTCTGTTAATGAGTTATGTTGTTAAATTATTCATTATGAAAACTTTATTTATATGTTTCGAGCACACTGATGGATGGTGCAAGGCTTGGTGTTGCATGGTGTAGTGAAGTCTTGCGGAGACCTAGGTCATCTGTCTCAGGATTCAGTTGTTCTTGTGTTCGGTGGATGAGGAGGTTCTTTTTCCACTGTAAGCACAGAGAAGCTGCCTTTGCTGCTTCTGAGTTGGGCTCAGGTTGTCTCAAGCCCTGCCACATTAAAAAGAACACTTTTACTGTTCACTGGATAAATTCACTGCATACACATGTCAGTCATTTGAGTGTGTTTATTCTTATGTGCTCGGCTTTCACCCCATGAGGAACCTGCACAGTTATCCAGTCAGCTGTTCGTGTGGCAGCAGCACAATGCAGCGAATTATGCAGGACAAAAGCTTTAGTTAATGAACATGTTAAACATCAGAATGGGGAAAAATGTAAGCTCTGTGACTTTGTGCAATGGTTATTGGTGCCAGATGGGCTTGAGTATTTCAGAAACTGCCAATCTCCTGGGATTTCTGGGGTTTATGCAATATGGTGTGAAAAAAAAAACAGTCATGAAGAGATAGTTGATGCACATCTCCCGTTTGGAGAGATGTCGAAGTAGAATAGTCAGTCCCTCCATGTGGCAGAAGAATCTAGAAAAACTAGATCCGCGGTGGGTGTGATGCGTATCTGCCAGAGGCAGTGCAGGTCCAAGTTGAATCAATGTCATGAATCAACGGCGTGCAATGTCGTGTTCTATCTGGGACTGATTCAGAGTGATAGAAAGTTTATGGTATAACCACTCTTCAATGGTGATGTTCAGAAAAGCATCTCAAAACACACATTTCAAACTTTCAGGTGAAGTAGACAGAAATCTGTGGCCATTCCTACTCAAAAGGGCTGGTCATTTTTCACTGTCAAGCTCTGATGAGCCAGTGCCTGCTGTCATCTAAGATTTCTGTTTCTTTTTGCCGATTGAAACAGTTTTTTGTCTTTTGCTGTTGTAGCTCATCTCAACAAGGTTCACGATGGAAGCTGCTCAACATTGTAAAGATTGGTCTAGAGAGTTGCTGTAGCTTTCTTGTCAGCTTTTCTTGTCAGACATCTCTCATCAACATGTTTCTGCCAGCAGAACCGCTGCTCTTTGGATGTTAATGGTTTTTCAAACCTTTCTGGACCACTCTGTGTAAATTCTAGGGACTGTTGCATACGAACATTGCATGAGATCAATTCTGAAATGCTCAAACCAACCCGTATACAGACAACTATGGCATAGTGGAAGTCACTTTTTTCCCCATTCTGATGTTTGATGAGAACATTACATTAACTGAAGGTCTTGCCCTTTATCCGCATGATTTTGTCACATGATGGGGTAATAATTGCATGAATGTACAAGTGGTCCGAAAGCTGTGTTCACATTACAAGCCACATTGCTCAATTCCAACGTATTGGTCAGATCAGATTTGCATGTCATGATGGCTCATGTTCATAATTACAAGTGACAAATCTGACTCTAATGTGGACGAGTCTGTCCTCTGAAATGACATGCATGCACACACTGGAACGTCTTTGCTTGCACCATCTAGTTAAAACAAATTATATTTGACTAACATCATTTTATTTAGCAATCTTTTGGGAAATTTAAAATTTTAATGATAAGCACCCTTACCCTGATGGAAGACCTTGCCTTCTGTAAACACTTGTAGAGAATTACAATTGATTATATTTGAAACTTATGCGCAGTGTATTCTTAGATTTTAACATATATGAGCTGCATTCTTTAATTTAGAAAACAGTTGTTAATTACATTTCCCATCTGTAGATATGTATTTGTATTTGTGTCATGTAGATATTTATGCACTTTGCTAACCTACGGGCGACCAGGTTTTGTGATAAAACATCTTGGTACTGTACACGCCCGGTACTGCATATTATCATCCACCTACTTCCTAACAATGACCAACAACCACTGTCTTGTGTGTTTTGCAAGATCTTTTGTTTTCCCCATGGTGATGGATGATAGTCATTTTACATGTCAATTTTTATACCCCTGTGTAAACAGAACATAGTCAATAACAAATGTACCAAGAGTTTTATAGTTTCTGGAAACTAAGCACAATGTGTCAATATTTATGCAACATGAGGCAACAATTCTAATAAAATTCCAACATTAAAAAAAATTATAAAATGTAATATGAATTGCTAAATATGCAGTGCATTTGGAAAGTATTCAGAGCCCCTTCATTTTACATTTTGTTATGGTGCAACCCGATACTACGATTGTTAAAATACTTTTTCCCTCATTAACCTACACTCAGTACCCATATTGGCAAAGTGAAAAAAGAATTTTAGAAATGTCTGTAAATTTATTTTAAAAAAATAAATAAATATCACATGTACTTACTGTACATATATACGTTATACCTTGAAATTTAGCTCAGGTGCCTCCCATTGCTCTTGATCAGTGCAAAACACATTAAAGTCTTCTCAGACTCAGCATCAGTACAAAGCACACGAGGAACAAGATTCTCTGGTCTGATGAAGCCAAGATGAAAGTAAACAGGTTGGTTTTAATTTTAAAAGTTATGTCTAAAGCAAACCAGGCACTGCTCATCACCTGCCCAATACACCCCCACAGTGAAGCATGGTGGTGGCATCATGCTGTGGGGGTGTTTTTCAGCAGCAGGAACTGGGAGACTGGTCAGGGTTAAGGAAAGGCTGAATGGAGTAAAGTACACAGATATCTTCAATGAAAGCCTGTTCCACAGTGCTCTGGACCTCAGATTGGGCCAAAGGTTCACCTTCCAACATGACAAGCTGCTAAGTACACAGCAGAGACAACACAGGAGTGGCATCTGGACAACGCTTAATGTTCTAAAGTAGCCAAGCCTGGAGTTGAACCCTTTTTGAAGATTTTTAGATAGACTGTGCAAATGATCCCCATCCAACCTGACTGAGCATGAGTGGCAGAAATTCCACCAATCCTGGTGTACAAAGTCAAACCCAAAAACACTCAAGACTGTAACTGCTGCCAGTGGTGCTTTAACAAAGCACTGAGTAAAGGGTCTGAATACTTAATTAAGCACATGTAATATTTAATTTTTTAAAATAAATTTACAGAAATTTCTAAAATTCTGTCGTAACTTTGTCATTATGGAGTACTGAGTGTAGAGTGAGGAAAAAACAAATTAAACAACTGTAGTATCAGGCTGCAAGAAAGGGAAGGGGGTCGAAATTCTTTTGGAGTGTACTGTGTAGTATTAGTTAAAAGTTAGGACACAAGTTTTGATTCATTACCTACAATCTGGAACAATACAGGCAGAGGTGGGTAGTAACGAGTTACATTTACTTGAGTAACTTTTTGAAAAAAAAATTACTTCTATGAGTAGTTTTAGTGCACCATACTTTTTACTTTTACTTGAGTAGATTTGTGAAGAAGAAACGCTACTCTTACTCCGCTACATTCGGCTACACTCAACTCGTTACTTATCTAACCATTTATTCTATACAAGCAGCTGGTAGGTCTATCGCATGACCGTTTCACCAATTAGACGCAACAATAATCACATGACTCCATTTGACCAATTAGGTAAGGTCAGGTAATATATTATAATAAAAATAAATAAATAAATCAGACATTTTCATTTCATTTTCATAGTCTTTTCACCGAATACTTGAATAATAATAAAACTTGAGTAATATTTTGGATGACTACTTTTTACTTCTACTTGAGTAATATTATTTTGAAGTTCATCTACTTTTACTCTTAACTTTAACTGTTGCTAAAGAAACAATAGCGTACAAGACCGAGACTGATAAGTGCGTAAACCTGTAATTTTGTTCAAAAGCTGGAACAAGTGTCAGAGCCGCTGTGAATTCACACTAATCGGAGTTGAGAGTAAAAACCATCACAAGGCAAAAAGACCTTCAGACTATTCAATCAAAATGTATTCGGCTAATTGTGAGGTCATACCCGTGGCACTCAATTAATTTAATTCACGTTTAAAACGAGTATCGATTCGGAAAACCTGTCTGATTAGCAATCTCGATGCCTTTGGATGTTTAGCTGGCGATTCTATACAGGAAAGCTTATAAATCACCTTGAGAGTGCTTTTACCGTTTGATATATAACCCAATTCAAAGATGATGGAGATATTTTCAGGTCACTCAGGCTGCATAACTGTGTTTTTCCCATGGCTAGGTAATAGAGAGTTGCATAAACCTTTGCTCTCTAGTGGTATTGCATCGCCTATTTTATTAGTGCATCAGCGAATAGCTTCAGAGTTACTGCTTTGCCCTCACAATCAAGATGATATCTTTTTAAAAGACCATTGTTATGAAATATTTCAGACACATTCTCTGTAGTGTGATGCAGAGTGCTGGATGCAGTTTACATTTCTGCCGGCCTAGAATATGCTTTAAGCACTGAATTGTTCTCAGGCTGAAAAATAACACTGACCTTTTTTGTTTTTTGGATTTAGTTTTTTACCCATTTAGGACGTTTTTCATTGTGTTTTTTTAATATTTGCTTTTCACAATGATAATGATGCTGAGATGTCTGTGAAATCTTAGCTGAACTCTATAAGAGGATGATGTAAGATAACAAGATAATGCGCTGTAGATCTCCTAACAATAGACCTGCAATTAAAGAAAATGACTGCATTCTTTTTACTTCACCAATCAGCACTGCATGAATGAGGAATACAAATGTTCTTTAAAGTGAGCTGTAGGTAATACGGATACTTTTTTGATAATTAGCCTTCTAGTTTTATTTACTTTTTTGCTGTTGTAACATGTTTGTAGCTGTTAGACAGGCACTGATTGCAACTTTCTTGGCCTTTTCCAATTCTGATTCTTTTTCTTTATAACTATAATTGACAGCAGACACCTATTGTACATTTTTGAACAATTTAATTAAATAGTATTTTCATAATAAAAATATTAAATAATTTAATATTTTCTCCAAAACTTATTTAGGTTATAGAACCTTCTCTCAAACAAATAAAAATAAAAAATGAATGAAAAAAGAAAAACTAGAATAAAATAAGGCAATAGCTACCAACCAGAAAGGGTGAAGGCTACGCTTCCTCCGAGACCGGTGGCGTCAACTTGACTTCATTTTGTCAAACTGCTGCTCACGTACTGGGGAAAAAAGTCCTATAATTGTGAGCAGACTGGCTAGTGTCGCTCGATGTGCGAGTGCAAGTATGCCATCCCTGAACCTACAGCCCTAGACGTTCCCTAAACTCAAAAGTGGTTTTCTTGATCATACAGAAATTCAAATCAGTAAAGAATTGGATGTCTCTGAAGCTGGTCAGCCGGTCATCAGTCTTGGCTGATCAAGCTGAAAACTGGATGATTCCGGTCACCAAACAATCAATTGGTGCATCTTTAAGTAGTTCTTGTTAGTTTTATGCTGTCCTTCTATTGGTGACTTTTAGATAAGTGCTTGAACAGCACTTAGACATTTCCATTCGTTGCTGCCAGAACTTTGTGGTGTTCATTTTTTGTTTGCAGTGGTATTACATTAAATTTGATTAAAAGAGCTACTACGAAGAAGTAAAAAGAATTTCACAGTTAAAAAATTTTTTGAAAATCATATACTATACTCCACAAACTTGTATAATATAGTCAATATTTGCAGGCATATTACAAACCGGATTCCAAAAAAGTTGGGACACTATACAAATCGTGAATAAAAACTGAATGCAATGATGTGGAGGTGC
>JAOVVB010000041.1:7553834-7564082 GCA_028570985.1 Heterobranchus longifilis
TGTGTGTGTGTGTGTGTGTGTGTGTGTGTGTGTGTGTGTGTGTGTGTGTGTGTGTGTGTGTGTATATGTGTGTGTGTTTGTGCGACACCCTCTTCCTCTTCTCGTCTTACTTAGTAACCCTCTTTTATTTGAGAGGGGGAGGACCTCTGTGCGGGACGACTTTCACACACACAGACACAGACACACACACACAGACACAGACACACACACACACACACACTAACGGCAACACTGCCTCATCGGGAAAACTAACAAGAAACTTCTCTGAGTGTGAGCACTAATGGACTCACTGCTGTAAAGTACAAATAAAACAAATTAACCTACACTTTACTTTTAAAAAAAGTAAAAATAAATCCCATCAAATAAGTGTTTCCGTTAGTGTTTGTGCATGCATGCGCTGTGTACAGTATATGTGTATCTATATATGTGCATATGTGAAAAGAATTGCGACAGAGCAGTGTCTCCGATAGAGAGTGTGAGTGTGTGTGTGTGAAGACGAGAGGAGGAGGGTTGTGTGTGAAGGCGAGAGGAGGGGGGAAGGGGCACGGTGTCCAATGACTCGCGCGCACACACACATAACGGAATCAGTGCAGGCTGAGAGAGAGACAATGGATCTTTAACCTCTTTAATGAGACTTTCTTTTGCTTTACACGTATGCACACGTGTGTTACAATAAACAGTACACTCATGCTGTACACACACATATACAAACACAAAATAAAAGTGGTTTTACATGCACACACGTGGTTATAGTAAACAGTACACATGTGCACGGATGTTGATTATACTACTGAGAGGGAGCAGGGGAGACGAATACCCACAATTCTGCAGCGCAAGAGAGAGAAAAACTATTGGCTCAGTTGTGACCATGTGACACTCGACATCAAAACAGGAAGCACATGCGTGATACATGATACTCGGTACTCATAAACCAAGACTTGATCGGTTTTCAAGTCAAATTTTAAACTTTTTTTTTTTTAATTTGCTCGTCTTGCGAAACACTCGCCACATTACTCGCAATCCGAGGTTACTCGCAATCCGAGGTTCCACTGTATCTTCTAATTCCATGGTCTTTCCTGATTTTGATTTCTTTCTACATTGTAAAACAATGCTGAATGCATCCAAAATATGCAACAATATCCATTGAAGAGTTTATTTATATTAAGAACCTTCATAACGGCTCTAATCTGAGGTGCTGTTAATTGGTAATTTCTGAGGCTGGTAACTCTAAATGAACTTCTTCTCTGCAGCAGAAGTAAGTTTTGGTCTTGCTTTACTAAGATGGCCTTCATTTGCAAATGCACTTGACAATACTGTTCCAGAACAGTTGACCTTTGTGTCTTAAAAAAACAACTGTCTGTTGTTGTTGCTCAATTGCCTAATGCCATATTTGTTATTTCATCGTTTTGAAAAAAATCTGTATTGTTCTATAATGTAGAAAATAAATCCAACTTTGTGTCCAAACTTTTGACTGGTACTGTATATGAGACACTAATATAATCCTGCAAAGGGACTTCAAAGTTAATCTTTCAATACTTAAAAGTGCTCTTATGAGATTTACTACTATTATATAGTTTTACTGTACATAAGGCACTTGCTGTTTTATTAACTGAGAGTAAACTGTCAGAAACCACCTACGTAGCTCTGGAAATGTTGTGCGCAAATCATGACCAGTTTAAGGAACCAAAACATTATTTAGATAAAACTTACTTATATCTGTATACTTATTTCAAAATAAGCCTGTTGCAATTCACAACTGTCTTTTCCTTTGACCTTCTGTCCCTTTTTAAGCTTATTAATAGTGCACATAGACATGCTCCCAAGTTCCGCAACAGAATAGCATTTCCTTATCAGCCAGAGTTTGAATCCCCATAATGGCACAGCTATCTCTGGCTGAGATCCCAAGAAAGGAAAAATTCCCCTTGCTCTCAGAAAGTAAGGAGTGTAAAATTCTCTCTCCTTTGTCCATCACTACAACACTGAAAAATGTGTTGGTGCCTGTGGTCATTGGTGTACGCATGCAGAAAATATATATGGGAATTGACCATGACTAGATTAGGGAGGTAACTGGAGGGAAGAATATATACCCAAGAGTTGAACAATGGGCTCTGAAGCATTTAACATGTACTTAAATTAATTTTTTCCTGTTTTTCATAGCAAATGTGTTTGTTAATACATTTTGCATATTATTCTTTTAAACTGATCTTTAGACTGAAACAGAGGATTGTGAAATTAAATAATTAATCATAATCAGCTTGGCTGATAATTTAATAGTTGTGACAGACATACTTATACATATCTGGGCTACACTGATAATCATCACATTTATACACACAGGCAGGTGTTCAGCGAAATTGGATTTCACTTCCCTGGTTATTTGAAAGTCTAGTGTTAATGAAACAAGCATTACTATGAAGAATTACAGTGCTGAAATTGAGTACAAATTATATCAAATACAATTGACCAGTAAATTGAGTAGTTTAATTTCCTTACATAAATGTGAAATAGTTTTGACACAAATAAATGTTACAGGGTGAAGGATGCACTTACTTGTGTGTCTAGGATGAGGAACATGTCTGCTCCAGTTCCCACCAGCCTGTTAGGTAGCCTTATGTCCACAGTGGAGCCTGGCAGTCTGCTCGGCCCATTGTTTATCACCTAAAACAATAAGATTGGGTAACGGTTATTTTCTATCAAGAGAGTGAAAAAACAAACAAACTTTAGGCTTTGCAGTTTCCTGAGTATACAATAATATAATAAATGGTTGCATACATGAAAGGTAAAGTTGAGAGGTTGGAAGTTGCACTCCAAGTCCTCCAGATGAACAAAGCGAGAAGAGTCAACAGAATTTCCATACTGGAATGAGGACGGAGTAATCACCCTATGGAAACGGGTGTACAGATTAGGTATCTGTTTTGATCTAATATTTCGAAGTCAGCATTAACATTTTAAATACAGAAGTGACAACAACAAAAACATTACTGAAACAGTGTATTTGGTAATTATATACTAAATGAAAACAGATGCAGAGATTTATCTATTTTAATATAACAAAGGTGCCGAAAAAATTATGTATTATTGCGTCTATAAAATTCTTCTAAAACCTTTAGGACTTAGAGTTTATTATCATGTTTATGCCTTATATTTAAAGCAGGACTCTGCTGTTTTAAAGTGGAGTGTTTTAAACCTGTTTTGTTTGAAAAGTCCTAACTATTACAAGCAGCTGTGTAATAAAACAGAGCAGCTGCTCAGACAATGTTCAGCTGCATCATGTACAATAATCAACACTGAACACTGTGACTGTGCATGATGTTTAAAAGAAAATATAAAGCTTGTACAGGGACAAAATGATCACAAATGAATATGCAAAAGAAAGCATATTTTGTTTTTATACATTTACATTAGAAAATCACTATTTTACATTTTAATTATTGTTTTGCAGTCAGGAAGAGACTGTATTTACACAGGAATATATAGCCTATTTGTTACTTTACCCATGAAGTTGTGTATTTAATGTGAGCTGTGTTTAACTTGAGCTATGTTGAATGTGAAATAAATTTTATCTGAGCTGCGTTTAAAGAAAGCTGTGTTTAGACCTCTGAAGGACTGAACTCCTACCCAGTGACAGCTGTGTCCACCTCGTGCATTAGCGGGATGGACAGTTCCAACAGGTTATCATGTAGTTTGTTCTCATGTTCTGGATTGGCACTAAGTTACACAAACAAGATTCACAAACACAGTGAGGAACAGAAAGTCACTGACAAAGTTACACACATTAGTACTTTACTATAACTAGCTATAAAGAAAGTTTATACTTTATATATATCTATATACTGTACACACATTAAATCTTACCTCCTGGCATGTACTAAAAATATCAGTGTTTCATTTTCACCAGACAGATGACTTGTGTCAAATAGTACAGACAGATGGTACTAAAACAGAGAGGAACAAACAAACACATTAAAAAAATGACCAGAAATACAGCTCCCTAAAAATTCTACTGAAACAACTATTAGATTTAACTCTCTTAAGTGAAACAGTGGATGAAATAAATTGAGATGTAATAAATAAATAGGAATTAAAGGTTGATGTATGATCAGTGTGACTGCAAAACTTGATGCATTTTTGGACTTATTTGGATTTTTGGCAAATTCTTTTCCTCAGGCACACATGGGTGTCTATATAGTAATACAAAAGAAATCAGAAAATCACTACATATTCTTCTTTTCGAAATTTTTAACTATAACTACCACTAGTTTGGATGTATTTGGGAGCCATGATGCATGACTTCATAGTCATATTTATGAAAACAAAATTAAGCATTAAGATTTTGCTTGTTGCTTTTTAAACAAGAGATATGAGATACATGTGTTGTGGAGGAAGCTGTTGCAGTCATTATGTCTGATTACATTCACTTTTACAGTACTGTGCAAAAGTCCTGAGACACACCTCATTTCTTCATATTACATTTTACCATGTAGATTAAATTAAAGAAATTGGAACAAATGTTTTACTGTGACAAACTGCAAAGTGCCTAAGTATACAATCTACAAATTGTTACTCGACAGCAACCTCATTTCCCCTCTAATCACTAAGTATTCTAATCACCGGCCTGATCACATGTCATCATATGACTACACCTGTTTCTCACTGGTTTATACCTTAGGTTAGATGTTTTTTTGTTTGAATGATTCATAGGTCACTGTGTGGCTTAACAAACAAAACACATTCGTCTGACACTCCTCAGGTAACACTGACATTTCCTTTCAGGAAACCTGAAGAAAATTCATCAAGCCTGCATTAAAAAATACAAGAAAGTCTGTCTGTGTACAAGCAAAATATAAAGAAATGACGGGTGGCATAAGACATTTACACATAACTGTATAGGCCGTCATTTAATGCCCAGAAGGATGTTACTGTATATGGCGCGCAGCGGTATTATCATATGACACTGTCATAGACTAGTGAAGTGAAACTAAAACTGGTAGGAGGAGGCCGACAATGCTGTAATCTGTTGTAAAACTGCTGTGAACTGAATTGTTTTAAATGTTTCTCATGATATTTAATAATCTTTGTTATTAAAAAGGGTTTGTGTGACACAAACCTCAGCACTTTTATCCTTGTGTCAATTGCTCCTGTGTAAATGAAGCATGAATTTTCTATTGTTTTAAATAAAAAATCAACCAACCTACTACTGATACTAAATTGCATATTTTCAGTGCCAGGAAATGCAGCTTCAGGATGATTTATCCATTGCGATAAAATTGTGGGAGGTCATAGCATTTTGCAAAATCATACAAAATTCACACTGTTATAACCAAAACAATTTGACATAATATTTTGGCATTTGTTGCATCTTTGTAACTCATTTTGCAATCAAACTGATTATACTTTACTTAATAAAACGGGTGCATAATTCAATCTATTTTACTTAGGTAAAGTGGCTCTTTTTTGTCCACCTTAGTCTGGGCTCTCATGAAAGGAAATCCCACACTGCATTTGAGGAAGTCCAGCTGAATCAGTTCACAGGAAATACCCTTCTCTTCCTGCAGAAGAAATTGACATTAATAAACACTAAAGTAAGATATTAAATGAATGAGGTTTTACTACCAAGCAACCAATTCAGTTAGACCTGACACATTACAATTCAGCTACCGTGCTTTGTTGAAACAATCTCTTGTTAAAGGCATGAAGATGTTCTACATCATGTTATCACAGAGAAATACAACACACCTGTACCCAAACTGTTTAGAATGACATTGGCTTAATAATAATGATATTTTAATGATTAAAAACTCCTTCATTACATGCTCTTATATGCACTTACTGGTCACTTGATGAGGACCTATTCTAATTTTGACATATGCTGAACTCACTGTGACATTCCTTAAACCAGTTTCAAATGACTTGTGGCTTGTGATATGGCTCATTATCAGGCTGGAAGGAGCCATTATTAAGGAACCATGTCCTCAGCAACAAAACTTGCTGTGGCGACTGGTGCTTGATTGATTTTAAAGGAGCCAGTGTGTGCCAAAAATTTTTTCCCACAACATAACATCTCAGAGTACAATCTGAATTGCTGACTGAATCCATGAAGCTCTTTTTTTGCAAATTTGTGATCCAACTATTTTCCCACTGTAAAAGTTCAAGATTGAGAAAAGGAAATTAGAAAGATTGAAATTCAAGATGACCAGGTGATATCGTTCCAATCCTCAGTTGTCCACTTTTCCTCAGCCAGTGCCAAATGTAGCCTCAGATCTTGACTGACATGAGTGGAAACCAACGTATCTGCTTTATGCTTTAAACTCATGTGCATTCTGAGGTGCTTGTGAGGTGCATGGATGTACAGTAAAGTGTGGTTATTTGAGTATACTATAGCTTTTCTGTCAGCTCAAAGCAGTCTGGTTACTCTCATGTGACCTCTTTCATCTTTAAGATGTTTTTTTTTTTTTTTACAAAAACCGCCACTGTCTTAGTCATACGCTACAGTAATTAACTGTTCTTTTTACACTGTTTTTTTTTGTAAACTCTAGACTATGTTACTGTATGTAAAAAGCCTAGGAAATTAACAGTTTCTAAAATACTTAAACCAGCACACATAATCATTATCTGAAATGCTTGACCTACAATATATCTGCTTGATTTTATGTGCTGTGCTGCTGCCACATGGTTGGTTGATTAAATGACAACAATGAAATAGCAGGTCATCGAGTGTTCTTAATTCAGAGGTCAGCTAGTGTATATTGATTGAGTCAATGTTGATGATTCAAACAGCAGTGGCCTTTGTACTGTACATACTAAAACATGGAATAACTACATCAGTTGAATTAAAAATATGTAATAATGACACTAAAGTCTGACCTCTGTTTTAGGCAGAAATGTCAAAAATATGCACTTCAAATAAGCAACTATGTTAAAATGTGTGTACATAAAAGTCACAAGTGTATGCACAACTACAATTCTGATAGAACCATATAGGAGTTTTGGTCCTCACAAAGGGTTAGAAAATATGCATATAACCGTCACATTGTTCAGCAGATTGTCACACTCTACCTCATTTCCACAAACACCACAATGCCTATAACTAAGGCTGCACAGGACCACAACACTCAGCTAGCACAGAGGCAGACACATTAATCTTACTTATCACAAACACCTACAGTATGCACTATTACTTATCCACAATATTAAAGCACTCAATACACAAACTTTACATGAATAAACACTGTCTTAGTTACCAGTCTCTAACCAGCCTTGCATACTGTTGACTGGTTTTAACCTATTTTTTTATTATTATTAATTGCCTGAACATTACCTCTTTCCTGATTACAATTTTCCTGTTGTTTTGGTTCTGTGTTCTAGCTTTATAATGTAAAGCTTCCTTTCCCTGCACTTGCATCCTTACCAGTCAGCTGACAATAAAAAAGATAAAAAATATATAGTTCTGTACAATACAAAACAATACGAAACAGCACAATTCAAAATTGATTGCTAGAACATGAATGGGACAAAAATAGTTTGTTGAGTGCTATTGTTTTGGTTATGTGTATGACTTCTTGAACTTCTTCCTGAGGAGGAAGGATTACTAGCCAATGCAGAAGGCTTGACTGCTCAGAATACTAGTGGGGAAATTACAATAACACATCTTTGCAGTTATCCTAAATGTTAAGCTTTTAACTTATACTATGCAGCTGATCTACTGACCTACAGTTCTATGAATTCATGACAGCCTTATAAAGGAATGAACAATAAAATGCACCATATACATTTTTACTCACTCACACACACACACACACACACACACACACACGCACACACGCACACACACACACACAGAACAACATACAAAAAAATGAACAGTAAAAGTGGAAAACCTCTGGACAGTGTGTTTGGAAGCTTGTCCAAACACTGCATAGATTCTTTGGCTTTTTGTAAACAGTAAGGCTTTGACCCTAGCAGGGAATGAACATTCATGGTTCATGGAGCTGGCCTTCTACAGCCCATCCATGGGAGGCCTAGGGAGAGCTGAGAGCCACCAGGGCTCTGACAAGTGCACTGATAAAACAGACCAACTGGTGCTCATCAAACTTTTGTGCAGAAGGAGAAGAGGAGGACTCAGAGACTGCAGAGCAGGACATGATTCATGGGCCTGATGCACTGACCTCTCACTGAGTTTACAATGGTGCTATTCTTAGCTTGACTAGAGTGCACTTGGAAGAAAATATATCAATAAATAGTCTCTTCAGATAACAGGGATGGGACAGCTCAAAAATGTTTTCAAAACACACACCATAACACTATGATACTTTGGCGGTGTATATTTGAGTCACTTTGCATGTGACTTGGTTTACTAACATCACCACAGAATTATGAGCTCCATGGGCACCTAGCGTGGCACAGGGTGGATTTTTTTTTTAAACCTTTACCAAGCGTGCTCGTCTGCACCAGTAATAAGATGTAAGTACTGGGAATACTGGGGTGCCAGAATTTCCTTTATATCCTGACTGCACAGTGCTGTATCACAAACAGCAATACTCCCTTACTAAAGGGCAAAGGAAGTGAAGACAGTTTGTTTGCTCATTGTCCACCTGGCAGTCTGTGAGAAAGACCTGACATATGAACACTCTCTCTTTGGACATGGCTGTCTGTCTTCACCATGTTTCACATGTTTGTGTCTCACTTTTGCTGGTTTATATTGTAAAATCCCTTTTAATTTATTTTAATACAAGCAAATGTAAACTCTACATGAATGCTAATGGGAGCTTTTGATGTTTTTCGTAAAAGTCCCTTAAACAGTGAACAGGCAATTTCATAAATCATAGAATGTCAAAAGACAGAAATAAGTATGAATAAAAGCTGTGATGTAACCTCATTATCATTTTAAATCAAATAAAGACAATACATGACTTTTGACTCTAATAAAAGCACAGCGTGTGTGGGTCTACACATCAGCTGCCCTCAAAAGATTGTAACTCTGAGAGAGTTTCTGAAATCCATCTGTGGGAGCAGCTCAGCTCTAGAATAAGGTTGTAAAAAACATAAACAATGAAGTCTAAAACAAAACAAAAGCAGTGCATGAGTTCATATGTGGTCCATGAACACGGGAAATAGCACCATGGGAATTGATCTGGCTTGACCTCTGCTCTGCATGGAGTCATATCTAAAACCGCTGGCTCTTTACTAAGCTGGAGTATTTTGAGTGTTTAAACATATGTACAGTAATAGAATAGTCAGAACAATGCTGATTCTTGTATGAACTGCTCTTTCCAGGTGTACCATCAAACAACTTTGGTTTTAACAAAACAGTCGTCTAGCCAACACTATCTGGCCCTTGTCAAAGTGGCTCAGATCCTTACATGTGCCAGTGTAACAAGGTAATCCATGTTATTCACTTTACCTGTCAGTGCTTTTTAATGTCATGATTTATTTGTATATATTTAAAAATCACATTTTTAAATAGCAAATGGCTTATCAGATTATTTTTTTCTGTGCCAACATATTTCTAAAGATGGGTAACAGATGGAATGAAGGGGGAACAGGGAATGAAACTAGAAGTCCTCAAAAGTGATCATGCCTGCCAGTCCTACATTTGTTTTCCTCTCTACAGAAAAATCCACACATTGTTTGAGTCTGAGTAAGTCCAGTGTGACCAATATCTCAGAGGGCACACATGTGCTCACGACAGAATGTGTTCTGATAACTTTAGCTTGAGTAAAACACATGTTACTAGAGATGCTCCTGGAGGCTGAGATATGGTGATAAAAGAAGGCTGCAATATGATGATAGCCAGCTGCTTTAGCTTACACCAGCAAATCTGTCACTTCCTGTTTCCTACACTTCCTCTTCTACAGTACTCCCTCTCTCTCTCTCTGTCTGTTGCTACATGTGTCTGTGTTTTAATGACTCACCCGCTGCAGAAAGTTTATGTAATGAACCTCCCTGGAAAAATTTAGGTAGATGTTGGTGTCATAAGCGTCATCGCCAGCATTTACAATGGTTATATTGAGAGATATATTTTTCACCCCTCCGAGAGCAAGGTGGGGCCTGATGTGATGTCTGAGCGAAAAACATAAAAGAACAAATAGGGCAACATGAAGCTAAGGCTTTGCATTAATATACAATATATTATACTACACTATATATTACTACTATTATATTATTAATATATACTACCGTTCAAAAGTTTGGGGTCACTTTCTAACTCCATGATCGTTCCTGATTTTTATTTCTTTCTACATTGTAAAG